>JACEFO010000734.1:0-30631 GCA_015342445.1 Digitaria exilis | reverse complement strand
GAAAAAACAAAGTTATGACGCAATGGATGGATAAATAGACAACTTCTCCAGCGTGACAAAGCTGGCACCTGCACCATGGTTCGAAGAAAGCAAGCATGTCCGTTTATTTCTTGCTTCAGCGTGTAGCTGCATAGGAGAAAGAAAGGCGAAAAGGGCACAAGAGCAAAGGACGGCCGAGCTTTGCATCATCATCATGCAGCTGAGACTCCTTTTCAGCTCCTTTTGATCATAATGCATCTAGGTCTTATCGCTTTGGAATTAGCAATTCCGACCTAAAGGATATGATTGGGCTTGTTGGAGCAGACCGACCAGCAGTAACTGACTGGGATCAGTGGCCGCTTTGTGCAAGTCGAGACGCCGCCCGGTTATCGGACTTGACTTTGTTTACCGTTTTTGGCATGTTAGTGGTGAAAGCTAGCTAGCAAGGACTTGGTCTCGGGTGTCCGTGCGTGCTTTGTTTAACGGGTTTGTGCATCTCGTCGTCCTGCTTTCGGTCGGTTTGTCCTAAAGGGGAAGTTCATCAGTGCTCCAACAAAAATGAGAAAAAAGATAGATGGGAGTTGTATGCGCTGGGACTGGGAGGAACAAACAAGCAAAAGTGCTGTGGCTTCTCGTTGTTTATATGTATCGGCAGCCGGCAGTGCGTGGTTGGCTACAAGTGAAGATGCTGGTGTTACAGCGTATAACAGAAACGGGGCACGGCTTACAAGACAACCACAGTGCACACACTATGCTTGCAAACTTTTAACGTATTACTAGTACATGATCTGAAACTCCAAACGTCTTGGTCTCTATATACACGTCGTCCTAACATATTCAACTACAATGCAACTTCTTTTCAGACCATTTTCCTCTAAATACATCGAAACTTACATATATACGCACACCGCCGGTCACTCCTATTACTATGAATACTTCTACTCCTACCCATAGATTGTTTTTTCTTGTCGATGAATCAACGGAGGCAGGAGCCCACATGAACTTCTCATATTCCATCAATTGAGTTCATTGTCGAGCAAGCGTGACACTCAGAAGTGAGAATACATATTACTACAAAAAAAACACATTTTGCAAGACAGTACCAAATATTTTCCGAGGTGTTTAAAAATAACCGCCTTTATTAATGTGAGTGATTAGTAGAGGCAGTTACATTCATTTAAGAGGTGGTTATTGTACACAACGCCTCAGTTAATCGATTTTTAGAGGCAGTTGAAAAAATCACCGCCATTATCCCCGATTAACAGTGACCCTAGCTTAGAGGCGGTTGTAAAAATCGCCTTCGAAATGAGTTTTGACTGCCTATGTTAATGTTTTGGTAGCAGTGACAGTTAGAGGGAGAGGAGGGAAGCGTGAGCACGGTTCAATTTTCATCAACAATAGACTGAACCTACCCATAATGCCCCCTGGATGCTGAACCAAGCAGCAGATGTTGACATGATGAACTTGAATATGGATGGGCAATTTTCATCACAAAGAATGTCCTAACAGGTCTCGATTTTCAAACACATGTTCTAGCGCTCAAACACGGAGTTTATTACCATGATATAACGAAGCGCACATTTTTTTCCCTTAAAAAAGCACACCTCTTTTTATTATTTTATTCATGGAAAAAAATAATGCAAAAGGCATGTAATCTTGTACAGTCCATCATTGCCCATTAAACAATACGATATCTGTGGTGCGGAATGAGAGGGAAAATCAGCAACAACATGAACAGTCGGCCACCATGATAGAAAATCATGATCCAAAGTCGGTTCGAGTTCCCAAAACAATCTTCAAAAAGGCTAGGATCGGAGTAATTTAGTTCGGAGTTAAATTTCCTATACTTGCGACTGCTTTCTCGTCGTTATTATAAAGTGTGCTCCTATCTGTTCCAAGAATCTTCGTACAGAAATCAAAATGTGTTGATTCATTCCAATATATTTCTGGATGGACCAGAGTTGAGTCTGAGTCGGATCCACCCTGATCGACCTGTCTCTACCTTGACAAGTATATTTGTTTAAGACACAATTTAGAGAGTTGGGTAAGTGTTTGTCGCAACGTGGTTTCTCCAGAAAGAAATCGTCGAGGACCTGCACTTTAGCTATCTATCACGCATGACATGGGAAAAAAGAACTTTAGTAGTAGTAGTTTAAGTAGTAGCTAGTACTGCATGGCTTATTCTGGATGCCCTCTTGCAGTAGCTGCCATTCTAGAAAAGAATTGCCAAGGACCAGTCGCTGCATTTCTTACTAGTGCAGCATATCCAAGTAGAACAAGTAGCGTCATCGTATTCAGGTATTTGACCACCCACACCAGAGAGCCCAAAGAATTTCGCTAGCAACGAACCTGCACCAATTGAACTCGCGAAGCTTTCGTGTTCATTTCCGGTAAGAAGTTGGTCAAAATCAGACACGGAAATTGAACTGGCTGTGTCATTCGCCAGTTCACTTGTTGGTCTCCGAGGTGACCGAGTCCCGCAAGCCAGACCATGCGTCGATGGAATGGAACCCAGGCGGAGGAGGAAAGGATCTCCTCTCCTTGCAGAGGCGTGCAACTGATCCCGATGATGCAGCAAAGCAATAGTAGACAGTAGTAGTGGCCGTTTCAAACTCGGCCTTGGACCCGGCGCACTACTGAAGAAGCTTGGCAGGAATGGAGAGAGATCTATCGATGGCGGAAAGCGAGAGCGGCGGCGGCGGCGACGCCTTTTCCGACGACCGAACACCACACTGTGGATGGGATCAGCAGCCACGTCGTCGATGACAATGCTTAGCTGCAGGGGACGGACGGGGCTTGCGTGGTGGTGGGCGCGCGTCGGCGTCGTGCAGCCGACAGTGGCGCAATATAATTCGGCCCGGACAGGAGAGATGGCGCCCGCCGGGTCAAGATTCAGATAAGCAACTCCCGGCCTTGGACTTGGACCGTCTTCTGCAGAAACGACATTCCGAACCGAAAGCAACTGATCGATGCAGAAGAAGAGAGTGCCAGATACCTGCACTGCAAAAAAAAAAAAGGAATGTGCTTTTCTTGATCGTGCGTGTAGCTGTCACGACTACCGATCAGGTTTTTACCCGTGCTCTGGGCGTGTGGGGAAAACAAACCAACCAGCACAGCACGCCGAGCGAAACTGACAAAGGATCACCTGAACGGAATGCAGGGCTCCCGGAAGGGGACGAAACGAGACGAGCAGCGCATTCCGCGAGGCGAATCTCGGACCAGATCCACGGCGACGACGACGCACTCGTCTCGTGGCCACTGGAGCTAACGACGGTGATCGATCGTGTACGACCGGGCAAGCCCCCGGTCGTAGCGAACGAGCCACACGCAAATTAAAGCGCACGGGCGGGCACGTGGCGCGCCCCGGCACGGAGGCAGAGGCGGGGACGAGCGGCGGAGGCGACAGGCAGTGCACGGGCGGATGGATCAGCTTCCAACCAACCGGGCTACTACGAGGGCATTGACTGGTCCACCCCCGGCGCCCTTGCTCGGTTGCTCCGCACCACCACCGCCCGACGCCGACCCACTGGCCTGGCGCACCGACGCGGCCCAGGAACGCCTTCCGGCGGGGCCGACGCGCCGCGCGGGCCACCCAAACAAAACACCACGTGAACACGTCGCGGTCCGCGACACCCCGACACGAGTCCAACTGGCCGGGTGGAAAGGATGCGTACTACGTGTCAACGACCGAACACGCGCACTACGTCGCATCAGCGGCTGAGCTAGTAGTAATGTACTGTATGTCTCAATGTGTGTCGTGCACGCACGCACGCACGCACGGCACGACTCGGAAGCCCCGCGCCGCCCCGGCACGGTGCTTTTACCGACCCACTCGATCGGTGGCGCAGCAACGACGCTCTGAGTTCCGACGCACGAATGCACGCACGCACCCGGCCTTTTGAATCCGGACATCCGGTCGCACCCGTAGGTGTGAACGCCCAGCCGCCGACGGTCCTCGTCGACCATCGCGTGGCTTCAAGCTTCCTCCGAGCGCGGCCAGCAAATGAAACCGATTTGCGTTGCGTTACACAACGTGGCTCGTCCCATTGCGGTCGCTTCACAATTGACATCATCATCAATTCATCATCCATTACGTGCGTTCGATTCGTTTGGCTTCCAGCCACGGCACGGCGCCCGGCCGCCCGCATAAGGGAGGAGAGAGAGAGAGGAAGAAGCCCAGCGCGGCCCGTCTTCACCATTTGGATCCGCGGCCCGTTACACAAATGCGCAACGTTGGCCCACTTAGATCATTGACCTCTTCCTCTAAAAAAAAACCATGACCTCCTCTAAAAAAAAAAATCCTTGAGCTCTATACTGTTTCTTTTAGCCTGCCTTACTTATTATTCTTTTTGTTGCAGAATTCTGACCCTGTTTATTTTCCTGTATACAGACTAGCTAGAGAGCCTAAAACATGGTCATGGCGCCTTTTTAATGCAAAAGCTGCTTACAAACAGCAGAATGTCTCAAAGGATCCGAATGACCGACCCAAAAAAGTAGAACTGCAAACTGTACAAGTCATTAGAGGGGTCAGAAATTACATAGCAAAATCTCAGGAGCCTAAACTTGACTTTGCCCAGGTTTCTGCCTGGTTTGACTCTGGGAGGCCTGGCCCATCTGCACACTATGGTCAGTATGAACACTGAAGCAATCGGCCCAGTTCTGACCCTAGGCTACTTTTCTCTCTTAGGATTCTTTATTATGCTTGAGAAATTTTCACTTATTTTTCTTCCTATTAAGGAGGGCCATTTTTTTTAAAGCCTCGAGGCGTCATGGCGTACACGTTCCAGCCGCCAAACTGTCGCTAGGTGTTACGCACAAGGTGGCAATGGAGAGTCAGAAACCAAACAAACTTTTGGTTAGCTGTACCTCTCCAAATTGCTCCATAAACCCTTTAAAATTTTTAAGACTGCACGATGAATCATGTTCAGTACTGGTCCTGCTACAGGACTTAGGTACCCCGCTTGAAGGAGAAAAGTAGGATGTAGTTTACTTGCCATGTCTGATGCACAAAAGGCTCCCTCCACTAGAACAAGTTGCAAAGTTCAAAAGGATTTGCAATGTAGAGGCCACCTGATTCCTGTATTAATGTGTGATCCTATTGGCGTGATTGTATAACAAAGTCTTATTTTATACTTGCTTTGTGTCATTGTGTGATAAACCTCTTCAAGATTCGATCAACATAACATCCTGGCAACTCCAATAATAACTATTTCCATAGGTGTTAATTTCCACTGGATAGTCTTTGGTTTAGTTGCAGTTCTTCTATGTTTTTTTCCCCAGATACGATCCTGTATGAAATGCGCCAAAATGTACAGGATGGCCATGCTAGTTGCAGCTGTTTAGCACCGCAACTTGATGCAAGCATGACTGTCCAACAATAGTTTATCGTATCATCTGAAGCAAGTAGCAGCTAATACTCAGAAGATAAATTTGCATGTGAGTGCAGTTAGGGCAATTCATCGATCCAAGTCGAGTTACAATTGATGCTGGCAAAGTTAGTGCCGGGCTGCTGACACTGGCATTGGCATCAGGCATCGCCTGCAACTACATATAAAAAACTTTTATGGCGCCACTAAACATGAGCACAGGAGCAAGAAAATGAAATGCTATAGTACTCCCATAGTACAAGCTACAGAAACACGAACTCCCAGGTTTCAATTTAATTGTCCAAGTTGGCCATGTTCGCCGGCCTACACAATTAGTCAACTGGCTAATTACTGATTAGGCCATGTGATGTTGGGAGATGGGCAGTTTACAAGTACATGAAACCGCTAATCTAAGCAAAATTGGCATCTCCATTTTGTATATGCACCCGAGAAACTGCTGCTGCTGGCAATTTTTTAACCAATCCTGCTTGGAACTGGTGCCATATCAAGAACTCTGATTTTTTTTTTCAGTTTTTAAAAGTGTTGGCGAAACTAAGCGCTTGCATTGGCGATGCTGGTCCAAGAGGCTAAATACCACGTGGCTATAACACCAATATTATTGGTGGGGGCTTGAACTTCAATTCAAGATGTTATTACGGCGTTACACTTAGGGGTGTCAAAATGAAACCGACAGCTGAATGAAAAAGGAGATGGGATCGCAAATGGTATGATGACAATTAGGACTAAGCAATCGCATGGTTAGTTCAGACATTTCGCCCTTTCGCTTCTGCTGATTTGTTTCTCGTTTGTTCTCTATTAGTGATTAGCTTATTAGTGATTTGCAGGATATATCAAGGTGATGGATGAACTAAACCAATGGCATTCACATCCGGTAAGAGTAAAACTAAGAACTAGCATGACTGAGATCTGGAAAACTTAAGGCGCTTCGACTAATTCATTCGTGGTTTCTTGCTATGGCGGCCATGTCAGGATCCTGAGGAAGAGTTAGCATACATGTATGGGCAGCAAGGGGAGCACGCCGGAATGCAACAGCATTTCACGGCGCCATTCCCAGATGACCACCAGTACTACACGCCGCCGCCTAGGCCTAACCACCACCAGGGCTCCAGTTACCCGGGCTTTGGGGTTCCGGCATTGCCCGGCTGCCTCCCGTTCGGAGCGGTGGCAGTCAAGAACGAGCCTGCAGGGCAGCAGCCATCGTCGTCGTCGTCGTCGAGCATCTTCGCCTTCGGCGGGCAGCATCCCAGCACGCTCAACTTCTCGGGAGGAGACTGGCCGGACGGCATTGAAGCGGTGCAGCAGCAGCCGCAGGTGCCGACGGAGAGACGGAGCCGGGCGCACTGGAACACGCAGGAGCACGTCATCGCCGAGCGCAAGCGCCGCGAGAAGATGCAGCAGCAGTTCGTCGCGCTGGCCACCATCGTCCCCGACCTCACCAAGGTACATGATGCCAATATGCCATGGCCGGTACTTAACTCCGGTCGTTCTCTAATCCAAATATGCTGTTCTTTTACTCGCAAAGCCGATTGCGTGTTTGGATAATCTTGAATAAATTGAGACTGGAGTACACACGATCGATCGAGATGTGGCGATATACGTGAGAGAGAATCTATATCTGGAATTCTGGATTAGGAATAGAACCGCCGGCGCGGAAAGCAGAACGCAGCGCGTAGGGGAGCGCGAGCGACATCCATTGCCGTGATGCTGGTTTCGCCGCACTTGAGCGTCGTGGGGATTCCCACGTTAACCGGCCGGCAGCCGGTGGTCGGACGCGGCAGCCGCGCAAGACGGGGCTTGCTTGTGTGACTTGGCCTTTGGCAGCGCGGCGAAGAACCGGGAGCGCGGGTTGATGGCGCGGTACGGGAGACAAAGGCATCGCCTTGGCAACCCTAGATCCAATCCACAGTCAGGTCGATCGAGTTGCGCGGCGAGACGAACAGGAGCTTGGTGCGCCGGCAACCAGTTCGCCCCCCGAGAGCCGAGATACTCGCATCCAAAGTGGCGTGGCGCACACCTTTTTCTTCGATGGAAGTGAAGAATTATTTTTAGATTTCTCCTGTTCCTTACACATCATGCGGTATCCAGAAAATATTCCTACCTCTGAATAACTATTTTGAACATATACTTCATAATTATTACAAGTACAATATTTATTTGCAAATGTTTTCTCTAGCAAATCCGTAGATAACATGTCGCCGAGTTAGGCAAATCTGTCTCAGTGCATGTCAGTGTGATTAAAGTTTAGGCATGCATGTTTTCCTCATCACAGCTTTGAAACTAGAACAATGGCTTACGCACACATAATGAAACGGCATACATCAGGTTAGGCACAAAGATTTCTATGATAAAATCTTAAAATTTTATATCTTTTCTTCAACTAATAGTTATTTACTGGTAGCAAGAGCCTGCCCTTGAAAATCGTCCTTTTCTATATGGGTTCATGCCTCGGATTACTTTGCTCATATATATATTTTTGACAATAGGAAAACCTTTTGTCCTCGTAAAAACTATTGCACGCACCTACTGGAAAATGAATATGTCTCTTATAATAACAGGCTAAATGGCTAATCATAGCTTGTGAAAGGCGGCCCTTTTGTGAAGTACCAATATTAATTGTACCTGTGCCAAGTGACGATGAACAAACATATGCATAAGTATAGAAACTGTCAAATTTAATCTTACTATAAATACAGCATATGTCCATACTAAGCCAAGGGATGCATGTAATATAACTCAGCGATGACAAAAACAATGATTAAATAATTGTTTTGGTTGTCTGTATTCTAGTGGATCCCATTGAGAATTCAATTCAGATATCGCAAAGCATATTTGATTAGGCATGTGCCTCACCATGCTTGTTGCATATATAAACTATTTTGCTTTAATAACTATATATCAATTTATGAATCACTACTGGATTATTTGTGCTTCACTGGACGAATAATAGCTAGGTTTTTTAATGAATCGGGAGGGGTTTCCCCCTGCTGTGTATATATTAGATATAGATATTAGATATTAGATATTATAAGCAATGTTTATCTTAAAAATAATAGCTAGTTTTTTTTTGACGAATAATAGCTAGGTTATTAGTCTGATTCTGATCATGCTTAAGAACAATACGACTGCTGAGTTTAGCTTAAAAATATATGCACAACAATGTGAATGTGTTGCAAAAGTTATTATGCTTATACCAAACAAAATGCAGCTGCAATATAGATATCTTTGCATTGGTACGGTGAACTCATGAGGTAACAAAATTGAAACTACCATTATAAAACAAACTTTGCAAGAGAGGGGATATGCAACCGCGAAGGATGCATATCAGCAAGATATGGACTATTGGTGTATCAAATTCCATTTTACAAGTATTGAAAATAAACCTTCAGATGAATTTTCAGTTGAAAACATTTTGTGCCATTTTGACCGGATATGCACCTATATATGAAAAAAAATACAAACCTGTTTGCCTATGCGTGGGTGTAGAATCCTGACGGACTAAACAACCCTGGCGGACCACCCTGTGGACCGGCCCACGTACAAGACTTGACGCACACGACAAGGATTAGTCCTAGTCGGTTTGGATAAACTGTATCAGGGAATTAGAGATTAACTTGTAAAAGTCTCCTAGTCCTATACGGTCTCCATGTAACCCTGCCCTCCGGGATATATAAGGGGAGGCAGGGACCCCCTTCAAAACATCGCTTTACACCAGATCAATACAAGACACACCATACAGGACGTAGGGTATTACGCACATTGCGGCCGGAACCTGTTTAAATCGTCTCTTGTCACCTTCGGCTCTAGATTCTCGACGACTTCTCCCTAAACCCTTCTCTCGGGGCACCCCCTCGAGAACGTTGTCAGCATAATTCGCCGACACTTTGGCGCCGTCCGTGGGGATCTACTCGTCGAGAACTCGCTAAAGAGTCGATGGCCTCGTTCAGCGCCTCCACCGTCACCAAGTTCGAGGCAGGTGCCACCTTCGTCTTCGGCTCCTGGCTTTGCATCGCAAACCAGGAAGGCGAGCTTCACCACCAACCGCGCGACGTGGTGGCTGCACCAGCTCCGCCACCCGCTCAAACCACTCCGCGAGGATTTCGGAAAACCTTAAATTCCGACACGATCTCTGGATCGTATCCTACTCGGAGGAGTACATGGCGCCCGAAGCAGATTCAAGCTCGGGTCGACCACATCAACTCGACCCCTGTCAAGCGGCAGGACCAAGCCACGCGTCCACGACCCCCTGGCGGACTCCAGATCACCTCCGACTTCCGCCAGGGTTCAACGATCAGGACCGTGACAACAACCCCACGGGCACCTAGGAACTCTGGTTCCGATTCCCGTGGGTCGAAGACTCCACCGCATGGATCGCGCGCACCTCAGTCTCCCTTCGGGATAACGAACTCGGCCGCGATCTACCAGAAGCATCTGAAGAGGAAGTTTCGACAACCTCGCCGGGCCACCTCGGATCTTGTCATGACCACAACTCCCTCGGGGGTTATCGTTCATTGGCCTGACATGGATCCCGAGGTAGCTCTCCACGAAGCAAACGTACCCTCCACGGTACGGGACATTCTACCTTTGCTTCCCTTCCAAGAAGGCAGAGAACTCCCTGTTACCATGAGTAACAGAAAAACCGGGCCTAACAACCCGGCCGCCAGTCCTGTGTCATCCTTAATGATCACAGCGACGAGGAAGTTGTCTTCGACGACGCTTCAACCGTTGACGGAGAGACCGACGCAGACCGAGAACTCCGTGTCGAGCGCAACCGCAACCGTGCCCTCCGACGTCGCTTCATTCATAGGAAAAACCTCAATGCTGAGTTCGACAAGGAAGGCATCTTCAACTCCCCTGTGGCCAACATCATGTTCGGGGTCAGCGTCTTCGAGGGGTTCCAAGCTACCCCTGACATCAACCTCGCCAAAGCCCGCCTAGAAGCCGCAGCGGTCATGGTTGATCGCTTGGACGGAGGCCGTTCCGCCTCCAAGAGCAAGAGTTCTTCGCGCCACCAAGCACCGTCAGCTAGGCGTCAGAGCAGCCACTACGGCAGCTCCGCCGGAAGAACAAAGGACATGACCAGGCCTCGTGAGGAACCCCGCCGTCCTCGCGAGGAACCCCCAGGTCCAACCGCCGCGAAGAACCCCGTCCGGCTCGTTCTCACATCACACCGAACGATGCCCGCAATGAAATCCTCCGGATCCGGGAGGGGAGAGCTACCTCCCACGTCGCGGATTCTGCGGGAGGATACGACGTCCCCAACCCTGATGCCCTGCCATGCTACACACGCGCCATCCGCGTCAGCACCTTTCCGCGAAAGTTCAAGCCGCCAGGCATCACCAACTTCGACGGGAAGCAAGATCCCAACATCTGGCTACGCAGATACTCTTCTGCAATCGAGGCATCGCGGGGCGACGACATCTCCAAAATGCTGTACTTCCCAGTTGCGATGGATCAAGGTCCACTCACCTGGCTTGAGTCCCTTCATCCAGACTCCATCGACAGCTGGCACGCGCTGAAGAAGGCTTTCGTCTCTAACTACCAGGGTTCTTTCGAGCGTCCTGGCAGCAAATATGAACTCCGCGCATGCAAACAGAAGCCAGACGAGTCCCTGCGCGACTACAACCGGCGATTCTTCGCCATCAAGGCATCCTGCGTCCCAATCCCCGACTCGGAAGTCATCGACTACTTTCAAGAAGGGACGACCGACCGCAGCCTCTTCCGTGACTTCGGTCACAACCGTCCTCGCGACCTCGAGGAATTCCGCGCACTGGTGTCCAACTGGATGGACACCGATGATCAAGAACGGGAGCGTTACGACAAACGATCCGCCTGTGGCGGACCCACTCCGAAATTATTCCAAGTTAAGTACCTTTGGACCACTAATCACGTAGTCAAGCACTTAATCCGGAATAAGCTGGAGCGCCGTCGGATTAAACCCGATTAAACCACGTACTTTTCCCGATCGAAACAACAGCACGCCCACACGAAGGCGGGTTCCAGAGATTACAACATTCCACAAATTAAATCACGCACATAGGTAACCTAGTTATTACAAACCGAGTTGAAATAAAATCAGAGTACAAGTCTTGCAGCGGAATTTGAAAGTTCATAACAACTGAAATTAGAAGTTCATTGCAGCGGAAGTAAATAATCTAACGGCGGTACAAATAACTCCGTGCTGAAGCCTGCCACGAAGCTACTCCTCCCGATCCTCGCCAGAGGACGGGACCCATTCGATGTGCCAGCCAGGTGGAACCTGGACGGGCCAAGTCATAGCATCCACATCCAAAATGATACCTGTAAAATATTGTCACAAGCAAGGCTGAGTATACTAATACTCAGCAAGGCTTACCCGTCGGGTGAAATCTACATCACCGACATCTAGACAATGAGAGGCTTTTGGCTGGTGGGTTTGTTTGCCAAAAAGCAACTAAAGTAGATCCTTGCTTTCAAGTTTTAGCTTCATATTCTAGTAAATTTAACCATTCTAAATTAGCATCCTCTCTAAGCATACAAGTGGTGCAATACAAGTTATTCATAGAACAAGTTCATGATCTCATAATTCCACTTATTACTCGATGTAGCAAGGCGGTCAAGCAGTCTCATTAACCGCGAGAAGCGGACAGTTCGAACCGAATTTGTGCTACCTGGCCAGGGGAAACCCAACACACACGGATACTCTGCTTGCGATAAAAGGTACAAGCATTTCCCAACCTTTCCCATTTATCCACAATTCGGAACCGGGTCCACTTCCTTAGGATAAAGGTTTACTGCTTCACTCACAGCATCACGCATATATCCACAAGTGTACGGCAGGGGAAAACAAAGTTTCCAAGGAGAGATGGCTATCGGCCCTAGCTGCTTCAATCTGGTACCGGGCTTACCGGCTCCCATATACCGGCATGCATGTGGTACGTTCAAAAACTTGACACACTCTACCACACATTTCGACCTTAATCAATTATCATACACGGACGGGAGATCTACGTCTATCATCCCGCCCGTCAATCCTTATGATTCCAACATAAGTAAAGACAAGCAATTCCTATATCTCGCGAGTGACAGGAAATCACTCGACTTGTAACGGACCTATAGCAATGCTCTATCGATCCCTTTCATACTAGTATTGCAAGTCATAGGTACTAGGAATTTGCAGCTACGGTATTCATTCAACTCCTAGAAACGTAAATGCACGAACATAGAGAATTCAAAGTGCATAATTTGGAAATGTTAGGTTATGCTCCGGGGCTTGCCTTTTCTTGCTCAACTCAAAGCTTGGGCTAAGGTAGGGTTAGTTTGACTTGCTTCCGCAGCATTCTCCCACCCTTCTTGTGGTCCTTCTTCGAAATCCGGGACAGGTACGCATGTTCCGGGATCTATACGAGATGCATATGCATAAGATTTACATTGATTTCAATGTTGCAATAAAAGCACGGGGCCTTTGAGGCCATAACCACTTAGACAAAAATGAATTCTCTACTTTCACCTTACTACACACTTGGAAGGGTGCCGTATAGGTTTTTACCATCGATGGTGATTGTGCACATATATACAATTATACTTTTTATTTCTTCATTTAGCAACGCAAGTTATGTTTTGGATAATTTTAGTTCTTCCCCTAAATTTTACTTTCATGTACATGTGGTAAAGAATTGTTTTTCTTCTTTTCTTTTTACTGATTAAGCAAGATTCGAACTCCAATTTGTTGTCCTATTTCTATAATTCGAATTTCAGTGAAACTTCATAAATAAACTCAGGTCATTATGCTTATGTTTGCTGCAGCAAGGTTGAGCACATTTTATGAAGTAATGTAAGTTTTTGGATTTCCTACATTTTCGACAATTTCAGCTGCTAGGAAATGATATTAAATCCTATAAAAATAAATACACAGGAAAATAAGGTGGACTATTTATAGGAGCAAAATAAGGTCATGTGTAGCTCATCTATCAAGTGGGTACTCTGTTTTAGTAGCAAACATGGGCCAAACAATTGCTACTTCTTTTTCTCACCCCAATTTATTTAAGCATGTTAACAGAGCTAAAAATGGGGTTTAGCATTTTTCTAAGATAGCTGCTAACATGGACACACTACTGTACCAAGTTGGCTAATTTTTGTTGAAGGGAATAATTTCTAAAATTCAAACAATGTTTCAGCTGAGATAACTTAAATAATTTATATCTGGAGCTAGAAAATATATCTCAGTGCAAGATTGATACTGCAAAGCCTTTGTAACTAGAGTAACAACATATCCAAAGATCACTTTCATAGCTGCTGTAGTGTAGGAGTTATGCACAAAAGTTCATTTTCAAAGTTTGATTTTTAGAGACTGAACCAAGCAATAAAAGCACATACATGCTGTGTAGGGAATGAAATATACATCACCAGGAGTACAAAGAATTTTGGTTTGCATTTTTATGATTTTTCTACGATTTTATATCGAATTTACAAGTTCACTGCAGGAACCCTAGATCTGCAGTTTCGGCTGTTACAAATAGGTCCTCGGTTTTTGCATTGGGAACCCTAGAAAGATTTCGCGAATTGCAATCGGGTCCTTGGGCGGAGCAGTGAACTCGGCGGCCCAAATTCCGGCGAGGGGAGGCCGGGGATGGCCGGACTGAGGGCACTGGAGGGATTAGGGGCTCACCACGAGACGGTCTTGTGCAGCAGTCGAGGTCGGAGGTGGACCGTAGAGGGCCGGCCATGGGAGCAGCGGCGGAGCAGCCGCCGGAGCTCCGATTCCGGCGAGGACGGTGGCCGGAGTGGTGGGGATGCGGCTGGGAAAGGTAGAGTGGAGGTAGGGGAACCCGTTTTGGCCGTTGCTTTGAGCGGGGGATGACCGCAGGGGGGATCTCGACGGCGAGCTCGAGCTCTGCACATCCATGGCGGCTGGCGGCGGCGCTGCAGGCCGATGGAGGGGCTGCTGGGTGGCTAGACTCGATGGAGAGGTGGAGGGGATGGTCAAGGGCGGTGCGGAGGAGGCCCTGGGGCAGCAGCGCAGCGGGGGCGAGCTCGAGCCGAGCTCCATGGCAGCAATGGAGGCTGCTGCGCAGGGGGGAAAAATGGCTAGGGTTTGGGCGTCGGGGAGCTTAAATAGGAGGCATCCGCGAGGGTAGAGAAGGGATTTCGCGTGGGGAAGGGAGGAGAGGGCGCCAGGGACCCGTGGCGCCTCCACCATTGCTGCCCACTGCATGCAGGACAGGGAGGAGAGAGATGGCGTGAGGAGGAAGAAGGGGACTGACAGGTGGGGCCGGGCTGTAAGAGAGAGGAAATAAATTTTCCATTTAAAAGTTTTGCTCTAAAAGAAATAGCTCCCGAGGTCCAAAAATTATGAATAAATACATTTTAGAAACCTTAGAACATTTGTGTTACAATGGAGGTTTGAAAAGTTGCAAAACATTCTTGGTTCAGATGCAGTTTTAAATTCAAAAAGACTTGAATTTGAATTTGGTATGAATTTTTGGCCCTAGCAAATCAACTCCAAAATATGGGGAAAAAGATGTAAATTCCACATTTGAGACCTAGTCTTTTATAAGCTTTTTACCCATCATAGTTATATTAGAGAATTTGGGCTTTCTTTACCAGTCATTATTTTAATTCAAAAATTCAATTTCCATAATTCGATTTGCGTCCAAAGATATTCTAATCAAAGTAGAAAAAGGAAAGGTGTTTTAATATGCACACTAAGCCATCTTTGTAAGACCAAACTCAAGTTTTAAATAACTTCCTCATTTGGTATTGTTAGTCCAAGTTTTCACCCTTTGTCAATAGGTTGGTAAATTCATAGCTTCCTTTCCATTGTTTTGCCTTATATTGCCAATTCCCTTTATTAATTATTTTATTAACCTCTCCCTCCTTTCTTAAACCTTCAATATTGTCACTTGACATCAGAGGAAGGATACTCACGAGAGTTTTCAATTTAAAGTCCTACCCCCTTTTATTTTGGGAGTAAAATCTTATTTTAACTTATAGTTAAAACATGGACACATACATGGAGGTTAAAAGCTTATTTATTTTATATGCCCAACTTTAATTATGTCATTAACAACATAACTTATATTTAAAATATTAATTAATTTACATCCTTTGTTCTTTATGAAAGCTCATGTTGTGGACAATTTCTCATTTTATTACTAAAACCAAAAGGTTGCCACATGTAGGTCATGATTAGAACTGCAAGCTTACTAATCCAATTATTTAAGCCTAACATTAAATCATTAACAATCATTTTACTAAAGAACATTAGGAGCACTCTAAATATTATTTTATTATAGCCCAAGTGTGCTCCCTTAAAAAGGGTGTGTGGTTTCAAACTTGATTTCCTATGTTTGGTGGATAAAGCCTCTGGGATAAACATAACTCACCAAGGTTGCAAATGACATTTTTTTTTTTAAATTCACAACTTCCATTTGAGAAAGTGGTTGGTTTTATAATTTAGAAAGTACCTTCCTAAAGAAAGGTGTTTTGAAACAAGAAAAGAACTACAACCTTTCATAGACGTTTGTGATGTGCACAACTCTCATTTATAAATTTAAATTAAAACCTTGCCTTCAGAAGGTCATTAATATCTTTAGTTGGAATTATTTCATGTGTTGTCTTCATGTGAGCCATTAGTCCTTTAAGACCTTGAGGGGCATAGAAGCGTTACTTAATTTTGCCGTTCAACTTGTAAGAGAGGATGTTTAGATTTGTACTAGAAAAGTTTTTGTAGGGTTCAAAATTTCAAGAACCAAGGGACGAGTACAAACTTAAAATCCTCGTGTATAACCTCATTCCTACAAGTGATTTAGTTTTAGGGTTTATTGCCTTAGTTTGTTTAATCACTCTTATTTATACGCTTTAAACACCAGGGGTGTTACAGCCTACCCCCCTTAAAAAGAATCTCGTCCCGAGATTCGCACAGGGAGGAAAGGTGGACATTTCATTAGAAGAAAGAGGTGTTAGTCGAAGAAACACCGATACAACGCACCCAAGTTCTTACGGTTTTACTGCTCGGAGATGACAACTGATTCCCGATCTCCGATACAAGCTCAACGTCGCTCGTGTGGGAGCGGGCGATGAATGTAGATGTGGAAAGCTAAGAGCATCAAGATCTGGCACACAAGACAAAAATAATACACCACTATTGTCCAGTGAACTCCAGGGCCAATCGGGGGAAAGAAGGGGCAAGCCATGGATGGTGTCGAAAAGTCGAATCCGTCCTTGTTCGTCGACTTAATTCTTGCGGAATCCTCCGGTGACTTCTGCGCGAACTCCTCCTTCGATGAAGTTGGTGCCGTGGATCTATGTCAAGGTGGGTTGCCGAGAGGGGAACTTCCTCGTGGCTTTACGAAGAGGTGGAGGCAGAGTTTGCTTGTCCAAGAATGGAGGACACGGTAGGGAATAGACAGCTTGGTTACCGTGGAGGTTGCCGTAGAGAGGCGAGAGCAGTGGAGTGGTGTGATTCAAGTGGAGTACCATGGAGTGAGGGCAGCCATTGGAGAGGCTGCATTTATCGACAGTCGGAGCGGAGCAGGGATAGTGGTGTGTCGATAGCAGGAGGTAGGGGCCGACAATGAGATTCCCTGGTGACGGGACGGTGGTACGACGGCAACTGGGGTAGTGTTGACCAGCCGCGGTAGGGAAAAACGACGAAGGTGATAGTGGACTGGTGAACGGGGCAGAGCACACAACGCACGGATACAGAGGGGGTCAAACTGGCCCTTGAGACCCTGCAGTGATGGAGGGAGAAACAGAAGGCAAAGGTGATCTTGGAGACTGTAGATAGTCACGGGCAAGATGCTTAACCAATCGTAGGTCTTAAATAACAACGATTTACCTACTCTATATCAATAGGAACAAGGAATGACTCTTTAGCATTCTCCTAAGAGAAAAGGGATGGTTAACGATTAACGAGGTTATGAGATGGCCAGAGTGCTCAATAGATTTTGTTTTAAAATCTAGCCCACACTATACTAAACGATCATGGCATGACGTTACACGGGGTTGCAGCCCAAATTCTAAGACGAGCTAAAAGGAACAACACGGATGGGGCAATAAATTATTTGCTTATGGCAATGAGAAAATACGCCTAGAAAAGGTGGTGTGGTATGGAAATTTTGGAAAAATTCTTGCTCAAATTTTTATCTTAATTGCTAAATTGCCAAACTTATGCACTTTGCCATGGTATACATGGCATGTTCATGATGGGGTGCACATGATATGATACCATGCACATGAGCGTATGGTGCATATGCTTATGCGAGTATGACGTACATGCCGTGATGCAAGTTAGTAGACCTCACACCATAATTAAAAATCATCATTGCGGGACAATTTGGGAGAGTAAGGAAGTATCGAATTGGGTTGTCAATGAAGGTCTTTGTGGGTCATATCCCCACATACCAAGACACCAGTGTGCCCCAAGTGACCCAAGCGTGTGGCTGCAGCGCACACACGAGGCCCTAGGTTCCATCACGGCACCATAGGTTAGGGAATACAATACCACAATAAATTCAGAGGGAACAACCCAATTGACACCAGGAGGGAGAAGCATTCATGGGTTAGATGCACATGTGGTTAGGTACCAAAAGATTTTCATGGTGCAAATGGCATGTTAATGGTATGCAATGCCCATGCACATGAATTACTCGGAATGATTCAATTGCATGAAGAAGGTATGGATAACCTTTATGCATACAAATGTGACCTTGACCCAATTTACGACTTGTTCTCATTTATATTTATTTCCTTGAGCAAGAATAAACAAGGATTCAAGGATCAAGAAATCAAGGTAGTTGAGCATGGGGAACCAAAAGTCGAGAGTGGCGGGTGATCAAAATCACGCGGCATGTGAGAGTTAGTGTTAATAATTTGATCAAGATGTGAGAGTTGAGGTGTATGGAACCGAGCAATAAGGGAGGTCGATGGTTCGGATCCCAACACATCATGTAATAGGACATTGTTATACTTGACACCCTACATTTACATTATTGGTTCCAGTCATTGCATATGCATATACTCCTCCTAAGCTCAAAGTTCTTGATCCACCCTTAACTAACTTATTAATTAATAATTACGTCCAAGGAAGAAACACGTGCTGATCCTAAGTCATTACATCCTCCTATTTCATAAGCGGATCAAGTGTCAAAAAGGAATAGGACAAAGGGAATGGATTGAAGTAGTCCATATTGCCTTGCATTTCAGACGCTGATTTATTGGTTAAGTTTGGTCAAAACTTTCAATCTAGGCTTCTCGGTTTAGATGGATTTTTAGCACACCGAACTTTATAATTCTGCCTATAATTCTAGTTTCCTTATTCCCTCGGGGCTGAACCTTTCTGAGTGTTTCATCTAAATTTTCTAATCGGCTTTGACAACCATCATTTAGTCTAGACATAGCATCTTCATGGGAAGGTCTTTGACATAATTCCCACTTGCAGGCTATGACGAGTAATGGGAGTCTAATATTTCTAGCTGCAACCTTAAGTTTCTAAGGTCCAGTTTTTAGTAATTCAAAGCTCCAAAATATGCAAACTTTCGAGCTTTACTAGTTGTGCCAAGAAAGGCATAGACTTAGCAATTGACCATAACTTCAGTTTCGCCTATCAAAAGGGGCACGATAGCCTTTAGTTCACCTTATTAGGGACAAGCCTGATATTCATTGGGGTTGCATCAGATTTCCTTAAGGGTCGAAAAATATCCTAGTACAGCAATGTCCAAGGTAGGCCGAAAACTAAGGGTATAAACTTCAATAACTGACCACTCATTATTGGTTCGTTGGTTTCCAAAGTGTGGCAGCATGAGGTAGTCAGACTTTGGAATAAATTTCCCACTGATATTTCACATAAATTAGACCTTGTGCTTAGTTTTACTAATTCCTCTGTCAGATTATGGAGTTCGGCATGAAGGAGACAAAACAAGGCAGATTTTGGACAGTAAGTAAAATATTCTAGCCAAAAGTTTAACACCCCAAAATTTCCCAAACTTCACCAGATTGTTCCTAACATATTTGTATACCATGTTACTGTTCAGCATTCCTCCAATTTTGAGGTTAAGATGGTGCAAAAATTCAAATTCTTAATTACTGTCCCCAGAATTTTCAGCAAGGCAGGAAATCGGTATTTGGTTCATATTTCGAGTTTTACTTGTCCAAAAGTCTTGCCTTTTTTTTTAACTTAATTGCAGCTTACTTAAGTGTTGAAAATTAGACATGCCACAACAGAGCTAGCTACAAGTGAGGCGGCAGCAATATAGACATCAAATCTAAGTGAGAACCGACATATATTTAAAGAAAGTAATCAGATTATGGACAGAGTAGGAAAAATTTCATATCTCTAAATCTATAAGCCCAACCATTGCCCAATCTTGACCATAATACAGTTCAGATAACTTCCCATAACTTTTTAGTTCAACCCAAAAACAGAACGAGTGACCTAGGTGGCGCAAAAACCCCAATTTTTTAATTAACTCTCTGCTGAAATTCCAGCAGACAGGAAGTTGGTATTTTGAGCATAACCTTTAATTGGCTGAACCAAATTTGTGGAAACTTGTACAGCATAAACTAGTCAAAATTTGTGACAAGTTTCATTTTTAAGCCTCTAGCAGAAAATGCTGTTAAGAGGGTGTAAAATCCACTTTCAAACTTGTTGTTTCCAGAAAATTCCAGCAGACAGGGGGTTACCATTTTAAACATAACTCTTAATCTACCGCACCAAATTTGTTGAAATTTCTACAGCACAAACTAGATAACATCTATGACAACTTTCATGTTGAACACTTTTGCATTTGACCAATTTTTCAGTTTCGAATTAATGGTGCAAACAGACTGACCTCAGCAGGAGTTTTGGGTTGTGAATTCAATTTCCTTGGCGGGGGTTCGATTTGGTTCACGGGTTAGAATCGATATTATTTCAGTGAGATGCAATGCCTGAGCGGCCTATTCGATCTCACAAACACACATGCCAATAACTTTTGGCTTACGAAGTTAGTGCCGGTGGCTAGGCAATATTCGTCTCTCGCTATATTATCTAGTCGGAATTCTCTAACCGTTCAACATACGGGTTCGCGGTTAGTGTACCTGCAGAAAATTTCATCCCAGAGCATATATAATCAACCTTTCGTGCCAGCACTCACGAAAGCGTCTCCATACATTACCACCCACTATAGAGGTGGCACCCGAACGTTTAACATTGAACGGGCAATGTTCATATGTCACCGAAGCAACATATTGACAGTTTCATACGCTATTGAAATAGCGTATTGACTTTGTGCCGCCATCATATTTGCATATGATGCCGTGGTACGCTACAGCAATCGCCGTACCTTGCGCCCACCATCCTATTCTATTTTCATACGCCATCACAGCGTATTGACTATGTGCCGCCACTATATTTCATATAGTGCCGTGGTACGTTACAGCAATCGCCGTACCTTGCGCCCACCATTGCGGAAAGTAAATGACAGAATGAAATGTGCTGGAAGTCAGTATAATATATATTAGTTGCCACCTATCATATCGTGATCCCTTAACCCACGTAGGCTTCACGTTCTAGGTAACATCCTTAACGATCCTATAATAACCTTCCTTTGCAAAGCGCGTCGGAAGTACGAGTTGGCAAATTTTATTCAAAAATTTGTTTATTAATGGTCTGTTGTTCTCTCCGGCTGCTGCTTCGGCTCTGATGCCAGCTGTGGCGGACCCACTCCGAAATTATTCCAAGTTAAGTACCTTTGGACCACTAATCACGTAGTCAAGCACTTAATCCGGAATAAGCTGGAGCGCCGTCGGATTAAACCCGATTAAACCACGTACTTTTCCCGATCGAAACAACAGCACGCCCACACGAAGGCGGGTTCCAGAGATTACAACATTCCACAAATTAAATCACGCACATAGGTAACCTAGTTATTACAAACCGAGTTGAAATAAAATCAGAGTACAAGTCTTGCAGCGGAATTTGAAAGTTCATAACAACTGAAATTAGAAGTTCATTGCAGCGGAAGTAAATAATCTAACGGCGGTACAAATAACTCCGTGCTGAAGCCTGCCACGAAGCTACTCCTCCCGATCCTCGCCAGAGGACGGGACCCATTCGATGTGCCAGCCAGGTGGAACCTGGACGGGCCAAGTCATAGCATCCACATCCAAAATGATACCTGTAAAATATTGTCACAAGCAAGGCTGAGTATACTAATACTCAGCAAGGCTTACCCGTCGGGTGAAATCTACATCACCGACATCTAGACAATGAGAGGCTTTTGGCTGGTGGGTTTGTTTGCCAAAAAGCAACTAAAGTAGATCCTTGCTTTCAAGTTTTAGCTTCATATTCTAGTAAATTTAACCATTCTAAATTAGCATCCTCTCTAAGCATACAAGTGGTGCAATACAAGTTATTCATAGAACAAGTTCATGATCTCATAATTCCACTTATTACTCGATGTAGCAAGGCGGTCAAGCAGTCTCATTAACCGCGAGAAGCGGACAGTTCGAACCGAATTTGTGCTACCTGGCCAGGGGAAACCCAACACACACGGATACTCTGCTTGCGATAAAAGGTACAAGCATTTCCCAACCTTTCCCATTTATCCACAATTCGGAACCGGGTCCACTTCCTTAGGATAAGGTTTACTGCTTCACTCACAGCATCACGCATATATCCACAAGTGTACGGCAGGGGAAACAAAGTTTCCAAGGAGAGATGGCTATCGGCCCTAGCTGCTTCAATCTGGTACCGGGCTTACCGGCTCCCATATACCGGCATGCATGTGGTACGTTCAAAAACTTGACACACTCTACCACACATTTCGACCTTAATCAATTATCATACACGGACGGGAGATCTACGTCTATCATCCCGCCCGTCAATCCTTATGATTCCAACATAAGTAAAGACAAGCAATTCCTATATCTCGCGAGTGACAGGAAATCACTCGACTTGTAACGGACCTATAGCAATGCTCTTATCGATCCCTTTCATACTAGTATTGCAAGTCATAGGTTACTAGGAATTTGCAGCTACGGTATTCATTCAACTCCTAGAAACGTAAATGCACGAACATAGAGAATTCAAAGTGCATAATTTGGAAATGTTAGGTTATGCTCCGGGGCTTGCCTTTTCTTGCTCAACTCAAAGCTTGGGCTAAGGTAGGGTTAGTATTGACTTGCTTCCGCAGCATTCTCCCACCCTTCTTGTGGTCCTTCTTCGAAATCCGGGACAGGTACGCATGTTCCGGGATCTATACGAGATGCATATGCATAAGATTTACATTGATTTCAATGTTGCAATAAAAGCACGGGGCCTTTGAGGCCATAACCACTTAGACAAAATGAATTCTCTACTTTCACCTTACTACACACTTGGAAGGGTGCCGTATAGGTTTTTACTTTCGATGGTGATTGTGCACATATATACAATTATACTTTTTATTTCTTCATTTAGCAACGCAAGTTATGTTTTGGATAAATTTTAGTTCTTCCCCTAAATTTTACTTTCATGTACATGTGGTAAAGAATTGTTTTTCTTCTTTTCTTTTTACTGATTAAGCAAGATTCGAACTCCAATTTGTTGTCTATTTCTATAATTCGAATTTCAGTGAAACTTCATAAATAAACTCAGGTCATTATGCTTATGTTTGCTGCAGCAAGGTTGAGCACATTTTATGAAGTAATGTAAGTTTTTGGATTTCCTACATTTTCGACAATTTCAGCTGCTAGGAAATGATATTAAATCCTATAAAAATAAATACACAGGAAAATAAGGTGGACTATTTATAGGAGCAAAATAAGGTCATGTGTAGCTCATCTATCAGTGGGTACTCTGTTTTAGTAGCAAACATGGGCCAAACAATTGCTACTTCTTTTTCTCACCCAATTTATTTAAGCATGTTAACAGAGCTAAAAATGGGGTTTAGCATTTTTCTAAGATAGCTGCTAACATGGACACACTACTGTACCAAGTTGGCTAATTTTTGTTGAAGGGAATAATTTCTAAAATTCAAACAATGTTTCAGCTGAGATAACTTAAATAATTTATATCTGGAGCTAGAAAATATATCTCAGTGCAAGATTGATACTGCAAAGCCTTTGTAACTAGAGTAACAACATATCCAAAGATCACTTTCATAGCTGCTGTAGTGTAGGAGTTATGCACAAAAGTTCATTTTCAAAGTTTGATTTTTAGAGACTGAACCAAGCAATAAAAGCACATACATGCTGTGTAGGGAATGAAATATACATCACCAGGAGTACAAAGAATTTTGGTTTGCATTTTTATGATTTTTCTACGATTTTATATCGAATTTACAAGTTCACTGCAGGAACCCTAGATCTGCAGTTTCGGCTGTTACAAATAGGTCCTCGGTTTTGCATTGGGAACCCTAGAAAGATTTCGCGAATTGCAATCGGGTCCTTGGGCGGAGCAGTGAACTCGGCGGCCCAAATTCCGGCGAGGGGAGGCCGGGGATGGCCGGACTGAGGGCACTGGAGGGATTAGGGGCTCACCACGAGACGGTCTTGTGCAGCAGTCGAGGTCGGAGGTGGACCGTAGAGGGCCGGCCATGGGAGCAGCGGCGGAGCAGCCGCCGGAGCTCCGATTCCGGCGAGGACGGTGGCCGGAGTGGTGGGGATGCGGCTGGGAAAGGTAGAGTGGAGGTAGGGGAACCCGTTTTGGCCGTTGCTTTGAGCGGGGGATGACCGCAGGGGGGATCTCGACGGCGAGCTCGAGCTCTGCACATCCATGGCGGCTGGCGGCGGCGCTGCAGGCCGATGGAGGGGCTGCTGGGTGGCTAGACTCGATGGAGAGGTGGAGGGGATGGTCAAGGGCGGTGCGGAGGAGGCCTGGGGCAGCAGCGCAGCGGGGGCGAGCTCGAGCCGAGCTCCATGGCAGCAATGGAGGCTGCTGCGCAGGGGGGAAAAATGGCTAGGGTTTGGGCGTCGGGGAGCTTAAATAGGAGGCATCCGCGAGGGTAGAGAAGAGATTTCGCGTGGGGAAGGGAGGAGAGGGCGCCAGGGACCCGTGGCGCCTCCACCATTGCTGCCCACTGCATGCAGGACAGGGAGGAGAGAGATGGCGTGAGGAGGAAGAAGGGGACTGACAGGTGGGGCCGGGCTGTAAGAGAGAGGAAATAAATTTTCCATTTAAAAGTTTGCTCTAAAAGAAATAGCTCCGAGGTCCAAAAATTATGAATAAATACATTTTAGAAACCTTAGAACATTTGTGTTACAATGGAGGTTTGAAAAGTTGCAAAACATTCTTGGTTCAGATGCAGTTTTAAATTCAAAAAGACTTGAATTTGAATTTGGTATGAATTTTTGGCCCTAGCAAATCAACTCCAAAATATGGGGAAAAAGATGTAAATTCCACATTTGAGACCTAGTCTTTTATAAGCTTTTTACCCATCATAGTTATATTAGAGAATTTGGGCTTTCTTTACCAGTCATTATTTTAATTCAAAAATTCAATTTCCATAATTCGATTTGCGTCCAAAGATATTCTAATCAAAGTAGAAAAGGAAAGGTGTTTTAATATGCACACTAAGCCATCTTTGTAAGACCAAACTCAAGTTTTAAATAACTTCCTCATTTGGTATTGTTAGTCCAAGTTTTCACCCTTTGTCAATAGGTTGGTAAATTCATAGCTTCCTTTCCATTGTTTTGCCTTATATTGCCAATTCCCTTTATTAATTATTTTATTAACCTCTCCCTCCTTTCTTAAACCTTCAATATTGTCACTTGACATCAGAGGAAGGATACTCACGAGAGTTTTCAATTTAAAGTCCTACCCCCTTTTATTTTGGGAGTAAAATCTTATTTTAACTTATAGTTAAAACATGGACACATACATGGAGGTTAAAAGCTTATTTATTTATATGCCCAACTTTAATTATGTCATTAACAACATAACTTATATTTAAAATATTAATTAATTTACATCCTTTGTTCTTTATGAAAGCCTCATGTTGTGGACATTTCTCATTTTATTACTAAAACCAAAAGGTTGCCACATGTAGGTCATGATTAGAACTGCAAGCTTACTAATCCAATTATTTAAGCCTAACATTAAATCATTAACAATCATTTTACTAAAGAACATAGGAGCACTCTAAATATTTTTATTATAGCCCAAGTGTGCTCCCTTAAAAAGGTGTGTGGTTTCAAACTGATTTCCTATGTTTGGTGGATAAAGCCTCTGGGATAAACATAACTCACCAAGGTTGCAAATGACATTTTTTTTTTTTTTAAAATTCACACTTCCATTGAGAAAGTGGTTGGTTTATAATTTAGAAAGTACCTTCCTAAGAAAGGTGTTTTGAAACAAGAAAAGAACTACAACCTTTCATAGACGTTTGTGATGTGCACAACTCTCATTTATAATTTAAATTAAAACCTTGCCTTCAGAAGGTCATTAATATCTTTAGTTGGAATTATTTCATGTGTTGTCTTCAATGTGAGCCATTAGTCCTTTAAGACCTTGAGGGGCATAAGAAGCGTTACTTAATTTTGCCGTTCAACTTGTAAGAGAGGATGTTTAGATTTGTACTAGAAAAGTTTTTGTAGGGTTCAAAATTTCAAGAACCAAGGGACGAGTACAAACTTAAATCCTCGTGTATAACCTCATTCCTACAAGTGATTTAGTTTTAGGGTTTATTGCTTAGTTTGTTTAATCACTCTTATTTATACGCTTTAAAACACCAGGGGTGTTACACCGCCAACCCTGGACGCAGGAATCAGGAAGACAACAGGGATCAGCCGCGCGACTCCTTCCAGCGTAACGGCAACAACCCACGGAAGCGACCAAACAACACGGTCGCAACCGTCCAGACCGTTCGCGCCGCCAGTCTCCACAGCAAAGAAGGGAAGAATTCAACAAACTTCTCAAGAAGCGCTGCCCTAACATCCGGACAGCAAGCACACCATGGGCGATTGCAACGCTCCTTCGGGAAACGTTCAGCACGCCCCAAGAAGCAGAGTCGGATGGAGACGGAGACGACAAGCACGACAAGGGAGATGATGGTTTCTCAAATGTCACCAATACTGTCAATGTCATCTTCGGAGGCATGGCAGCCAGTGACACCTCGCGCACCGCAAGAACGTCGTGGCGCGAGGCCCTATGCAAGCAGAACCAGCGGTGGTTACCCCCTACGGTGGTCAGACACCACCATCACCTGGTCCAGAGAGGACCAATGGGCGGAGATCACCTCTCCCGGACGATATCTCTCGTCCTAGAGACCGTGGTGGAGAATAGCAAGCTCACCAAGGTCCTGATTGATGGGGGCAGCGGGCTCAACCTCATCTCGCCAAGACGCTGAGTCCATGGGGCTCGATACAAGCACGTTGCAGCCGGCAGATACTCCCTTCTACGGCATCGTACCTGGGAAGGCTGCCATCCCCTCGGGCAAATCACCTGCCCGTCACGTACGGTACCCCCATCCAACTACCGTACCGAGTTCATCAAGTTCGAAGTTGCAGACTTCGAAACGTCATACCACGCCATCCACGGGCGACCAGCGTTGGCCAAGTTCATGGCCATCCCCCACTACACCTACCTGGTGTTGAAGATGCCAGGGCCTCACGGCGTTCTTTCCCCTTCGCGGTGATATTAAGCACTCCTACCTCTGGCGACAAAGAGGCAGTGGAGTACGCCGTCAAGCCGCGTCCACCATAGATCGCCAAGAGCTCCACCCCTGGCCGCCACCGTCATCGAAGAAGACGGTGATGCCCGACGCAGAAGAAGACGCGAGCCATCAAGCCTGTGGACAAGGTAGCCATGAAGACAGTTGACCTCCAAACAGGAGATCCAACGAAGACGCGGTGATTGGCTCTACACTCACTCCTGCATAGGAAAGCGCGCTCGTCGACTTCCTGCGAGCCCAGGTTGACATCTTTGCTACAAAGCCTTCCGACATGCCTGGAGTTCCCAGAGAGTTTGATCGAGCACAAGCTGGACATCAACGAGAACGCAAGCCCAAAAAGCAGCGCCTCCGAAGATTCGCCACCGAGCGTCGGGAAGCCCATCAAGAAAGAGCTAGCTAAGCTATTAGCAGCCGGCTTCGTCAAAGAAGTCTTTTATCCGGATTGGTTAGCCAATCCGGTTCTTGTAAGAAAAAAGAATTCAAATGAATGGAGAATGTGCGTTGACTATACTGATCTCAACAAACATTGCAAGAAGGATCCCTCGGGCTTCCTCGCATTGATCAAGTCATCGACAGCACCGCCGGGTGCACCTTACTATGGTTTCCTCGATTGTTACTCAGGATATCACGGATATCGCTGAAAGAAGAGGATCAGATCAAAACTTCATTCATCACGCCATATGGCGCATATTGTTATACAATCATCCCTTTTGGTTTGAAAAAAATGCAGGTGCCACATATCAACGGGCGATACAGGGTTGTCTTCAAGACCAACTCCACCGAAATGTTGAAGCCTACGTTGATGATGTGGTAGTCAAGACAAGAAATCCCGAGGATCTCATCGCTGATCTCACCGAGACGTTCGACAACTTACGCAAGTGGCGGTGGAAGCTTACTCCCGCCAAGTGTGTTTTCGGCGTTCCCATCAGGAAAGCTCCTCGGGTTCATCATCAGCGAACGCGGCATCGAGGCTAATCCAGAGAAGATAGCGACTATCATGAACATGGAGCCGCCGCGCACTATCAAGGATGTCATGAAGCTTACGGGCTGCATGGCCGCACTCAACCGCTCATCTCCAAACTTGGGAACGCGGGACTGAGTTCTTCAAACTACTCAAGAAGCAAGACATATTTCAGTGGACACAGGAAGCTCAAGTCGCCTTAGAACAAGCTCAAGCTGTTCCTGACAACACACCTGTGCTCACTGCACCGCTCCCGGGCGAAGACCTCTCTTGCTCTATATTTCAGCAACCACTAACGTCGTCAGTGCCGCTATTGTTGTTGAACGCAACGAGGAGGTCATCTTCTGAAGATTCAACGACCTGTGTATTTGTGAGCGAAATCCTCTTGGACTCCAAATCAAGGTACCCTCAAGTTCAAAAAAATTCTATATGCTGTCTAGTGACATCTAGGAAATTGCAGCACTACTTCGACTCCTACAAGATCATTATAGTTACTGGACATCCTATTGGCGAAATTCTCATAATCAAGACGCTACAGGGCGTATCGCCAAGTGGGTGTTGAGCTCGGAACATACAGCATAGAGTTCCGTCTCTCGCACGGCCATGAAGTCTCAAGTCCTTACTGATTTCAATATCAGAATGGACCGAGCACAATCTTCCAGTCGTCATCACCAAGCCTGAGCATTGATCATGTACTTCGACGGTTCACTCAAGCTGGAAGGTGGAGACGCTGGAGTCCTGTTGATTTCACCTCGAGGAGATCAACTCAAGTATGTTCTGCAGATTCGGTTTTGCCGTCACCAACAATGCTGCAGAATACGAAGCACTTCTTCACGGATTGAAGATGGCCATTACCCTCAGTATCAAGCGTCTGCTGGTGTATGGGGATTCAATGTTGGTCATCAAACAAGTCAACAAGGACTGGATTCGAAACCATGAAGACATGGATGCGTACTATGAAGAAGTTCGCAAGTTGGAAAAACACTTCTCGGCATCGAATTTTCATCATGTCAAGCGAGATTATAATGTCGCTGCAGACGTTCTATCAAAGTTGGGTTCTTCCAGAGCAGAGATGCCTAGTGGGGTGTTCGTCAATGAACTCTCCAGCATCAATTTCTGCAGCGGCAACTTCCGACGATCACACCTCAGCCCCTGAGGTTATGCTCATCGACGCTGCTTGGAGCGCTCCAATTATAGATTACATCTTGCACGACAGACTCCCTGCCGAGAAGGCAGAAGCTCAGCAAATTGCTCGTCGCAGCAAGTCCTATATTATAATCGGAAACACACTGTACCGACGTGGTGCACGCTCTGGCGCATTGATGAAATGCGTCTCACGGCAAGAAGGGAGTCAACATCCTGGAGGAAATCCACGCGGGCGAATGTGGCAATCATGCAGCGTCCCGAACCATCGTCGCAAAGCCTTCCGCGCTGGGTTCTATTGGCCTACGGCCCTACAGTGATGCTGAAGACATTGTTCGTCACTGCAAGAGTTGTCAATATTTTGCTCCATCACTCACATCAGCCTGCGCATAAGATCAAGTTGATACCTCCGTCATGGCCGTTCGCATGCTGGGGCTTGATATATTGGGAAACTACCCAGGGCGCCTGGGTGGATTTGAATACTGTTTCGTCGCCATTAACAAATTCTCAAAGTGGATAGAATCTTTCCGGTTGTCAAACCAACCTCTGAGAAAGCAGTCCAATTCCTCCAAGAGTTGATTCTTCGCTTTGGGATACCACACCAAATCATCACGGATTTGGGTACTACCTTTACAGGCAACAAGTTCTGGGACTAACTGTGAAGATCGCAGCATCGAGGTATCCTATGCCTCCCGTTGCTCATCCTCGTGCCAACGGACAAGTTTGAAAGACCCAATGGCATGCTCCTCGATGGACTTAAAGCTCGCATGGAACGACCCTGAAGAAAGCAGAAGGCCGGTGGATGAAAGAACTCTTTCCAGTTGTCTGGGGCCTACGATCTCAACCCAGTAAAGCTACAGGGCAATCTCCTTCTTCCTGGTGTATGGATCTGAGGCCGTCTACCTGTTGATGTCATGCATGGTGCTCCTCGCGTTGAGGAACCAAGAAGCCATGGCGGATGAACAACGGATGATGGAGGTTGATACGGCTGAAGAAGTTACGACTGGCAGCCTTGTTACACAACGGCTGCGTATCTTCAGGGTATTCGCCGATTTCATGACAAGAATGTGAAGACAAGACCATTCCAGAGGAGAATTGGTGCTACGCCGAACCTAGAATACAGCTGGTCACTCTCAAGCTCACTGCGCCTTGGTAGTCCATTCATTGTTTCCAAGGTCCTCAAGCTAGGCACCTACAGAGCTTCAAACATAAGATGGTGTGGATTTACCAAATCCTTGGAACATAGAGAACATCTACGCAAATTCTAACGCGTAGTTCCTTCATTACAACAGTGCTTCGGCACCAACATGAACCATGCTCCGGCATCCAGAGTTCTTCTGATACATTGCTGCCGGCAATACATGAACTGGTTCTGGCATCCTGAGTTCTTTGCCAACATTGCTTCCGGCAATACAATGAACTGGTTGCTTCGGCTCATAGTTCTTTTGTACGTTGTTTCGCAACTGGAATATACTTCATAATTTCCCTTAACTGGGTTGTTATTGTCTTGTGACATCATTCAAAACCTCCGTGTCTTCTAGACTCGGAAAGTT
>JACEFO010000733.1:0-22170 GCA_015342445.1 Digitaria exilis | reverse complement strand
GGTAGTGTAGTGGAAGGCTTCCATGAAATGCCAAAGGCAGATCGCATGAGGTGGTGTGCCTGGTAAGTTGGGATAAGCATAAGTAGAACAATATGTTGATCATGTGATTGTTGTTATCCTTGTTTCTACAAATATCAATAAGCTACAGATGCACACATCATGAAGAGTATCAACTTCCTGCATTGACTAGCATTAAACTTAAAAGCATGCTTGCGTCACCACTATGTGGAGAAAAGAAAGGGTAGAGTAAGGGAGATTTAGATTCCATTGCACTCTATCTCTAACCCAATCCTGTACACAAACTCATTTCTACACTTTATCAGTAGCAGACAAAGTTTCTTTTAACAAAACAAAAAAATGACAGGTCATTGAGTAGGATTTTTTTCCAGCTTTATCCCATTTTGTCTTCATTAACTTCTCTCTATTTACGTGTTTGCTTTTGTCGTTGGCCCTCCTCGAGGAATGTCGCACATGCAATGTCGAGACATGTTGCCACTAAACTTTTTGTCGTTGAGGGGCTTTATTATGCTTTTTAAGATAGCTCCTTCCTTTCCATTCCATGTATATGACAGGTTGTATTGATACATATATACTGTTTTTGTTTTCATGAATTATGTACATAAAAAGAAAGTGGATCAACTCAGTTTGATTAACTCAGTTCTTAAAAGTCTACATATGTATATGATGTCTTTTTTTGTTGGTTCCAAAGGGCATTATAAAGAAACTGGATTATTTTCGATCTTGATCATAAAAGAAATACCGCTTACCCAAATGGGATATCCTGTGTCAACCTAAAGAGCAAGCTGGACTAGGGATCCACAATCTAGATATTAAAAAACGTTAGCCTTACTTAGTAAATGGCTATATTGTTTGTTTGAAAACAGACGGTACATGGCAACAAATCTACGCAATAAATATCTAGGTTCTAACCACCTTAGTGCAAGCACAATGGAAAAGAGGAGACTCGGATTTCTAGGGCTTATCAAGGTAAAACGGCATTTCCTTTTGTTTTGGGGCTTTTTATCATTAAAGAGGGTCACAAATAAGGTTCTGGAAGATATGTCGTTAGGTAATAGGATGCTTCATGAACAATATCCTCAACGTTATGGCATTGTCCGCCGAAAACAGGATACAATGGCGGAAGTTCTGGGCACCGACCCACCAAATATCTCATGGCATAGGGACCTCATTGGTAACAAATTAGTAATGTGGAATAACCTCCTTCCACGAATTTCCAATATTATACTAAGCCATGATGAAGGTGAATTCCGATGGAACTTAAACCAAAGTGGTGAGTTTTCAGGGAAGTCTCATTATTTGGCACTAATCTATATTGATGTTCCAAATGTCAACAAATGACTTTGGAAATTAAAAGCACCCTTCAAGATTAAAAATTTTCTTGGGGTATCTTCGCAAAGGTATTATGTTAACTAAAGACAACCTGGTTAACGTAATTGGAAAGACAGTAAACAATAATGTTTTTGTCACAAAGATGAAAAATTCAACATCATTTTTTTGAGTGTCGGTTTGCTTGTATTGTGTGGGCGGGTGTTCCTGTGGCTTGTGATCTTTCGCAGCCTATCACCACGTCCAATATGTTTGGCATTTGGCTGATGGGGATTAGCAGAGATCTAAAAACCTAAATTTTACTGGAGCAGCAGCAACATGCTATTCCTTGTGGTTGACTAGGAATGCTTTGTTTTTTTGAAAAGAAACAATCTTATTTTTTAGGTTCTTTTCTCAATTACCCATTGGCTTGGTTCATGGCCTATTCTTCATAGGCCTATTTACCAAGGCTTTGTTGTGGAGGCATCTTAGTTATTGGCACAGGTGGCTAAAGAATTTTTACTCAGGCACATGGGGGCGGTTTAGTGTTCGGATTGATGATCATTAGTGTGCTTGCTTCTTTATTTTATCCTTTTATAAGGTTGTGTGCTGTCCAGGCAGAGGCTACGCGATATTCAAGTTCTATTATATTCCCATTTGGAAAAAAAAGAGAAAAAATGAATTATGTACATAGAATGGGTTGATCGGGATGGTGTCGGTGTTGTGCGAGTCAAGAATGATGAACCCAATGTGCTTGACAATGGTCATACATTTCTAGGAATATGGGAATCCTGACTGCTGAGTGGTTGACGGTAGTGGTGAGACCATGCATGTGGGGAGGATGCTGGCACTTGTGGTTTTAGGGAAACATAGGATGTGTCGGTAGTAAGCCATTGTTGTTCAGATGCACATCTCAACCTACGATTCTTGGCCAATTCCAAGGGCGGGGAGAGTGGCCACGTCGCCGGCCATCCCGGCCGTTGGATTGAGCGACTGGACGGTTGAGACTGGGAGTTTCTTGCCCATTTTTTAAAAAGACCCTCAAACTTCATCAGAATAGAACCCACCATCCACTCCCCTCTCTCAGGAATTTTTGTGATAAGGCCCTCAAATATAATTGGAATCAACCCGCAATCCACCCCAACTACCCAGCAACATTTTTCAACAAACACCCAGAGTTTTCTTAGAATCAACACGCCGTCCTTTTTCCTCACATCAATTTTCTTCAAAAAATCCTCGGCTTTAACTTAAATTATGTAACAACACATTCTATTATAACTTTAATACCACACATACAATTCAACCATCAAAACGTGTTCGAACCAAAAGATATCCAACATAAAATTTGCTTACAATTTCAAAACCGACAACTTTATTATAGAGCACACTTTTAAACCCAAAATAATTTCACCAGTCATTCACACAAAACATTATCTACGACCCATCGTACCCACAATTCCGATATTGGAATGTCCTAAAATAAAGAAAAGCATAATAAGAAAATCAAAATTAGAAACCTAAATCTTGGATATGCAATGAAATTTGAAACTCAAAGTGTTCTCAGATTCCTTTCCCACAAATAATTATATGAGATCCATTGCATCTATGATTGGACATCGAAACATCTCCAAATTAGACAAATTTGGCCATCGAAGATGCTCAAATTTTAAAAATAAAAAACATACCATAGTGAAAACTAAAAAATAACCCACTTTTTTAAAACAACACTAAACCGCTTTTAAATAAACTACTTTTCAACGTAAAAAATGCTCTAAATATGAAAAGCCAAAAACACTTTCACCATAGATTCACACAAATATTTATCTACGACCCATCATAACTACAATTCCAATATCATAACGTCCTTAAATTAAGAAGTGTACAATACAAAAGGAAATCAAAATTCGAAAACTTAAATCTTCGATATGCAATAAAATTTCAAACTCAAAGTGGTTCCATAATTCGTTCCCACAAATATCAGACGTTGCACCTATGATTTGGACACAAAGACATCCCTAGATTTTTTTTAAAAAAATTGACCATGAAAGAGGCTCACAAAACACTTCTCAATAAAACAAGTTTCCACATAAAAATTGCTGTGAATAGGAAAAGATTCAAAATTAATACATACCAAATATAATTCAATGCTCCTTTCTAATCCTCTTGCATATTTATTACATTTCAATAAAATGTACACTTCAAAATAAAAAATACCTAATATTCTAAATCTGCAGCATTTCCCCAATATACACTTCAAAAACTCAGGTACATCTAGTGGCTATCCGCAGGAACGCCGCGGCCTTTTCTAGTTTTTGTAGAATTATGGGTGCATAGCGGGGAGGGGTAATGTGGATAGGATTGGAAATAGATAATGTTTGGAGTATGTGGATGTATATGGTAGTTATGATAAAGGGTTGTTCTGACACTTGCTAAACAATGAACGAGGAGGTTGAATGTAACATACCTAGATAGTTGGGTCCATAGGATTGACCAATAGAGAAGCTTGGTTGTCAATCTTTGGGGTCCAAGGCTGGGGCACATGGTGTGTATGTTTTGAGGGACGAGACGTGAAGGAACAGGACAATCCCAAATTTTGTAGCGTTTTGTTTGAAGTCGTTACGGATGGGATGGTGCCAAAAAACGTATATGCCATTTAGATGTGGTTGGCCCTGTCCGCCAAAATGAGCCAAAATGATTGAACATGGTCATCCCAATTATATAGCATCACCTCTAAACGAGAGAGTTGTGGGCGAGAGGGAAGAGTTGAAGGGGGGGGTGAGCGGAAAAGAGCTGATGGGGGCGAGCTTCATGGCGCCCGGCGCCCGCCATGGTCAGTAGGGGTGAGCTCCACATGGCCATCGATGTCTGTCAATGGAGCTTCCTGGACCCCGTCCACCTCCATGGCTGCCGGGTCAAGCTCCGCACGACCCCTCCATGGCTACCAGTAGAGCTCCGCCGCCCCCGCTATGGTGCTAGCTGCTACATTCTTGCAACCTTATTGCTCATGAGCAACCATGCGTGCATGTTGCGGCATCACGAGAGGCAGGTGTTATCTCCTGTTTTTCGTTATTTGGTCCTTATTTGGCCCTGAAAGAAGTACTTGTTCCTTCATTGGCCCTAAGAAAATTTTCATTCACTATTAGGACAAAACTTTTTCATCCATTCCTTTCTTGGTCCTACCTATTCAGGTACCTAATGGTGTTAACTATGACCTGAAAGACAACTTTGCCCTCGTGAGTGGAGGTATGTGAAAGGGGTGCCCAGGACATGTATGGATATTTGTTTACTAGGTTTTGCCCATTTGTTGTCCGACATGTGGGTCCTACTATTAAATACCCTGTTCCTGTCCCCCTGGCCCTTTCCCTTCTTTCTTCTCTCCTACATGACAGCAATACACCACACGGAGGCCAGTTTCTGGGATAGGCGAAGACCGGCGAAGGGACAAAGGGCCAGCTCTAGAGCCCGGAGAGGAGAGCCTTCGAGGGACAAGCAAGAGTTGGTGCCGTTCATATCCCAGCCCCAATAAAGATTATAGCCACATGAAAGTTTGTATTTTCTACGGTGTGCTGCAAGAATAGAACCTTGCCGCCTAGATCGATTCTACGAGCTCTGAGTGGTTTCAATTCAATTCCTCCCATCCAAAAATCCATTATCTTCCCATCTACACCTTCGATGACTCAATTTTGAAGCAACCCACTGGTGTTCCGTTACACGGTTGTGAGGGGAGATGGTGAGCACGAGAACAATATGGCAGGAGATGGAAAAGCATGTTGTAGGAATGCGGCGACTACAAGGATGGGCATGAACAGGGCGGCGACAATGGACAATCTCGGCACAACGGTCAAATGGAGGGGCCAATTCGTCCTGTCTGAAGGGGGCCACCAGCAGCGGCCGTGCTGCCTCCTGCACCGCGTCAGGCTCCCGTGTGGCCGCTACGGCCTCCCGCGCAGCCTGTGGCCACCCGTCAATGCCTGTGGCGCGCTGCCATGCACGCTGATCTCGCGCCTTGCCGTGCCACCCTGCTCTCACAGGCCCTCTAGCTTGAGTGAATCTATGACGCCACCCTCCATCCGCCGTCGGAAGCCACCGCCGCCTATGGGGGTCGAGAGTCTTAGATGTTCGGTTCGGGTAACTGAGAGTTACATGCCAAATAATTTAGGGGTATTTTGGTCTATTCGCCAAAAAACTGACAAGGTCATAGGGCTTTTTGACAGTAGAATACAACGGAATAGACAGAAAGGCCAAGAAAGGAATGGATCAAAAAATTTTGGCCTAATAGAAACGAAAATTTTCCTAGGGCCAAGGAAGGAACATGTACTTTTTTCAGGGACAAATAAGTAATTATCTCATTGGGATTGAACATGGATGACGAATTTCATCCCACAATGATTGGTACTTCTCACTAGAAGGGGAAATCAAGCAGAGGAAGAAGACATGAAAGGGTGGTTAACACGTGGGTCCCGGAGGACATCTAGATAATGTAATTAGAATTTTATACATCCTATTCGAAATATCCCAACCTACCAGAAACTTGGCACCAACCTATCCCTTATCAACCAAACACTGAATGGGATCAACCCATCCCATCGCCCCCGAACCAAATACACGTTTCTTTTTCACGCTGAAAACATCATAAAGTTTCACATCCGAGAAAACTTAGGGACAAAGATACCGAATGCGACACTAAAGCCAAAAATATATCATCACTCACTGTTAAATGATGGTTTTATATGAGCTCCACGAAAAAGTTAACTATGGTCCCACATTTAAGTTTAAGCTGATAAATAGGGAGGTAAAATAAAATGGAAAATGGATCCTCTCATGGGTTGAGGGTTGAACACGTTACCGATTGAATGGGAAGTCTTTACTGAACGAGACCAACATTTATGGTAGGTTTCTAGTAAATGTGGTTGATGGCGGCAGAAAACCCCCCACTTTAGCCAAAAAATATTTTACCCCCTGTCTCTCTCCACCCATGTTAGGGAAGAAGAAGGCTCCCACGAGGAGTGCTATGGAGGAGGTCTACGCCTCCCCGTGGAGTGTCAATCTGGTTAGTAATTTTGAGTTAAATTCACCAAAATTTCATTTTCATTAAGGTTGAAAGGATTTGGATGCCTAAGGCGGGGGAGGGTTGAATTATGCTTCTAAAAATTTAATTGCAATAAAGAATCTTAGCAAAGAGCCAATTCACTCCAGATTCCTAGGTTAGCATGGCGAGTCAGTAAAGTTTTCTTTATGAAATAGGAGGGGGATCCCTTATTGATTATATATTATATTGAAGAAAAAGCAAATGAAAAGAGCTTACATCAAACTAAGGAACAAAAAAAGAAACAAATGTAAACTTGCATAATGTAAATAAAAAGGGTTAGGAAGCCTATTTTTTTGGAGGTATCGTAGGCCCCGTTTGGAACGGATTCTACACAGCTTCTATTGGATTTAAGCGGCAACGTCCCCCCAAACGCTTAGATTCCCAACCTGATTTCTCTAGACAAAGCTATACAGTCTTAATTTGGATGCTTATATTAGTATATGCAAGAATGCAAACATATAGCTTGAAGTGGCGGCTAATGTCTCAGTGACATAGCAAATTAGAACTCTATTATACCAAAATCCATTGGGGACACTTTACTTGAAATAAAGATAACGAAACTCAACTGGTGGTGTTCTGTTACAACTTGATATCAACACCTTATTACAATATATTATTATTACTTGCCCGCCTCGATAGTTTTTGCCCTCACATTCCTGCCACACATGTCTTCTTGGCATCCTTTGGCTTCTCTAAAGGTACGCCGGTGAGGCCGCTTGAGGGGGTGGTTGCCTTGGAATTTCACATCTAAAGGAAGTTGTAGAAGGGGACCTTCCCTCCCTCTACATTGTTGTGAACCTGAGTGGTGCCATGTTGAGTGTACTTCCTCTTCTTATAGATCTGGCAGACGACCCAAGTGTCATCCGGATCTACCATGACTGGAACCTGGTACAACTGAAAGCTTTAGATAACTTATCATTTTTCTGCATACAGTTCCAAAACTATTTGTTATGCAATGCTTAAGTAAACATTGTTAGACCACCATGAATATTAATGAATTTGTACATCAGAAGATGAGCTATGCTTGGCAAACAAAATATTTGTCTGCCTTGTTTTTTTTACAAATCTAAAGTTGATCCATATTCGATAGTATCATATTTCTGTCATGAGAAGTAAATAGCAAGCTTAACAGAAGGAAATAGTCCCAGTTGGGGATACCCTTTCGTACCACTGTATCCCACAAACAAACTTTGTAATACACAAATAGTAGTAGTGGGGAAACTGACAAAAAACCGTTTCTACATCACAGTTTTGTGTTTTTGAATAGCTGCGCCTACGGACAACCGTTTCCTTCTACTCAAACGACAAATTTGGTCGGAGAATATGTCATTTTTCGACACCTCGTAGCCTACTATATATTCCCCTATCTCACGCCCACCATCCACCAACAAATCTCGTTATGCACAAATAATACTTGTGTAGGAAACCTCTCTACACCACAAGATTGAATGTTTGAACGACTATGCCTTAGGACAACCAATTCCTTTCACACCCAAAAAAGTTTGTAGGAGCAAAGTCTTATGTTAATTTTGACACCCCAAAGACTATCATATATATAATAAGCCCCATAATAAAAAAAGCAACCCTTATACAAATCTAAAAATTGGACCATATTCGATAGTATCATATTTCTTTGTTATGAGCAGTAAATGGCGAGCTTAACTGAAGGAAATAGTCCCAGTTGGGGATACCCTTTCATACCATTGTATCCCACAAACCAACTTTGTAATACACAAATAGTAGTAGTGAGAAAACCAACAAAAAAACCGTTTCGACATCACAATTTTGAGTTTTTGAATGGCTGCGCCTAAGGACAACCGTTTCCTTCCACGCAAACGACAAATTTGGTCGGAGAATAGTATGACATTAGTTGACACCTCGTAGCCATATATTCCCCTATCTCACGCCCACCCTCCACCAACAAATCTCGTTATGCGCAAATAATACTTGTGTAGGAAACCTCTTTATACCACAAGCTTGAATGTTTGAACCACTATGCCTAAGGACAACCAATTCCTTTCACACCCGAAAAAAATTGTAGGAGCAAAGTGTAATGTTAGATTTAACACCCCAAAGACTATCATGTATATCATAACCCCCATAAATAAAAAAGCAACCCTTATAATGCACAAATAACGAACAGATCTAAATCTGCACGTACGTGAGGGCAATCAAGGTTAATTGAGAACACTGATTCTTTGCTGTACCTTTCTCCCACTAGGCTTCATCACTCGGTAGGGTTTGAGGCCAGCTTCAACAAGGCTATACTCTTTCATCACCCATTCAGTGTTCTGACCCACAGCTGTTCTCCCCCTGTAGAACACCAGGGTTCTCTTCAGCCCAATCTTCTCAGTCTCCCCACCATTGATGCTACTACTAAAGATTGGCTCAACCTTGCCTGATGTCTTATAGTGCCCATCCCCTGCAGCACGATTCCACTGGTTTCCCTGTCGCCACCTTCGGACTCTTTGAGTAAAGAAATATTTTTCTGTGCATCCGTCTGTGTTCAAGAAAAAAGGCAAGCAAGTAATTTTTAGCCATACGCAGGTATTATAGTAGCATGAGCAATATAACTAAGTGGCATTAGAAGGAACATATTTATTTGTTTCTTGAGAAAAAGGTAGGTGTACGTGGAACCTCTACCTGTGACCAGCTCCCATGGATTGTATCTTAAAATGTCAGCGTCAATTATAATATCTGATCTGAGTGGCTCGTTCACTGAACGAGGGCGGAGGTAGTGGGAGACGATGTCCTGACCACTAGGCTTAAACCTGATTCCTGGTTGGGCGGTGGCTGCACTCACTACGGGTTGGGAAGCCATTGATGTTTACCGTCGGTTACTAGTGGCTCTAGTGTTTGAGATAAAGAGTTTTTAATGAGATGGTGATAGGGTGGTAGTAGCAAGGGAAAGGAACATTTATAGGGGACGGGGGCCATTGCCTTGTGTGAAGTTAACTCAATTAGATCTGGTCCCATATGTCTTTCTTCCTGTATGCAATGTTTTTGTTTGTCAGTTTATTCTGCTTTCCATGCCATTATTATCGATGACACAACATGTATGTTTAAAAGTGTCTTTGTGTACTCCAAATGTGCATAAGAGGTAGAGTGAGGGAGACTCAAGCTGATGTTTCGACTCTATCCCTTGTTGGCGTTTTCATTCTATCTCTATCCCTTACTGACGTTTTCATTCTATTTATAGTGAAGTGTAATCAAGCTCATTTTCCCCACTATATATCACTAGATAACAACAATGGTTGTGTTCTGGTAGAAACAAACAAACGTGTAGCGGTGTCAATGACTAGGATTCATCCTTTAACAAAGTTTGTACTTTCTCCCTTTCATTTTAAGTGAACATACAAACATATATGGGATTGGAACTATGTGCCAGGCAGGGTTCTCTTGGTGGGTAGTGTAGTGGAAGGCTTCCATGAAATGCCGAAGGCAGATCCATGAGGTGGTGTGCCTGGTAGTTGGGATGCATAAGTAGAAAGATTTGTTGACATGTGATTGTGTTATCCTTGTTTTCTACAAATATCAATAAGATACAGATGCACACATCATGAAAGTATCACCTATAAGTTAATTTATATTGTTTCATAAAAGTATTAACTTCCTGATGACTAGCATAAGCAAAAGCCATGCTTGCATCACCACTATGTGGAGAAAAGAAAGGGTAGAGTAAGGGAGATTTAGATTCCTTCCACTCTATCTCTAATCCAATCCTGTACACAAACTCATTTCTACGCTTTATCAGTAGCAGACAAAGTTTCTTTTAACATAAACAAAAAAATGACATGTCATTGAGTAGGATTTTTTCCCCTTTATCCCATTTGTCTCATTAACTTCTCTCTATTTACGTGTTTGCTTTTGTATTGGCCTCCTCGAGAAATGTCGCACATGCAATGTCGAGACATGATGCCACTAAACTTTTTGTCGTTGAGGGATTTATCATGCTTTTTAAGATAGCTCCTTCCTTTCCATTCCATGTATATGACAGGTTGTATGATACATATATACTTTTTTTGTTTTCATGAATTATGTACATAAAATGATACTGGATCAACTCAGTTTGATTAACTCAGTTCTTAGAAGTCTACACATGTATATGATGTCCTTTTCTGAGGTTCCAAAGGGCGTTATAAAGAAACTGGATTATTTTTTGATCTTGATCATAAAAGAAATACCGCTTACCCAAATGGGATATCCTGTGTCAACCTAAAGAGCAAGCAGGACTAGGGATCCACAATCTAGATATAAAAAATGTAGCCTTACTTAGTAAATGGCTATATCATTTGTTGAAAACAGGCGGTACATGGCAACAAATTCTACGCAATTAATATCTAGGTTCAAAACCACTAGTCCAAGCACAATGGAAAAGTGGAGACTCAGATTTCTAGGGCTTATCAAGGTAAAACGGGATTTGCTTGGTTTTGGGGCTTTTATCATTAAAGATGGATCACAAATAAGGTTCTGGGAAGATATGTGGTTAGGAAATAGGACGCTTCATGAACAATATCCTCAACGTTATGGCATTGCCCGTCGAAAACAGGATACAATGGCGGAAGTTCTGGGCACCGACCCACCAAATATCTCATGGCATAGGTACCTCATTGGTAACAAATTAGTAATGTGGAATAACCTCCTTCCACGAATTTCCAATATTATACTAAGCCATATCAAGGTGAATTCCGATGGAACTTAAACCAATGTGGTGAGTTTTCAGTGAAGTCTCATTCTTTGGCACTGATCTATATTGATGTTCCAAATGTCAACAAACGACTTTGGAAATTAAAAGCACCCTTCAAGATTAAAATTTTCTTGGGGTATCTTCGCAAAGGTATTATGTTAACTAAAGACAACCTAGTTAACGTAATTGGCAAGACAGTAAACAATAATGTTTTTGTCACAAAGATGAAAAAATTCAACATCGTTTTTTTGAGTGTCGGTTTGCTTGTATGGTGTGGGCGGGTGTTCATGTGGCTTGTGATCTTTCGCAGCCTATCACCACGTCCAATATCTTTTCTCAATTACCCATTGGCTTCATTCATGGTCTATTCTTCATAGGCCTATTTACCAGGGCTTTGTTGTGGAGGCATCTCAGTTATTGGCACAGGTGGCCAAAGAATTTTTTACTCAGGCACATGGGGGCGGTCTAGTGTTCGGATTGATGATCATTAGTGTGCTTGCTTCTTTATTTTATCCTTTTATAAGGTTGTGTGCTGTCCAGGCAGAGGCCAGGAAATATTCAAGTTCTATTGTATTCCCATATGGAAAAAGAGAAAAAAATGAATTATGTACATAGGATCAGTTGGTCGCGATGGTGTCGGTGTTGTGCGAGTCAAGAATGATGAACCCAATGTGCTTGACAATGGTCATACATTTCTAGGAATATGGGAATGCTGACTGCTGAGTGGTTGACGGTAGTGGTGAGACCATGCATGTGGGGAGGATGCTGGCACTTGTGGTTTTAGGGAAACATAGCATGTGTCGGTAGTAAGCCGTCATTGTTCTGGATCCTTGCACATCTCAACCTACGATTCATGGCCAATTCCAAGGGCGGGGAGAGTGGCCACATCGCCGGCCAACCCGGCCGTTGAATTGAGCGACTGGACAGTTGAGACTGGGAGTTTCTTGGCCATTTTAGAAAAAGACCCTCAAACTTCATCGGAATAGAACCCACCGTCCACTCCCCTCTCTCAGGAATTTTTGTGATAAGGCCCTCGAATAACATTGGAATTAACCCGCAATCCACCCCAACTACCCACCACATTTTTCAACAAACACCCAGACTTTTCTTAGAATCAACACGCTGTCCTTTTTCCTCACATCAATTTTCTTCAAAAAATCCTCGGCTTTAACTTGAATTATGTAACAACACATTCTATTATAACTTTAATACCACACATACAATTCGACCATCAAAACGTGTTCGAACCAAAAGATATACAACGTAAAATTTGCTTACAATTTCAAAACCGACAACTTTATTATAGAGCACACTTTTAAACCCAAAATAATTACGCCACTCATTCACACAAAACTACGACCCGTCGTACCCATGATTCCGATATTGGAACGTCCTAAAATTACGAAAAGGATAATAAGAAAATCAAAATTAGAAACCTAAACCTTGGATATGCAATGAAATTTCAAACTCAAAGTGTTCTCAGATTTCTTTCCCACAAATAATTATATGAGATCCATTGCATCTATGATTAGACACCGAAACATCTCAAAATTAGACAACATTGGCCATCGAACAAGCTCAAATTTTAAAAATAAAAAACATACCATAGTGAAAACTAAAAAATAACTCACTTTGTTAAATTAACACTAAATCGCTTTTAAATAAACAACTTTTCAACGTAAAAAATGCTCTAAATACGAAAAGCCAAAATCACTTTCGCCATAGATTCACACAAATTTTTATCTACAACCCATCATAACTACAATTCCAATATAATAACATCCTTAAATTAAGAAGTGGACAATACAAAAGGAAATCAAAATTCGAATACTTAAATCTTCGATATGCAACAAAATTTCAAACTCAAAGTGTTTCCATAATTCGTTCCCACAAATATCAGACGTTGCACCTATGATTTGGACATAAACACATCTTTAGATTTTTTTTAAAATAATTTACCATGAAAGAGGCTCACAAAACACTTCTCAAATAAAAAAAGTTTCCCCATAAAAATTGCTGTGAATATGAAAAGATACAAAATTAATACGTACCAAATATAATTCAATGCTCCTTTCTTATCCTCTTGCATATTTTTACATTTCAATAAAATATACACTTCAAAACATAAAATATCTAATATTCCAAATCTACAGCATTTCCCAAATATACACTTAAAAAAACTCAGGTACATCTAGTGGCTATCCGCCGCAACGCCGCGGCCTTTTCTGGTTTTGTAGAATTATGGGTGCATAGCGGGGAGGGGTAATGTGGATAGGATTGGAAATAGATAATATTTGGAGTATGTGGATGTATATGGTAGTTATGATTAAGGGTTGTTCTGACACTTGCTAAACAATGAACAAGGATCAGGACAATGGTGTGTATGTTTTGAGGGAGGAGACGTGAAGGAACAGGACAATCCCAATTTTTGTAGCATTTTGTTTGAAGTCGTTACGGATGGGATGGTGCCAAAAAGCGAGTATGCCATTTAGAAGTGGTTGGCCCTGTCCGCCAAAATGATCCAAAATGATTGGACATGGTCATCCCAATTATATAGCATCACCTCCGTTTGGCACAACGAGAGAGTTTAGGGCGAGAGGGAAGAGTCGAAGGGGGTGAGCGGGAAAGAGCCGATGGGGGCGAGCTTCATGGCGCCCGGCGCCCGCCATGGTCAGCAGGGGTGAGCTCCGCATGGCCATCCATGTCTGTCAATGGAGCTTCCTGGACCCCCTCCATCCTCCATCCTTGAACAAGTATTGTTTAGCAATTTATGAAACAAAACAACTTTAAAATAAACACATATAAAACCATATAATCAATCATTTGTTCCACTAGATTAAATGGGTCGAGCCAATTTAAATTTTCTGGCTTGATAATTAGCTGGCTCGTTATGGCTCGCGAGCAACTCGTGAGTTGGCTCGAGCTGGCTCATTATAAAACGAGTTGGCTTGTTATAGAATGAGTCGAGCTCGAGCCGAGCCACTAACGAGTGAGTCGAGCGAGCTAGCGAGTTACGAGCTTTTCGTCCAGTCCTAATTATATATCCGTCCTCCATCTCTATATCCCTGGATTCTAGTAAGGAGCACAACTTTTTGTACTTACCACAATCTCCTTGAGAGCTCACTAAGATCAGCACCACTAAGCTGTCTAGGTGATACAGATCACCAAGGGTAACAACCAAAGATCTTTACTTGACGTGAACTAGCCCAAGAGAAGGATGGATGCATAGTTGCTACTGTCCAAGCATTAATGGTGTCCTCAATCTTGAATTAAGAAACTTGCAAATTACTTTTAGTGCCTCTCTTGCCTTTCACCTCTAGTAGTGAGCTTGCAAAATTATGGTTGGCAAATAGCACAATAAAAAGGAAAAATGTAAATTACTGCACTCATCAAGTATACCCAAAGTCCACATAATCTCATAAACTATTTCTTTGTTCTATTAACACCTCAAAACTATGCTATTTGGTTCAATTTACCCCTTAGCATAGTTTGTTTCTTTTTTCTCCACATGCAAGTTTAATTTCAATTTAAAAATATGCAAGGTTGTAGTTACCAATTTCAATTTACCCCAATTGTATGTTAAAAATATGTTATAAATTTTCATGATTATATTTGTTTAATATTGTATCATAATGATTAATTTAATATTAAATATCACAGCTTATCAAATCAATGACAACAAATTTGTGTTGTATTTTTGTAATATGACTCACGATCGATGTTCACTATCATGTCACCACATTTGAACCTAATACCATACTTGTGTTTGGAGAATTAAAAATGACAAATTGTATTAGGTGGTAAATTAAACCAAATGGCATAGTTTACGGCACAAGGTAAACCCAAAAAATACTTTAGTAGGGTAAGTGGACTCTGGCTATACTTCTTCACACTACAGGAAAATGGCACATTCGTCCCATGTCCGTTAGTACCGATTGTGTTACCAACCTGTACTAACGGGCAAATCAGCCTCGGTAGTCGGGGCCCGTTGGTAACGGCTACAGCCGCCCGTGATGCCATTTGGTACCGGTTGGTAAAACCAGCCGGTACTGAATGCAAGCAAACAGTACCAGCTGCTAACACCAGCTGGTACTGAATGCAAGAAATCAGTAGCGGTTGTTGTTACCAGCCGGTACTGAATGCAAGCAAACAGCCGGTACCAACTCGCCGGCTATAAAAAAGGCTTCTTCCTCCTCCCGACCATAGTCTGCAGAGAAGCTCTTCCTCCTCCAAGAGAATGGCGTCCTAGGGGAGGTGACGCCCATTTTTTTCTTCATTTTGTGGAAATTTTCGTGCATCTAAGTGTATCTAAGGTTAGTAGCTTGATTCTCCTCTCTTTGATGGTTAGTAGATTGCATTTGATGCTTTAAACTTAGATAAATTCTTGGATTGAGGTTGAGTAGAGAGAAATTCACCTCTCTTTTTTGATTTGTTCATCTTTTTTGTTAGATAAATCAATATGAGGTTCTCGAATATTATTTGATTAGTGCAATTGAAGGGAGAAATAGTTACTTAGTGAAATCTTTAGTAAAATTTTTTATTTTAGTTAGGAAGAATATTACTTCACCATGCATTATTGAATAATTATTTTATCTAGAGAAAATAATTAGAGAGTAATGGTACTTCATATATTATCTCTCGACAATTATATATTATCTAATGCATGCTAATATTATCTCATTAATGGCTAGAGTTCGTATATTTGTTATAGAAATTTATTTGATTAGTGTAATTTAAGGTGGAAATAGTTACTTAGCGAAATGTTTAGTAAAATTTGTTATTTTAGTTAGGAAGAATATTACTTCAACATACATTATTGAATTAATTATTGTATCTAGAGAAATAATTAGAGAGTAATGGGTACTTCATATATTATCTCTAGATAATTATATATTATCTAATGCATGCTAATATTATCTTTGATTCAATTCTTATTATTTCAATATGAAATATGAATGGCTATTTACATATATTATTATTTGATTCAATTCTTTTATTTCAATATGACTATGCATGGATATAATTCATAATTCTTTTGTTATGTATTTATAAATTAAAAGTATTGTCCAAAGAAATATTCTATTTACATATATTATTATTTGATTCAATTCTTTAGTTATGTATTTATAAATTAAAAGTATTGTCCAAAGAAATATTCCATAATTCCTTCTCTTGTTACAGATGGACCGACAATGGATGTACGGCGATCGTTGCTGCATTGCGTGGATCAATGGCTTAAAGGAATTTCTCAATGCTGCAGAGGCCAACCGTTCAGCAAAGGGTGTCCTTGCAGAATTTGCCAGAATTGCAAAGAATACTCAAAGCGAAGCACTCTTCACGCCCATATTTTTGGCGAAGGTTTCATGCCAAACTATATATCTAGACCAAGCACGGTGAACCTGCAGTCTCGATGGGAGATGATGATGAAGAAGAAGAAGAAGAAGAAGAAGAAGAAGAAGAAGAAGAAGAAGAAGAAGAAGAAGAAGAAGAAGAAGAAGAAGAAGAAGAAGAACTTTCAGACTGGGTTCACATGCATGAAGCCGGTGCCTTTCAGGATGACGACCAAATGGACGAGACTGAAAAAAATTTCCAAGAAGAGGAAACACTCGACGAGCTTCGTAAGGTTGTGCTAGAAGCCCAAACAGAAAGTACATCTGCATTGGATGAAAAGAAGTTTAAAAAGATGTTGGAGGATCACAAGAAATTGTTGTACCCAGGATGCCAGAAGGGTCACAAGAAACTTCATAGCACACTTGAATTGTTGCAATGGAAGGCAATCAATGGGGTTAGCGACAAATGATTTGGGGAGCTACTGACTATTGTAAAAGATATGCTCCCCGCAGATAGTGTTCTGCCTTCAACAACTTACAAGGCTAAAAATGTAGTTTGCCCTCTTGGACTAGAGGTCCATAAGATCCACGCATGCTTTAACGACTGTATCCTGTACCGGGGTGAATATGAGAACATTAATGCTTGCCCTGTTTGTGGCGCACTACGGTATAAGATTCGGAGAGATGACCCTGGTGATGTTGATGGAGAACTTCTAAAGAAGAGAGTTCCTGCTAAGGCCATGTGGTATTTTCCAATAATTCCACGTCTGAAGCGTTGTTCAGAAGCAAGGAAAACGCTAAGTTGATGAGGTGACACAAAGAGGAACGCAAGCAAGACGGGCTACTTAGACACCCCGCAGATGGGTCCCAGTGGAAGAACATTGACTGGGAGTATCCAGCCTTTGATGCGGAAGCGAGGAACATAAGGTTTGGTCTAAGTACAGACGGAATGAACCCATTTGGTGATATGAGCAGCAGCCACAACCCATGGCCTGTCACCCTATGTATATTCAACCAACCTCCATGGATTTGCTTGTAACGCAAGTTCATCATGATGCCCGTACTTATCCAAGGCCCAAAAGAACCTAGCAACGACATTGACGTGTACCTAAGGCCATTGGTTGATGATTTTTTAAAACTTTGGAATAAAGGAGAAATTATGTGGGACGAGGACCAACAGGAGTATTTTGTCCTTCGAGCTTTGCTATTCGTAACAATCAATGATTGGCCTGCACTAAGTAACCTGTCGGGTCAGAGTAACAAGGGATACAAGGCTTGCACCCACTGCTTAGATGATACCAACACCATATATTTAAAATATGGGCGGAAGAACGTGTATATGGGCCATTGTCAGTTTCTTCCCGCAAACCACCCGCTAAGAAAGGATGGAAAGCATTTTGGAGGGTAGCGTGAAACGTGTACTAAGCCCTTGCACCGAAGTGGAAAGCATGTGCACTCCATGTTACGGGAAGTTGAAGTAGTACATGGCAAGGGTCCTGGTAGGATGCCTGTTCCTAAAGATAACGACGGTCGAGCACCAATGTGGAAGAAGAAGTCTATATTTTGGGAGTTTCGTTATTGGGAAGTCTTAGAAGTTTGCAATTGTATCGATGTTATGCACCTGACAAAAAATTTATGTGTTAACTTGCTTGGTTTTCTTGGTGTCTATGGAAAAGCAAAAGATACATGGCAAGCACGGCAGGACCTCAAACATATGGGGCTGCAAAAAGAAATACATCCAGAAAAGAGAGATAACGGACGGCACTACTTACAGCCTGCTAGCTACACTCTTAGCAAAGAGGAAAAGTAGAGCATGTTTGATTGCTTGAATACTATTAAGGTCCCTGCTAGCTACACTCTTAGCAAAGAGGAAAAGCAGACCTCAAAACATATGTCTTGTCAGCTTTGAGATGGTCTTTCCTCCTTCATTCTTTAATATTATGACGCATCTTCCCGTTCACCTAGTAAAAGAGATCTCAATCTTGGGTCCCGTGTTCTTACACAACATGTTTCCTTTTGAGAGATACTTGTCAGTCCTAAAGAAGTACGTTCGCAATCGCTCCCGCCCCGAAGGATCCATCGCCAAGGGCTACGCAACTGATGAGGTCATAGAGTTTTGTGTTGGCTTTATTGATGACATTAATCCAATCGGACATCCTATTTCACGCCACGAGGGTCGCCTAAAAGGAAAGGGAACACTTGGCAACAAATCTAATATCCATATCCCTGAGTGTGATATCCGTCAAGCTAACTTACAGTTCTGCAAAATTCCTCTGTTGTTGCTCCATATATGGAAGAACACAAGCATATTATTCGATCAGAAAATCCAGACAAGAGTGAAGCGTTGATCACACGTCAATCCCAGGGAAAATTTCGCCAGATGGCGTTGTCTTATGGGTAACGACACAGTTGACAAACAACTTCAATGGTTGGCTAGAGGACCATCTATCACAGTGTTGCAATACCAAGGCTACAATATCAATGGGAACACATACTATACGAGAAAACAAGATGAAAAGAGTACCAACCAAAACAATGGTGTACGTATAGATGCACTCTTGACAATAACATAAAAAAAGGAGACGTATTACGGTGTTATCGAAGGGATTGGGGAACTTGGCTATGGACCCTTGAAGGTTCCTCTATTCGCTGCCAATGGGTGAACAATGCTGGAGAGAGGCGTAACGGTGGATCGGTATGGAATGACAATAGTCGACCTAGCCAAGATTGGATACATAAGTGAACAATTTGTTTCTAGCCAAGGATGTGACACAAGTTTTCTATGTGATGGATATGTCAAGCAAACAAAAGAAGGCCAAGTCAAAAGGCGGTGAGCCAAAATGCCACATAGTGCTTCCTGGCAAAAGGAAAGTCATCGGGCTTGAGAACATTACGGACAAGTCAGAAGATTTTGATCAGCTTGATAACGTACCTCCATTTTCGGTTTCGGTTGGCCCCTAGCATCATGTGTTATCAAGAGAAATGCTCCATACTTATGACTCGATCACAACCAAGGGATATTCGTGAAGAAAAAAATTTACAAATGTTCAGCTTCAATTAAGTGATGACGATGACCGGTAACTTGTAACATTCCTAAAATTTGCATGTTTAAAAATGTGGATTTAAAAATTTTGAATGAAATGTGCAACAATTTAAATTTGCCTAAGGTCAAGTTCACTTCTCATCTAAATCCTAGCAAAAATAATATTTTATTTAAGGATAATACATCTAGAGTGGCATTTGGATTTTATTTGGATTTGTTTGGATTTTATTTTGAAATATAAATATACTTTTGAAATTGAATTATAAATTTAAATTCAAATTACTGGGCTGAAACTGCTGATCGGGCCCGCTCCCGGCCCATTCTCTCTCTTCTCTCTCTTCTTCTCTGCTTTCCCTCCGCAACGGGCCGACTCCTTTCTCCCCTTTCCTCCGCGCACGGGCGCCAATTGCTCGTCCAGCCCACTCGCTCGCGCGCGCAGCCAGCGACGACGCCTCATCTCCTCGCCGCGCCGCGCTGACAAGCCGGGCCCACCGATCAGCCTCACTCCTACAAGTTCATCTTGTCTCCTCACGCCTCCTTCGCCGCGGTCACGCGAGATGTCGCACGCCCGCGCGCCGCGCCCGCAGCGCGCGCTCGTGCTCGGATCACGCCACGCCGCTAGACCTACCCAATCGCCCAAGCTAAGCTAGGAAGCCTCTAGAGCTTGGCTGGGCGGCCACGCCATCCACGCCGCGGAACCGCGCGCACGGGCCTCGCCATCGTCACGCCAGGGGTCACGCAATTCGCGTGACGCCGGTGACGCTACGCCCTTCCCTCTCACCCCAAGCCACCTCTCACCCTTGCCCACGCCTACAAGTAGCTTGCCCACGCCTCCAATTCGAACCCAAACGCTCTCACGGGGTTCATCCCCTTTTTTCACCGCCGCGAACGAGAAGCAGAGTGGAGAAGGGGGAGAGAGGAAGAGGAGGGGAGAAGGAGGAAGAAGAAGGGAGGAGGAGGAGCACCGTCGCGAGGAGGAGCACCGCGGCCGCTAAGGAGCACGGAGGACGAGCCAAGCCGTACCTGACGACAACGCCGTGAGCCTGTGCCACCGTGAAGCCGCCGCGAACACCGACGTCGACGACGACCGCTGCTCCGAGCCGGCACCCGCGTCGCTCATCGCTGCCTCAACGGTCTCCCTGCCTCGTCGAATCCTTCTCGAGACCTTAGGTGAGCCAATTCCCCTCGAAACCCTTCTTGATTCCCGTCGCCGTCGCTCACCGGCGTTCCGCCGCAATCCGTAGCGCCACCGCTAGGGCCATCCTCCCATCTGCCCGGCCTTCGTGCCGCTCTATTCTGCAGGAGCCTTCATGCACCCTAGCGCACGCACACACGCGCTAGCAGCCGTGAACGCGGCTGCCGGACACCCGGGGCTGCTAGGCTTCGCCGCAGGCCAGTGGCGCGGCCATGGCGCGCGCGCACGCACTCACCCGCACACACGTACACTTGCTCACGCTCGCTGCACCAGCACGCACGCCCACGCACTCTCGCGTGCAGCCCGGCCACGAGGCGCTTTGCCTCGCACGGCCGGCGAGCTCGCCGGTCGTCAGCACGAGCACGGCCGCCGCGTCTCGCCGCGCAAGCGTTCGTGAATACGCACCGCGCGGGCACTGCCAGACCCACACGTACACACGCCAGCACAAGTCCGCGCACGTCGCGCTGGCCGAGCGAACGCGCACGCACGCCGAGCCGTCGCGTCGCGCGCGTTCGCGAACGCCGTTGCGGCATTTCGTCGAACTCGTCGCGCGCGTAAACTTTTCCCCATCCGATTTGGAATCCGGGCCGCACCACAATTTGGCTACACAGGCGCAGCCGCACCGGATCGGCGCGCAGAGCCGCACCGGATCCGGTGGACGCGGTCCCACGTGAGCCGCACTCACGGCTCACGGTGGACTGCGCCCAACGCGCGCAGACGCGCCGAGCCGAGTCGATGACAGGCGGGCCCACCGCGCAGTGGGCCCACCTGTCAGGTTGACTTGGTCGTGATGACGTCATCGCGGGCCACGCTGACATCATCATTACCGGACCCCTCGGCTGACGTCAGGCTTACGTCATGCTGACATCAGCAGGGCGCGTGAACGCGCCTGGCGCGCCGCACGTGTCGCACTCATGGATTTTCCGGATTTAATCTTTTCGGGAATTCGTTTTCTTTTTCAGAAAATGATTTAAACTTAGAAAATTGCATAACTAATTCAAATTAAGTCAGAAAATTATGAAACCAGTTTCTATAATTTTCTAAAAATATGAATAACAGTTTGGGAGGGTATTTTTGGAGTTATTTGGATCTTCTATATTGTTGTTCTTTGGATTTCTTGCCATTTACCGTAGGTTTTTACCTACCTTCCGTGTTCAGGAGACGACGACATAGAGCAGCTGATTGAGGATCCGGCCGAGGAGCTTCGACAACTACCCGCTTCTCCAGGTTCACGCCCATCCATCTTTTGAATGCCCATTAGGCATATGCTGTTAGTTCTGCTAGTGCTTGCACGTGATGATTAGCCATGCATGACGCCCTTTTATTGCCCTTACCCCTTGATGACCACGCACTTACAATATACTAGAATATGCTATATGTGGATTGGTAGATATTCTCTGTGTGGGGTGTGTGGGAAACTGGGAAGGAGTATGGTGATTTTGACCGTTAGTAGGATCCGTTGTCGGTGCGGGTATTATAACAACCCGACTTAGGCTTTCG
>JACEFO010000732.1:1200000-1681001 GCA_015342445.1 Digitaria exilis | reverse complement strand
CCGTGAGTGCTGGCACGAGTGGTTCATTATAATTGTTCTGGAATGGAATTTTCTGCAGTACGCTAACCACGATTTCGTAAGTTGAACGGTTAGAAAAGTTCGGCTAGGTAATATAAGGAGAGACGAATATTGCCTAGCCCACCGGCACTGACTCGTAAGCCAAAAGTTATTGGCACGTGCGTGGTGAAGAACGAATAGGCCGCTCATGCATTTATAAATCACTGAAAACTCTATTAAATCGTAATGCATGATTTTTGAGCTACACGTCACAAAAGTTTGAATAATAACCCGGAAAATTGTGCTGAAACTCTGCCAAAAACAGTTTGCTTGCACTGTCGTTTCGGACCTTAAAACCCCATCAAACGAAAAGTGTTCAATATGAAAGTTGTCATAAATGTTGTCTAGTTTATGCTGTAGAAATTTTAACGATTTTGGTTCAGTAAATTGAGAGTTATGCTTAAAATGGTAACCCCCCTGTCTGCTGGAATTTTTCTGGGAACAGTGAGTTTGGAAATTGAATTTTTACACCTTCTTAACGACTGTTTCTGTTAAAGACTTCCATATGAAACTTGTTTTGAAATTACTTAAACAACGTTCTGGCCAAATTTTGGAATTTTAAGGTTTTTTGATTTTGATCTTTACCATTTTTTTACTACACTGTCCAGAATCTGTTTTTTAATTTCTTGGCGCTAACTGGTTCTCCACGCTTGACCTTTTTGTTCAGATGTACGGCCATGCTGACCTTTGCTAGCTACCCCAATGACGTCTCCTTCTCGGACTGCCTTGGATGGGAGGGTTTCCCTAGCATCCTTTGGTCCGTGTTGCAGACACTTGACTACTCCAACCCGCCATCAGTATGAGAGAACCGTCCTCCGTGACCGTGGTGTGACACGATCCAGAGTGCGTCTGGTGGTGTACCGTCACCCACCGTGCCCAATCTCGCCCACATGGAGTGTGGAAGTCTATGGACACCATATGGAGACCACTTGTGAGTTGGCTGCTCTCAATGGGATCAGCTCTTTCTGTGCCCAGAACCAGGACCTGGTAGAGCACTAGCTCCTTGGACTGTTTCCCACCGGCCCAGCCTGACGACGCTCATTGGTTGAGGCGCTATCTCAGCTCACCTTTGAGAGTGGTAGAGAACCCCGTTGCTGCAGCCGCACTTTTGATGAGATGGATCAGGGCTTACCACCGGCTGCAGGCACTTCTGGGGCGGGCACAAAAATGAAGCACTTAACCTCGCCATTGACATGTCTGCTCGTGCCCGTGACGTTGGGATAGAGAGAACCTCTTTGTCCATAGAGGTGAGCACTAGGGATGCTATGATTGCTGACTTGGAGAGGCAGCTGACCGACCTCCACTTAGAGCACAATAATGCCAACAATGAGCTGGCTCAAGTGAGGGATGAGCTAGAGAATGTGCAGGCCGACTTAGAGCATGCCAATGCTATGCTAGCTGCACATGATGCTCAGCACCTTCTCAATGAGGTGGGAGAAAATGAAGGAGAAGCTCCTGATTCAGACATGGACACCGAGGATGACATGCCACCTCTTCCTGTTCCACCGTCTCCCATGGGCAGCCAAGCTACGGCTAACAACCTAGACGACTTCTAGGAGCTTCGGTAGCAAGTTCCTCCTCCGTGTAGCCTAAATTTTGGTTTCATGATGTAATAGGCTAGTGGGAGTTGAGTTTCCTTTAAGCTTTTGAACATGTAATCCATTGGCATGGGATGTGTGAGCCCCCAAAACTTGAAAACGGTTGTAATGGTTGTGCTGAAAACTTTCTGCAGCTACCCTTGTTTTGTTTATTGACGTGTGTTCCTTTCATTTCTGGGCTATGACTTGAACTACAAAGTTGTCTGAAATTCGTCAAACAAAACGCTCACTAAAATTCAACTCCATTGGTTAAGCGAAATAAAAATGGCAATCAAAACACTGCAGCTCGGCCTTCTGAAAAACAGCAAAAATAGAGAACTGGAATTTGAATTTTTCGCTCTAGTTCTAGCTCGATTTTGGTTCTGAGCCAAAAACGAAAGTTGTAGAGTTCGAAATTTTCCAGCTACTGACTGAATTGGAGTGTCTAACGCGACATCTACTGGAGAATATGAATTTTTTCCCAAAACTGCTTGCTGATATGTTATCCTTATGCAGTAAACTTCATTACATTGCCACGTTCTATCTTGTCATTAATTTATGCAAGTTTATGGATTGTGGCAAATACAAGTACCTACTGCAGATGGCTATCACTCGCAGGGGTCATGATGCTAGTGGATCCAACGCTTATCAGCAAGGGCCGGAAGGGCAACAGCCACCACCACCTCCGCCACCGCAACAACCCCCTATGTGGCAGCAGCTCTATGCCACTCAAACGGAGATTCTCCGTAATCTGCAGCAGCAACAACATATGATGCAGCAGCAGATGCAACAGCAGCAAGGTGGTCATCGTGCCCCTCCACCTCAAGTGGCATGGTACGAGGACTTCTTGGCTACCCACCCTCCGGTGTTCTCCAGAGCCGAGGAGCCCTTGGAAGCTGATGCATGGATTCGGGCCATCGAATCTAAGTTTTCCATTCTGGCTACGCCCTGCACTCCAAACCGCAAGGTGGTCTTTGCGGCACAACAGCTCCGTGGCACAGCTCTCCTGTGGTGGGAGACTTATCTGGCTCTTCAGCAAGAGGACCATGTCAGTGAGAGGGAGGAATTCAAAACGGCCTTCAAAGCCCACCACTTTCCTGCTGGATTGGTTGAGAGAAAGTTGAATGAGTTCCTGGCACTAACACAGGGAACCCGCACTATACTCCAGTACTCCCAGGCCTTCAATGGTCTGTGCCCTTATGCGGGTCACCATGCTGACTCCAATGAAAAGAAGATGGAGAGGTTCCATCATGGCCTGAATACCAAGCTCAAGGCCCAACTGACCACTACACGAGTTGCCACATATGGTGAACTTGTGAACATTGCCATCGCCCAAGATGACGCCAACATGGTCCACAAGGCCGAGAAGAAAAGGAAGGCTCCCGCTGGACCTTCGGGTGGGCAACCTCTGAGGTTCCGCTTGGTTCCCCCGGCCGCACCACAGGGGCAGCCAAGGGCGCCTCAGGGAGGACACTGGGTTGCCAGGCCACCACAACAGGGTGTGCCTCGCTTCCCTCCACCGCCGCAACAGCCTTAGGCGCCGAGGCAAAACGTGCAGCAGCCACTTCGTCCTGGAGGTGGCTACCAATGCTTTTAGTGTGGCAGCAACAGCCATTTCATCAAGGACTGCCCGCAGAACAAGCCTCAGAACCAGCGCTCTGTGAATCAGCAGAACAAGGGCAAGCAGCAGCGAGTCCAAGTTCGGCAGGGGAGGCTCAACTACACCACACTGGCTGACCTACCTGAGGGAGCACCGGATATGACTGGTACCTTCCCCATCCACAATCAAGTGATATTGTTTGATTTCGGGGCAACACATAGTTTTATAAGCACAAGGTTTAATGCAAAATGTGGGTTAAAATCATATCACACCAAATCAGCATATGTGATATCAACAGCGGGAGGTAAAATAGCATCCAACCAAGTCACTCGAAAAGTACCAATCAAGCTGAGTAGTAAGTTTTTCCTACTGATTTAATTCTGCTTGGATTGGAAGGAATTGATATTGTTTTGGGGGAAAATTGGATGACTCAACATAAGGTCGTGCTAGATGTGGCCGAAAGGGTTGTGGAAATAAACTCGCCTACACATGGCCCTAGTGCACTATATCTGCCACACCAAAAATGCGCCAACGCTTGTGCCTACACTGTGGCGGACCACTCCAAAATTATTCCAAGTTAAGTACCCCTGGACCGCTAATCGAGCAGTCAGGCACTTAATCCGGAATAAGCTGGAGCGCCGTCAGATTAAACCCGATTTAACCACGTACTTTCTCGATCGAAACAACAAGCATGCCCACACGAAGGTGAGTTCCAGAGATTACAACATTCCACAATTTCATCATACATAAATAGTATCACAAGTTGTTACAAACCAAGTTTGAAATTTAAATCAGAGTATCAAGTTCATTGCAGCGGAATAAATAGTTCATAGCAGCGGAAAAGTAAACTAGCGACGATACATAGCAACACCATGATGAAGCCTGCCACGGTGCTACTCCTCCCGTTCCTCGGCAGAGGACGGAACCCACTCGATGTGCCATCCAGGGGGAACCTGGGTAGGCTAAGCAATGGCATCGACTGCCACATCCATCACAGTACCTATAATAAAAGCCACAAGCAAGCCTGAGTATACTAATACTCAGCAAGGCTTACCCGTCGGGTGAAAACTACATCACCGACATCTAGACATGAGAGGCTTTTGGCTGGTGGGTTTGTTTGCCAAAAAGCAACTATGAATAGATCCTTGCTTTCATGGTTTTAGCATCATATTCTAGTAGATTTAACCATTCTAGATTAGCATCCTCTCTAAGCATACAAGTGGTGCAATACAATTTAATTCATACAACAAGTTCATCATTCTCATAGTTCCACTTGTTACTCAATGCAGCCAAGCGGTCAAGCATTCTCATTAACCGCGAGAAGCGGACAGTTCGAACCGAATTTTGCTACCTGGCCAGGGGAAACCCAACACACACGGATAATGCTTGCTATAAAAGGTACAAGCACTTCCCAACCTTTCCCATCGATCCACAATTCGGAACCGAGTCCACTTCCTTAGGATAAAGGTTTACTGCTTCACTCACAGCATCACGCATGTATCCACAAGTGTAAGGCAGGGGAAACAAAAGTTTCCAAGGAGAGATGGCTATCGGCCCTAGCTGCTTCAATCTGGTACCGGGCTTACCGATTCCCATATATCGGCATGCATGTGGTACATTCAAAAACTTGACACACACAACCACACGTTTCGACCTTAAATCAATTATCATACACGGACGGGAGATCTACATCTACCATCCCGCCCGTCCATCCTTATGATTCCAACATAAGTAAAGACAAGCAACTCCTATGTCTCGCGAGTGACAGGAAATCACTCGACTTGTAACGGACCTAAAGCAATGCCCTATCGATCCTTTCATACTAGTGTTGCAAGTCATAGGTACTAGAATTATGCAACTAAGGTATTCAAGCAACTCCTTGAAACGTAAATGCACAAGCATAGGTAATTCATAGATGCATAAACTTTAGAAGTTAGGTTATGCTCCGGGGCTTGCCTTCTTGCGCTAGCTGAGTGTTAGCCTCCGGGTTGACTGTTCCTTCGTTGGCACCGTTCTCCGGGATGCCTTCTCTGTCGGCGGGGATGAGGTGATAGAAGCCGTCCGCAATAGCGCCTTCTACATGAGATGCATAACTTTATAGCGGCTGCCTAGTTGATCCAAAACTAAGGCCTTGAAGGCCATATTCACCTAGACATGCTAATGTACTACTTTCTCCTTCCCAAAATTAGAGGAGGGGTGTGGAAAAATTTTACGCATCTTTGATGGTGATTGTGTAGACATATAAAAGAATTCCCATTTATTATTTTGAGGTTTGGGGTGCTCTTCTGGAATTTTAGACTTTCCATGTTTCATTTTAATTAATTCTCAAAAAGGTCTATTTCCCCTTTTTTTTATAACTTAATTCCACCTTAGTTTCTTCTCATTTTTGTTTCTCGGTTTCTGTTCATCCTTTTTATCTACAAACTTTATGACAACTACTGGAGTATAAGAGTTAGGCTCACTCCAAAATTTAGCTAAAACTGAGCTACACAGAATTTATTAAAACTAGTACAAACTACTGCTTAAAGAAACAAGATAAATTCATATAAAATCGAAAATACATCCAAATCAGGAAATTTTCCTACCAGAGCTAGTCATGAGTGTAAGGAGGGCTCTGGCCAAGTGGTGGCTCAAAATAACCCTTGGACAGTCCTCAACAAATTTCTATCCGAAAACACATATCTATTTATTTGCTAGCCTAAACCGGGCAAAAAATTAAGTTTTGCATTTTTAGCAGATGTGCTAACAAGTTCTTAGGCCTCTGGAGAAAAATGGTGATTTTTAACTGCATGGATTATTTTTATTAATTTCCGGACTGCAAAAAGATAGGAATTACAATTTAATTCATAACTGAAGCTACAGTCAATATTTTTAGGTCCCCTTTGGACACAAGGTGTCCAAAGTCACTGCAAACAACATATCCAAAGATCAGCCTTAGCGGAGCTCTGGATTCAAAATGGTGCACAAGTTTCTAAATTCACAGTTTGAATTTTAACTCAAAATGGTTCACCAAAAGTACCTACATGTTAACATGAGATTGGAGTTTACAATCTCACGATTCCAGGGAGTATTTTTGTGCATTTTTCTGATTTTTGTATGATTGTTGGTGGATTTTACAAGATTTCGGGAAAAAAGGTTAAACCTTAAGAATCTTTTTACGCGCCGGCCCTTGAATCTTTTGAAACTTCGCGAACAGGTCCCTGCCTTTTTCACTGGGAACCCTGGAAAAAGGAAGAAGATGAACTTAGGTCCTCGGCTCGTCGCCGGAGTTGCACCGGCCAAACGACGGCGAGATAGGGTCGGGGAAGTGGGGGAAAAGGACCAGTGGCTCACCACGAGTCGATTGGTGGCGGTTGGGAGGCCGGGGGAGGCTCGGAGTTCGCCGGCGACGTGCGGTGGCGGTGCGGCCGCCGCGGGCTCGATTCCGGCGAGGGTGGAGGATCTCGCTGGGGTTGGAGGGGTCCTAGAGCACCAGTGGGACTCAGCGAAGCTAGTGGAAGGCTCGGTTGACCTCGGGGAGGGCTCGAAGTAGGGGCTTGACGTGCGCGTGCTCCGGCGGCCGGAAATGCGGATTTGGGGGAAAATCCGATTTCTCGCCGAAGAGATAGGGAGAGCCCGCGAGAAGTGGGGGAAATGGAAGCTAGGGAAGTGGTCTTGCTCTATGCGCGAGGGATTTGGGAATGGTGGAGGGACGAGGACGAATTTGGCTTCGAAGCTCGGCTCGGTCCGCGTGGCTGGAGGTTGAAGACGACGGGAGCGAGCGCGGGGAAGCGAAATGGCAGTGCTGTGGACTGAGGGGAAGTGGTGAGGGGCTCGGTGGAGTGCTTTGGCACGCTAGAGAGGGGACGTGCTGCCTCGGGAGCGCGCGCGAGGAGTGACAGCGACGCGACGCGCCATTGAAGAACTCCCGAGCTCGAACAGAGCGCGCGCGAGGGTTGGGCGAAGGGGATTGTCGCGTGAGCGCTGGGATACGCTGCAGAGGCGACTTGGCGCGTAGCGGGGAGGGAATCCACCGCAAAGCGGCTCTGCGCGACGCGCGCGAGCGCGCGGCCAACGGTGGCGCTCCGCCCGCCATGATGGCGTTCGCGCGGCGCGAGGCAAAGCGGCGCTGTCGCGTGCGACGTGACCGTACGGAAGGCTTGGACAAACGCGCAAGGACAAGACCCACCTGCCGCCGCTCCTCGGCCGGCTCGGCGTGGCCTCCGCCGCTCGCCGGCCACGTGGCGGCCGGACTCCGGCCAGGCGCAGAGCGCACCAGGGCCTGCCAGGCGCCCTCGTGGAGCTCCTTTGCCCCTTTTGAATTTTCTCCAAAAATTTGAACTGAACATGAAAAAGTGTAAAAATAAAAGTTGGAATTTGGGATGTGGGATACAACTTTATTTTGGGGTGAACCTAAAATTTCAAATTTTTCAAGCTCAAACAACCCAATTTCAAAAAGGTGTTCAGAACTGTTTTTTTCGAGTTTTTGAGGGGCTAAACTACAAAATTTTCAAAAGTTCCAAACAGTGACTAGGCCTTATTTGTGATGACAAACAACTTTTATTTTTGGATATTTTTAAGTTTAGTACAAAATTCTTGAGATTTCAGTTGGGTGTCAAAAGACCTTTGTTTTTTAATTTAAATTTGAGTTTTGATGAATTTTTGAATTTTAACACCACTTTTTCCCCTTTTAACCTGTTTTAAATGTGTTTTCTACATTTTTACTTCAGGGATGTCACAGCCTACCCCCCTTAAAAGGAATCTCGTCCCGAGATTCGATTACACTTAGGAACAAGGTGGGAAAAGTACCTTTGGCTTACGAAAGGATGTCGGGGAAATTCTTCTTAAGATAGTCTTCGGTTTCCCACATGGCTTCATCTTCGGAGTGATGACTCCACTGAATTTTGTACATTTTAACTCCTTTCCTTCGTGTTTGTCTCCCTTTCTCATCGAGGATTTTAATGGGATGTTGATCATAGGAGAGATCCGGTTCGACCGAGAGTTCTTCTTGTTCAACAACTTCGGTCGGAACACGAAGACACCTCTTGAGTTGGGAAACGTGGAATACGTTGTGCACGGCTGAGAGCTTCTCGGGAAGCTTCACACGGTAGGCTACCGGTCCACATTGTTGAGTAATTTCATATGGGCCGATGTAGCGAGGTGCAAGTTTTCCTTTTAATCCAAACCTTTGCACACCTTTGGTCGGGGAGACCTTGAGATACACGTGATCGCCGGCTTCGAATTGAAGTGGCTTCCGCCGTTGATCAAAGTAACTCTTTTGCCATGATTGGGCGGTTCTCAAATTTTCATGGATGATCCTAACCTTTTCTTCCGCTTCCTTTACAAGGTCAGGGCCATAGGTATACCTCTCGCCTACCTGGGACCAACACAACGAGGTCCGACATCTTCTACCATACAGGGCTTCGAAAGGTGCCATTTTAAGATTCGCTTGGTAGCTGTTGTTGTAGGAGAATTCGGCCAGAGATAAGCATTTCTCCCAATTCTTCCCGTAATGGATAACACAAGCTCTAAGCATATCCTCAAGTATTTGATTTACCCTTTCCGTCTGCCCATCGGTTTGAGGGTGATATGCTGAACTACGGATCAGTTTCGTGCCTAGGGATAGTTGCAATTGTTCCCAAAAGCGTGCCATGAATTGAGTACCACGATCTGAAATTATTCTCTTGGGTACCCCATGTAGACAAACGACCCGTTCCAAATAAATCTCAGCGTACCTCTTAGCGGTATAAGAGGTATTGACTGGAATAAAATGTGCGGTCTTGGTAAGGCGGTCCACAATTACCCAAATGGAGTCATGCCCCTGAGGGGTTCTGGGAAGTCCAACAATGAAGTCCATGCTTATATCTTCCCACTTCCATGAGGGAATAGGTAGAGGTTGAAGCGTGCCTGTTACCTTCAAGTGGCTAGCCTTAACCCGCTGACACGTGTCACATTCTGACACATACGTGGCAATTTCTCGCTTCATCCTAGTCCACCAAAAGTTTTGTTTCAAATCTTGGTACATTTTGGTGCTACCGGGATGGATAGAAAATTTAGAGAGATGGGACTCATCCATAATCCTCATCCGGAGTTCAGTGTTTTTGGGCACCACTATGCGATGTCCAAACCACATCACTCCCTGCCCATCTAGCCGGAAACATTTGTATTTTTCTTTGACATTCTCCTTTGCCAATTTCCTTTTAAGGATTTTAATCTTTGTGTCACTTAATGGGGCTTCGACGATCTGATCATGCAAGGTTGGTTCAACAGAGATATGGTTGAAGTATCCGTGTGGAACAATCCCTAAGTTGAGCTTTGCCATTTCATGGCACAAGGTGTCAGCGTAGGACTCCATGGAAAGGCAATAACAACGAGCCTTGCGGCTTAGTGCATCCGCAACCACATTAGCCTTGCCGGGGTGATAATGCACACTAAGATCATAGTCCTTTGCTAACTCCAACCATCTTCGCTGCCTCATATTCAAATGTGCCTGAGTGAAGACATATTTGAGGCTCTTGTGGTCGGTGTATATGTTGCATGGAACACCCATCAGATAGTGTCTCCACATCTTGAGAGCATGGATAACCGCTGCTAACTCAAGATCATGCGTGGGGTAGTTTTGCTCATGAGGCCGAAGTGCTCGAGAAGCATAAGCAATGACTCGGTTCTCTTGCATGAGGACACAACCAAGTCCGGTGCCTGAAGCATCGCAATAGACATCATAGGGCTTGGTGCAATCGGGTTGAGCTAAAACTGGGGCTGAAGTTAAATGTTTCCTCAACATGTGGAAAGCTTCATCACATTTGTCATTCCATTCAAATTTGACTCCCCTCTTTATGAGTTCGGTCATGGGTTTCGTAATCCGAGAGAAGTCCGGAATAAAACGGCGATAATAACCGGCTGAACCCAGAAAACTCCGAATCTCATGGACAGAGGTAGGTGGTTGCCAATCCAGCACCTCTTGCACCTTGGTTGGATCCACAGATATACCATCCTTGGAAACCGTGTGACCTAAGAATTTCACACTCTCTAGCCAGAATTCACATTTTGAGAACTTGGCGTAGAGTTGATGGTCTCTCAATCTTTGAAGAACAATGCGTAGGTGCTCGGCATGCTCTTCCTCATTCTTGGAATATATAAGAATGTCGTCAATGAAAACAACAACGAACTTGTCTAGTTCTAACATGAAAACCGAATTCATGAGGTACATGAAGTAGGCTGGGGCATTGGTGAGTCCAAATGACATGACCAAGAATTCATAAAGCCCGTAACGAGTAGAAAAGGCAGTATTTGGAATGTCACAAGGTCGGATTTTTAGTTGGTGATAGCCAGAGCGAAGATCAATCTTGGAGAACACTCTGGTGCCAGCTAGTTGGTCAAACAGGACGTCAATATGGGGGAGTGGGTACTTGTTTTTAATAGTCACCGCATTGAGAGGCCGGTAATCGGTACACAACCTCAAAGAATGGTCCTTCTTCTTCACAAAGATAGCGGGACATCCCCAAGGTGACACACTAGGACGAATGAAACCCTTGTCTAGCAGTTCTTGGAGTTGAATTTTTAATTCAGCCAATTCATTGGGTGGCATTCTATATGGTCTCTTTGATATAGGTGCCGTGCCAGGTTGGAGTTCAATCACAAATTCAATGTCCCTATCCGGCGGCATCCCAGGTAAGTCATCCGGAAAAACATCGGCATACTCACATACCACCGGAATGTCCTTTAGTTGCGTTTCTACCATTGTATAAGCACAGGCATTGACGCAATTCCGTTGTGGCAGATATAGCACACTAGGGCCATGTGTAGGCGAGTTTATTTCAACAACTCGTTCCGCAACATCTAGCACAACCTTATGTTGAGTCATCCAATTGCCCCCCAAAACAATGTCAATCCCCTCCATACCAAGCAGAATTAAATCAGTAGGAAATATTTTACTTCCCAGCCTAATATGCACTCTTCGGGTGACTTGGTTGGATGCTATTTTACCTCCCGCAGTTGATATCACATATGATGATTTGGTATGGTAAGATTTTAACCCACATTTCGCATGAAATCTTGTGCTTATAAAACTATGTGTTGCCCCGGAATCAAACAATATCACAGCAGGTTGAGTGTGGATAGGAAAGGTACCAGTCATATCTGGGGCTCCCTCAGGTAGGTCGGCCAAGGTGGTGTAGTTAAGCCTTCCTTGTCGGACCTGCACACACTGTTGCTGTTTGCCCTTGCTTTGCTGATTTTCCGGGCGTTGGTTCTGTTGCTTGTTCTGTGGGCAGTCCTTGATAAAGTGACTGTTGCTGCCACACTTGAAGCATTGATAGCCGGCTCCAGGGCGAGCTGGCTGTTGTGCGTTCTGCCTTGGCGCCGGTTGCTGCTGCGGCGGTGGAGGGAAACGGGGCACACTAGACTGTGGTGGTCTAGCAACCCATCCTCCTCCCTGAGGTGCCCTGGACTGTCCTTGCGGTGCAGCCGGGGGAACCAGGCGGAATCTCTGCGGCTGCGCGCTCGAGGGTCCAGCGGGAGCTTTCCTCTTCTTCTCCGCCTTGTGTACCACGTTGGCGTCTTCTTGGGCGATGGCGATGTTCACAAGCTCGCCATACGTGGAAACACGGGTGGTGGTCAATTGGGCCTTTAACTTAGTATTGAGGCCACGTCGGAACCTCTCCAACTTCTTCTCGTCAGAGTCGGCGTGATGACCCACGTACGGGCACAAACCATTGAAGGCCTGGGCGTATTGGAGCACCGTGCGAGTACCCTGGGTCAAAGCCAGAAATTCATTCAATTTCCGCTCTACCAAGCCGGCAGGAATATGGTGAGCCTTGAAAGCAGTCTTGAACTCATCCCACTCAATTACGTGACCCTCCTGCTGCAGGGCCAAGTAATTCTCCCACCATAGGAGAGCTGTGCCGCGGAGCTGCTGCTCTGTGAAATCTACCTTGCGGTTGGAAGTGCAAGGCGTGGCCAAGATAGAGAACTTAGACTCGATGGCTCGAATCCACGTATCGGCCTCCAGGGGCTCATCGGCTCTTGAGAACACCGGCGGGTGTGTAGCCAGAAAATCCTCATACCGGGCCACTTGAGGCTGAGGGGCCCGTTGACCTCCCTGCTGTAACATCTGCTGTTGCATCATTTGTTGCTGATGCTGCAGGTTCCGTAGGATTTCCGTTTGCGTAGCATACAATTGCTGCCACGTCGGAGGTTGCTACGGTGGCGGAGGTGGTGGCGGCTGTTGCTGCCCCTCTGGCCCTTGCTGGTTAGTATTGGAGCCACTAGCATCATGACCGCTGTGGGTGATTGCCATCTGCAGTAGGTACTTGTATTAGCCACATTTCATAAGCTTGCATAATGATGACAAGATAGAACATGACAATATAATGAAGTTTACTGCGTAAGAATGACATATCAACAAGCAGTTTGGAAGAAAAATCATATCTCCCAATAGGAAACAAGTCAAATGCTCCAATTCGGTCAGTAGCTCAAAAATTTCATGCTCTACAACTTTCATGTTTGGCTCAGAATCAAATTCGGGCTGGAACTAAGCCGAAAAATTCAATCTTTAGCTCTCTGCGTTTGCTGTTTTACGGCAGGCCGAGCTGTAGTGTTTTGGTTGCCATTTTTATTTCGCTTAACCAATAGGGTTGAAATTTGGTGAACATTTCGTTTGAAACATTCCAAACAACTTTGTAGTTCACATCACATCCCAGAAATGAATGGAAAACCCATCAATAATTAAAACAAAGTTAGCTGCAGAATGTTTTCCACACAGCCATTACAACCTTCATCAAGTTTTGGATCACACAACCACACCATTAAATTACATTGTCACAAAAGATTGAATGGAAGCTCAACTCCATCTAGCCTATTACAACATGAAGCCAAAATTTAGGCTATGCGGAGGAGTAATCTTGCTACTACAACTTCTAGAAATCATCTAGGTTGTTAGCGGTAGCCTCGCTGCCCATAGGTGATGGTGGAGCTGGAAGGGGCGGCAAGTCATCCTCGGTATCCATGTCGGAGTCGGGGGCCTCTCCTTCCCCATGCTCTCCTTCCTGCTCAAGAAGGTGCTGAGCATCATGGGCGGCTAACATGGCATTGACATGCTCCAAAGTACCGTGCACCTCCTCAAGTTCTTCCCTTGTTTGGGCTAGCTCATTTTGGACATTGTTGTGCGCGATGTGGAGGTCAGTCAATTGCCTTTCCAAATCAGCAATCATGGCGTCTCTGGTGCTCACCTCAATGGACAATGAGGTCCTCTCAACCCCAATGTCACGGGCACGGACAGACATGTCCATGGCAAGGTTGAGTATCTCGCTCTGCGACCGTCCTAAAAGTGCCTGCAAGCGGTGGTAAGCTCGGATCCACCTCATCATAAGTGCAGCTGCAGCGACGGGATTCTCCGCCATCCTCAAAGGGAGCTAAGATAGCGCCCCATCCAATGAGCATCGTCCGGCTGGGTCGGTGGAAACAACCCAAGCAACTGGTGCTCTACCAAGTCCTGGTTCTGAGCACAAAAAGAACTGATGCCATTCAAGGCAGCTAGCTCACAAGTAGTCTCCATGTGGTATCCATGAACTTCCACACTCCAAGTAGGGGAGCTAGGACATGGTGGATGGCGATGTACCACCAAACGCACACGAGATCGGGTCACACCTCGGTCTCGGATGAGGGTTCTCTCATATTGTGGCGGGGTAGGATAATCGAGTGCCTGCAAAACTGACCACAAAATGCTAGGGAAACCTTCCCATCCTAGGCAGTCCGAAAAGGAAACATCGTTGGGGTAGCTGGCCAAGTCAGCGTGAGTGTCCATTCTGAACCAAAAAGGGCAAGGGTGAGAACCGGTTAGCGCCAAAGAAAATAAAACAGATTCTGGACAGTGTAGTAAAAAAATTATAAAACTCGACATCTACAAGCTCAAAAATTCCCAAATTTGGCCAGGACATTTTTTAAGTAATTCCAAACAAGTTTCATGTTGGAGGTTTGAGCAGAAACTGTCGTTAAGACGGTGTAAAAATTCAATTTTTATCTCACTGTTCCCAGAAATTTCCAGCAGACAGGGGGGTACCATTTTAAGGATAACTCCAGTTCTACTGAACCATTTTCGTTGAAATTTCTACAGCATAAACTAGATAACATTTATGACAACTTTAATGTTGAACACTTTTTCATTTGACAACGTTTTCAGGTTCGAATTAATGGTGCAAACAGACTGGTTTCTGCAGAGTTTCGGTTGTGATTCAAATTTTGACGGCGGGTTCGATGGTCACGTATTAAGGTTCAATATAATTTCAGTAAAATGCAATGCATGAGCGGCCTATTCGTTCTCACCAAGACACATGCCAATAAACTTTTGGCCTACAAAGTTAGTGCTGGTGGCTAGGCAATATCCGTCTCTCCCTATATTAACTAGCCAAACTTTTCTAACCGTTCATCATACGGAATCGTGGTTAGTGTACCTGCAGAAAATTCCATTCCAGAGCATATATAATCAACCTTTCGTGCCAGCACTCACGAAAGTGTCTCCATACATTACCACCCACTATAGAGGTGGCATCCGAACGTTCAACATTGAACGGGCAATGTTTCATATGTCACCAAGGCAACATATTGACAATTTCATACGCTCATGAAATAGCGTATTGACTTTGTGCCGCCATCATATTTGCATATGATGCCGTGGTACGCTACAGCAATCGCCGTACCTTGCGCCCACCATGCTATTCTATTTTCATACGCCATCACAGCGTATTGACTATGTGCCGCCGCTATATTTTCATATAGTGCCATGGTACGTTACAGCAATCGCCGTACCTTGCGCCCACCATTGCGTAAAGTAAATGACAGAATGGAATGTGCTGGAAGTCAGTATAATATTATTAGCCACCTATCATATCGTGATCCCTTAACTCACATAGGCTTCACGCTCTATGTAACATCCTTAGCGGTCCTAAGAATAACCTTCCATCGCAATGCGCGGCGGAAGTACGAGTTGGCAAGTTTTATTCCAAAATGTTTATTTAAGGTTTGTTGCTCTCTCTGGTGCGCCTGTTTCGGCTCTGATGCCAGCTATGGCGGACCACTCCGAAATTATTCCAAGTTAAGTACCCCTGGACCGCTAATTGAGCAGTCAGGCACTTAATCCGGAATAAGCTGGAGCGCCGTCGGATTAAACCCGATTTAACCACGTACTTTCTCGATCGGAACAACAAGCATGCCCACACGAAGGTGAGTTCCAGAGATTACAACATTCCACAATTTCATCATACATAAATAGTATCACAAAGTTGTTACAAACCAAGTTTGAAATTTAAATCAGAGTATCAAGTTCATTGCAGCGGAATAAAATAGTTCATAGCAGCGGAAAAGTAAACTAGCGATGATACATAGTAACATCATGATGAAGCCTGCCACGGTGCTACTCCTCCCGTTCCTCGGCAGAGGACGGAACCCACTCGATGTGCCATCCAGGGGGAACCTGGGTAGGCCAAGTAATGGCATCGACTGCCACATCCATCACAATACCTGTAATAAAAGCCACAAGCATCACGCATGTATCCACAAGTGTACGGCGGGGGAAACAAAAGTTTCCAAGGAGAGATGGCTATCGGCCCTAGCTGCTTCAATCTGGTACCGGGCTTACCGATTCCCATATATCGGCATGCATGTGGTACGTTCAAAAACTTGACACACACAACCACACGTTTCGACCTTAAATCAATTATCATACACGGACGGGAGATCTACATCTACCATCCCGCCCGTCCATCCTTATGATTCCAACATAAGTAAAGACAAGCAACTCCTATGTCTCGCGAGTGACAGGAAATCACTAGACTTGTAACGGACCTAAAGCAATGCCCTATCGATCCTTTCATACTAGTGTTGCAAGTCATAGGTACTAGAATTATGCAACTAAGGTATTCAAGCAACTCCTTGAAACGTAAATGCACAAGCATAGGTAATTCATAGATGCATAAACTTTAAAAGTTAGGTTATGCTCCGGGGCTTGCCTTCTTGCGCTAGCTGAGTGTTAGCCTCCGGGTTGACTGTTCCTTCGTTGGCACCGTTCTCCGGGATGCCTTCTCTGTCGGCGGGGATGAGGTGATAGAAGCCGTCTGCAATAGCGCCTTCTACATGAGATGCATAACTTTATAGCGGCTGCCTAGTTGATCCAAAATTAAGGCCTTGAAGGCCATATTCACCTAGACATGCTAATGTACTACTTTCTCCTTCCCAAAATTAGAGGAGGGGTGTGGAAAAATTTTACGCATCTTTGATGGTGATTGTGTACACATATAAAAGAATTCCCATTTATTATTTTGAGGTTTGGGGTGCTGTTCTGGAATTTTAGACTTTCCATGTTTCATTTTAATTAATTATCAAAAAGGTCTATTTCCCCTTTTTTTTATAACTTAATTCCACCTTAGTTTCTTCTCATTTTTGTTTCTCGGTTTCTGTTCATCCTTTTTATCTACAAACTTTATGACAGCTACTGGAGTATAAGAGTTAGGCTCACTCCAAAATTTAGCTAAAACTGAGGTACACAGAATTTATTAAAAATAGGACAAACTGCTGCTTAAAGAAACAAGATAAATTCATATAAAATCAAAAATACAACCAAATCAGGAAATTTTCCTACCAGAGCTAGTCATGAGTGTAAGGAGGGCTCTGGCCAAGTGGTGGCTCAAAATAACCCTTGGACAGTCCTCAACAAATTTCTATCCGAAAACACATATCTATTTATTTGCTATCCTAAACAGGGCAAACATTAAGTTTTGCATTTTTAGCAGATGTGCTAACAAGCTCTTAGGCTTCTGGAGAAAAATGGTGATTTTTAACTGCATGGATTATTTTTATTAATTTCCGGACTGCAAAAAGACAGGAATCACAATTTAATTCATAACTGAAGCTATAGTCCATATTTTTAGGTCCCCTTTGGACACAAGGAGTCCAATGTCACTGCAAACAACATATCCAAAGCTCAGCCTTAGCGGAGCTCTGGATTCAAAATGGTGCACAAGTTTCTAAATTCACAGTTTGAATTTTAATTCAAAAATGGTTCACCAAAAGTACCTACATGCTAAAATGAGATTGGATTTTACAATCTCACGAGTCCAGGGAGTATTTTGGTACATTTTTCTGATGTTTGTACGATTTTTGGTGGATTTTACAAGATTTCGGGAAAAAGGGTGGAGGATCTCGCCGGGGTTGGAGGGGTCCTAGAGCACCAGTGGGACTCAGCGAAGGTAGGGGAAGGCTCGGTTGACCTCAGGGAGGGCTCGAAGTAGGGGCTTGACGTGCGCGTGCTCCGACGGCCAGAAATGCGGATTTGGGGGAAAATCCGATTTCTCCCCTGAGAGTTGGGGAGAGCTCACGAGAAGTGGGGGAAATGGAAGCTAGGGAAGTGGTCTAGCTCTATGGGCCAGGGATTTGGGAATGGTGGAGGGACGAGGATGAATTTGGCTTCGAAGCTCGGCTCGGTCCGCGTGGCTGGAGGTTGAAGACGACGGGAGCGAGCGCGGGGAAGCGAAATGGCCGTGCTGTGGACTGAGGGGAAGTGGTGAGGGGCTCGGTGGAGTGCTTTGGCACGCTAGAGAGGGGACGTGCTGCCTCGGGAGCACGCGCGAGGAGTGACAGCGACGCGACACGCCATTGAAGAACTCCTGAGCTCGAACAGAGCGCGCGCGAGGGTTGGGCGAAGGGGATTGTCGCTGAACGCTGGGATACGCTGCAGAGGCGACTTGGCGCGTAGCGGGGAGGGAATCCGCCGCGAAGCAGCTCTGCGCGACGCGCGCGAGCACGCGGCCAACGGCGGCGCTCCGCCCGCCATGATGGCGTTCGCGCGGCGCGAGGTAAAGCGGCGCTGTCGCGCGCGACGTGACCGTACGGAAGGCTTGGACAAACGCGCGAGGACAAGAGCCACCTGCCGCCGATGCTCGGCCGGCTCGGCGTGGCCTCCGCCGCTCGCCGGCCACGTGGCGGCCGGACTCCGGCCAGGCGCAGAGTGCGCCAGGGCCTGAGCGCGCTAGGGCCTGCCAGGCGCCCTCGTGGAGCTCCTTTGCCCCTTTTGAATTTTCTCCAAAAATTTGAACTGAACATGAAAAAGTGTAAAAATAAAAGTTGGAATTTGAGATGTGGGACACAACTTTCTTTTTGGGGTGAACCTGAAATTTCAAATTTTTCAAGCTCAAACAACCCAATTTCAAAAAGGTGTTCAGAACTGTTTTTTTCGAGTTTCTGAGGGGCTAAACTACAAAATTTTCAAACGTTCCAAACAGTGACTAGGCCTTATTTGTGATGACAAACAACTTTTATTTTTGGAGATTTTTAAGTTTAGTACAAAATTCTTGAGATTTCATTTGGGTGTCAAAAGACCTTTGTTTTTTTAATTTAAATTTGAGTTTTGATGAATTTTTGAATTTTAACACCACTTTTTCCCCTTTTAACCTGTTTTAAATGTGTTTCTACATTTTTACTTTAGGGATGTCACATACACTATGGTGGGAACACCACTAGAAGATATTCCGGTGGTATGTGAGTATGCCGTCGTTTTTCCGGATGACTTACCTGGGATGCCGCCGGACAGGGATATTGAATTTGTAATTGAACTTCAACCTGGCACAACACCTCTATAAAAGAGATCCTATAGAATGTCGCCCAATGAATTGGCTGAATTAAAAATTCAACTCCAAGAACTGCTAGACAAAGGTTTCATCCGTCCTAGTGTGTCACCATGGGGCTGTCCGGCCATCTTTGTGAAGAAGAAGAATCATTCTTTGAGGTTGTGTATTGACTACCGGCCTCTCAATGCGGTGACCATTAAAAACAAGTATCCACTTCCCTGCATTGATGTCCTTTTTGACCAACTAGCTGGCGCCAGAGTATTCTCTAAGACTGATCTTCGCTCTGGCTATCACCAAATAAAGATTCGTCCTTGTGACATTCCCAAGACTGCCTTCTCAACCCGCTACGGACTTTATGAATACCTGGTCATGTCATTTGGGCTCACGAATGCCCCAACCTACTTCATGTATCTCATGAATTCGCTTTTCATGTCCGAGCTTGACAAGTTTGTTGTGGTCTTTATTGATGACATCCTCATATATTCCAAGAATGAGGAAGAGCATGCCGAGCACCTTCGCATTGTTCTTCGAAGGTTGAGAGACCATCAACTCTATGTCAAGTTCTCCAAATGTGAATTTTGGCTAGAAAATGTGAAATTCTTGGGTCATACGGTTTCCAAGGATGGTATATCCGTGGATCCGACCAAGGTGCAAGAGGTGATGGATTGGCAGCCACCTACCTCTTTTCTGGGTCTGGCTGGTTATTATCGCCGCTTTATTCCGGATTTCTCTCGAATTGCTAAACCCTTGACCGAACTCTTAAAGAAGGAAGTCAAATTTGAGTGGAGTGACAAATGTGAAGAAGCTTTCCACACCTTGAGAAAACATTTAACTTCAGCCTCAGTCTTAGCTCAACCCGATAGCACCAAGCCCTATGATGTTTATTGTGATGCTTCAGGAACCGGACTCGGTTGTGTCCTTATGCAAGAGAACCGGGTCATTGCTTATGCTTCCCGAGCACTCCGTGTGACATCCTAGCTTTTTGACATGATTCAAGTCATATGTGGCTTAAGGAAATAATAGGCATAAAGGAGAAAAAAATTGAGTAAAGGTTGACCCAAAGTCAAATTGTGAGGAACCTTTTGGATAAGTTGGGAGACAAGAAACTCTAAATTAAGTTTATAACCAATGGAACTTAAATGTCCAAAAATTTGGGACAAGAATCACTTGAAAATACCTCAATTAAATAGAAGAAGGAAATAGAAGAATGGTACTATTCCTGGTCTGAAAACAACACTTGGCTGTTTTCGGATTTGGTGATTTTGAGCATTTTGGACAGCCATCTTCAGAGCTGATTTGCGAGCAAACTGTTCATCATATGATCAAGGTGTAAAAATAAAAGATGTTAAGCAAAGTACACTAAACAACTTTTATGTTTGGGTTAGATCGAGATCGGGTCAGGATCAAGGAGAAAAACGTGGTTGAAAATCGAATCAGAAAAAGACTTGAGAAAATTCAGGGTTAAAGTGGCTGAGATGTAAATTCTTAAATTGGATACAAACTGTTGAGAATTTGCTGAAGGTCCAAAAATAAGAAATGAAATTCAAGTCAAACCAGAGAACTTTTGTGTTTTGGGGAATGGCATGTTCTATTCAAAAGTTTGGAGTAATTTGAGTTTGAATTTCTCAAACAAGTTAGGGTTTCAGAGGTGAATAGGACATTTGAAACCGATCGGTGATCGAAGCGCAAATTCGAGCGTTTGATCTAGAGTTTCAATATGGTGCCGAAAGAGAAAATGACATTGAAGTTATTACGAACAAGTTTCATTTGGTAATCGAGGACAGTTTGAATGGAAATTCAAAAGTAATTTGAGATTTCAAATTTGCTGTCTGAAAATGGGGAATGAAATCGGCCGACATTGGAGCTTCGAATCCGCGCTACACGCTGCTCGAATTGAAAAGGTTGCAACATAAAAGATGGAGTGCTATGTTTCTTCTACAAATTTTGTGTTCGGAGTTTGGCAAGTTTAGAAGAAGCTTTGGGAGGAAACGTGGCCGAAATCTCTCGGCTCTAGAGCTTGGTTGGGCGGCAATGGCGGCCGACGTCGGTGGGAAGGCGGTGGCTCGGCCACGCGTCGCCGAGCATGGCATCACCGTGGCGAAGTGATCAGCAGGAGCTGGCGATCGTCCAGGGTCGGTTGTCGTCGATAAATACTCCTCCTTGGCCTCCTTTCTATCGCTTTCTTCCTCCTCGTCGTTTCCGGTCATTTTTCGGTCGCCGGCGAAGCTCACCGTCGCGCGCTCTTGTCCAGCCACCTCCGTCCAATTCCTCTTGCTCACAGCTGCGCCTTGACTTCCTCTACCTTCCAGGCCGACTCTCTTTCACCCTCGTCACCTCCAGAGCTGCCGCGCCGTCTTCTTCCTCAGTGGCTTCGTCGAGCTCGGCCGGGTAAGCGCCGTCGCCGTCGAGAGAGGTCATGCTGTGGTGTTTGTGGAGTTTGGAGAGCACGGTGAGGTCGAGCGTGGGATGGGGCTCGTGTAGGTCTTGTTGGTGGTTCGTTTGTGAGCCCGGTTTGGCTTAGATGCGCCGTCGCCGCCGCGTTCGCCGCCGTGCGCACGTCCGCCATGGCAGGCGCACATGAACAGGCCGTTCGGGGCCACCGCAGCTCGCGTTAGGGGTTGCGCTAGGTTCGCCTCGCGTCGCTGGTGCTCTCAGGCGTGATCCCTCATGCGGGTCGTTGGGGTTTAGCCGGGCGGCGAGTCGCCGTCGCGCGCCGCCGCCGGGGTCGTCGCGAGGGGGTTGCTGCGTGGGTCGCCAGGGGGTTTTGGGGCTAGGCGAGTGCGTGGAGGCGAGGCGGTGCAGTTGAGCTCGGTGTCGGGGTCGGGGGACCTCGCCGCCGGCGAGACGCCGTCGGTCAAGGCCGGCGAGGGCGCGGTCAGCGCGTCCTCTGTTTTGAACGGAGGAGGGGGACCGCGGGTTAGAAGATAGGGAAGTCCAGGGGGTTTTCCGCAAAAGTGTTTAATAGGTTTTCATAATAGATTTGAATTTTATGTTTTTTTTTTACTAAATAATTCATAGAAAATCATAGGAAAATCCAAAAATGCTCAAATCAATTTTGTTAATCTTGTTTTAACGTTTGTCATCCATTAAAAATGTTAAATAATCTTGTGTAGATGATTAATTTAATTCCTTTGTTCAGATTAATTAAATAAATGTTTAATAATTTCTAAAAGGATTAAAATTCTAAATAATTCTTTTATATTTAGAAATAATTTCTAAAATTGTTTTATGTATTTATGTAAATGCTTTATCCATTTAGAAAATGATTTTTAAATCATTAAAAATAAACTAAAAATGAATTAGGGCAAGTTTTATTAAAGGAAAAATATAGGTGTGTCTTTAAAAATCTTGGGTAGTTTGTGTTGGCTTGCAACTTTATCGAGAAGGGAAAGTTGTTTAGCTTCTTTGAAAAGTGTTGCATAGCATATCGCTAACTTGCATTACGTTTTAGTCTCTCAAGCTTCGGAGTACGAGCTCGTGGGGTTCGCGGAAGAGCAGCGACAAGTCAAGGAAGTGATCGTCATCGCTCCGGAATCTCGTATCGCGGAAGGATCTAACCTGCTCGTGATTCCAGGCAAGCCCCGGTGCATCTTTGAATCACCCATTATTTCATAATATTCATGAGTCCAAATCTTATGATTTTATGTGCATTAGGTTAGGGATTGGTTGAAACCCTTTGATGCATGAAATATTCCTTGATAGAACTATCCTTGCCTAGATAAGAAATTTGATTAGAAATGTCTACATTGGCTATGCTTAGAAAGGTTAAGTAAAAGATGATGAACTAGGCCATCACCAATCTTATATGAATCACGAAAGATTCGAGTTGAAAGATAGTGGGTAGAGGTTGGTAGGAGGGATTGAGGTAAGCTCGATCCGTAGTTCTGCCTACTTGCTCAAGTGACTAAGGACCGTTCCGTTGTTTAATTGATTGATCAAGTGATTCTACCTGGTTTCTTACTGGGTTATGGGACCAGTAAAGCCAATTAGATTAGTTGGTTCACTGATTGGAAATATCGCTTACCCGTGCTTGCTGGGTCGGAGAAAGGCGGGACCGTAGCCTGTAACTCACGGGGTGGTTGCCAGACGTGGGGCCCACGTGGGGGTGCGTTCCCGTGTTCGAGTAAGGATATTTCTGGTCGTTGGCCCAGCTGATTGAAAGGTTGTTGCGTACAGTAAGATCGATTGTGCGTGACTGGGGGCTAGGTATCTCCTGCAGGATGTACATGGATCCGGATCGACACAACTCTTGGTTATGAGTGCACTTGATCAGGTGTTAAACATCATAGAGGAAACAAGTTGAACAAGAGGAGGTTGATTCATAAATGCTGGTTGACCTTAGTACCACCTGTATGCAAAATATTTTATCACCTAGATGGATAAGTAACAACTCAACTGAGCATATAATACATAAAATATAAGGATCAAGCGTTAGTAATGCGTTTTTGGCAAAAGAGTTGCGTCAGCTCAACCCACATAAAGGCCAATCATATTCCTTGAGAGTCTTTTCTTTGGTAAGGCGGGTAAGTCTTGCTGAGTACCTTCGTACTCAGGGAATCTCCCTTTTTGTTTTTCAGAAGAAGCTACGGAGGAGATCACCAAGAAGATCCAGAAGACCTAGATCATCGTGGTCCCGGTGATTCTAGGGTTAAGCCGGAGGCTGTAGATATGTGTGATGTAGAACTACCTAGACTGGTTTGTATTAAACTCCTAGTAATGGTTTGACTTGCATTTAAGTTCTTTTCAAAACCTAGCTTGTAATAATTGTGTAAAAATGATAATGTTCGTTGTGTTCTCCTTACCGAAAACGGTCCTGATGTATGGCGAAGATATGAGTTAACGTGGTTTATCGAGGAGTCCTTGGGACACTCAACAGATCACCAGTTTAAACTGTTTGAAGTGCGTCCGATGACCGTAACAGGTCGTTATGTCGCACTTGAGCCAGTTTAAATTGGCGGTTCTGCCACACTCCGGCCACATGAGCAAAATTACCATACACATGATCTTGAGTTGGCAGCGGTTAGTCATGCTCTCAAGATTTGGAGACACTACCTGATGGGTGTTCCGTGCAATATATACACCGATCACAAGAGCCTCAAATATGTCTTCACTCAAGCACATTTGAATATGAGGCAGCGAAGATGGTTGGAATTGGCGAAGGACTATGATCTTAGTGTGCATTATCACCCCAGGACGGCTAATGTTGTTGCGGATGCACTAAGCCGCAAGGCTCGTTGTCACTGCCTTTCCGTGGAGTCCTATGCCGACACCTTGTGCCATGAAATGGCAAAGCTCAACTTGGAGATTGTTCCTCACGGGTATTTCAACCATATCTCTGTTGAACCAACCTTGCACGATCAGATTGTTGTGGCCCAATTAAATGATGCAAAAATTAAAATCCTCAAAAGAAAATTGGCAAAGGAAAAGGTCAAGGAAAAATATAAATGCTTCCGGTTAGATGGGCAGGGAGTGATGTGGTTTGGACATCGGATAGTGGTGCCCATGAACGCCGAACTCCGAAAGAAAATCATGGATGAAGCTCATTTTTCCAAATTTTCCATCCATCCCGGTAGCACCAAAATGTACCAAGACCTTAAACAAAACTTTTGGTGGACTAGGATGAAGTGGGAGATTGCCACGTATGTGTCGGAATGTGACACGTGTCAGCGGGTAAAGGCTAGCCACTTGAAGGTAGCAGGAACTCTTCAACCTCTACCTATTCCCTCATGGAAGTGGGAAGATATAAGTATGGATTTCATTGTTGGACTTCTCAGGACCCCTCAGGGGCATGACTCCATTTGGGTAATTGTGGACCGCCTCACAAAGACCGTACATTTTATTCCCGTCAATACCGCCTATACCGCTATGAAGTATGCTGAAATCTATATGGATCGGATCGTTTGCTTACATGGCGTACCCAAGACGATAATTTCAGATCGTGGTACCCAATTTGTGGCACGCTTTTGGGAACATTTCCAACTATCCCTAGGCACAAAACTGATCCGTAGTTCAGCATACCACCCTCAAACCGATGGGCAGACGGAAAGGGTAAATCAAATCCTAGAAGATATGCTCCGAGCTTGTGTTATCCATTATGGGAAAAATTGGGAGAATGTTTATCTCTGGCTGAATTCTCATATAACAACAGCTACCAAGCAAGTCTTAAAATGTCACCTTTCGAAGCTTTGTATGGTAGGAGATGTCGGACACCGTTGTGTTGGTCTCAGGCTGGTGAGAGATACACATACGGCCCTGACATTGTAAAAGAAGCAGAAGAAAAGGTTAGGACCATCTGTGAAAACTTAAAAACCGCACAATCGCGATAAAAGAGTTACTTTGATCAAAGACGGAAGCCCCTTCGGTTCGAAGTCGATAATCATGTGTATCTCAAGGTCTCCCCAATCAAGGGTGTGCAAAGGTTTGGGTTGAAAGGGAAACTTGCACCTCGCTATATTGGCCCATATAAAATCACTCAACAATGTGGACCGGTTGCGTACCGTGTGAAGCTTCCCGAGAAGCTCTCCGCCGTAGACAATGTTTTCCATGTCTCCCAACTCAAAATGTGTCTTCATGTTCCAACCGAGGTTGTTGAGCAAGAAGGACAGCTTTGGTTTAAGAACACTTAATTTGATCTAAATTTCGAATTTGAATTTAAATAAGGCCTTTTTGACACCTAGCTGAGATCTCAAAAGTTTTGTACTAAACTGGAAAATCTCCAAAAATAAAAGTTGTTTGTCATAAAAAATAAATCCTTGTCACTGTTGGAAACTTTTCCAAATTTTGCAGTTAAGCCCCTCAAAAACTTGAAAAAACTACGTAGAACACCTTTTCAAACATGGCTTGTTTGAGCTTGAAAAATTCAAAATTTCAGGTTCACCCCAAAAAGAAAGTTGTGTCCCAAATTTCAAAATCCAACTTTTGTGTTTGCACTTTTTGAAGTGTAGTTCAAATTTTTGGAGAAATACACGTTTGAACCAGGGAGCTCCACGGGCGTTCGACAGTCGCCCTGGCGCGCTCTGCCCTGGCCGCAGACCGGCCGCCACGTGGCCGGCGAGCAGCGGCGGCCTCGCCTGGCCGGCCTAGCCGCGGCGGTGTGTTTCGTTTGTCGTTGCGCAGGTGCCTGACACCCCGTCCGGTCTTTTCCCGCGCTACAGCGCCCTGGCAGCCTCGCGACGCGCGGAGCGCCATGATGGCGAGCGGAGCTCGGCCACTGGCCATGGCCGCGTGCGCCGCGCAGCGCTTCCCTGCGGCCGGATTCCCGCCCGCTACACGCCAAGCGCCTCTGCGGAGGATCTTCACTCACCCACACCACGATCCCCCTCGCCCAACCCCGTCGCGTGCACTGCCCGAGCTCGCAGGCGCACTCATGGCGGCCTGCGTGCCCAAGCCATGCACGCGAGCGTCCCTAGCAGCCCCAGCTGGCTCTAGCGTGCTCATTTGCGTCGTCAAGTGACCACCGCCCCTTGCCTTCGCTCACGCCACAGCCAGTTCTTCTCCCCCGCGCTCGCGAGCCTCGTCTTCAACCTCTGGCCGCAATAGCCGAGCTCGAGCGCTGGAGCAAATTCGCCCCCATCCCTCCACGGTTTCCAAATTCACCATACCCAGAGCTCGTACATTTCCTTAGCTTCGTTTTCCCCCACTCCTCTCGAGCTCCCACCGACCATCCAACGAGAAATTGGGATTTCCCCCAAATCCCCATTTTTCGGCCGCCGAAGCACCTCCACGTTGAGCCGCACCTTCGAGCTATCGACGACGCCAACCGAGCATCCCAACGTCTTCGCCATGCCCCACTGATGCTCACGAGCCTTTCCAACCGTAGCAAAAGCCTCTGACCTCGCCGGAGTCGAAGCCGCGGCGGCCACACCACCACTGCTCCCGTCGCCGGCCACCTCCGAGCCCCCTCCGGCCTCCCAACCACCACCATTCGACTCGCGGTGAGCTGCTCGTCCTTTTCCCCCACTTCTCCGACCTCAACCCACCGCCGTTTGGCCGGCGCAACGACACCGATGAGCCCAAGGGTATATCTTCATCTTCTTCCTTTTCGCAGGGCTCCCAGTGAAAGAAACCAGGAGCCTGCTTGCGAAGTTTTCAAAAGATCCAGGGGCCGCGGCGTAAAAAGATTCTTAAGGTCTAGTTCAAATTCCTGAAATCTTCTAAAATCCATTAAAAATCATAGAAAAATTGGAAAAATGCACAAAAATACTCCGTGGACTTGTGAGATTGTAAACTCCAATCTCATGTTGGCATATATACACTTTTGACGAATAGTTTTCGAATTAAAATTCAAACTGCGATTTTAGAGTTTTGTGCACCATTTCAAATCCTGAACTCTTTTGGAGCCAAACTTTGGATATGTTGTTTGTGTTGTCTGTAGAAACATTGTGTCCAAAGGAGACCTAAAAATATGCACTGTAACTTCAGTTATGATTTAATTACTGATTGCTGTCCTAGCTCAGTTCTGCAATTATTAAAAATATTTCATGCGCTCAAAAATCACCAACTTTCACCTGAGGCCTAGAAACTCGTTAGCACATGTTGGAAAAATGCTAAACTTAATTTTCTATGCTGTTTAGGCCATCAAATAAATAGATGTTGGTTTTCGGATAGGAAATTTTGAGGACCGTCCAAGTGTTATTTTTAGGCACCACTTGGCCAGAGCCTTTCTTTTACTCATGACTAGCTCTGGTAGAGAAATCTTCTGATTTGGAAGTATTTTTGATTTTATATGAATTAATTTTGTATCTTTGAGAAGCAACTTGCACTATTTTTAATAATTTCTGTGTAGCTCGGTTTTAGCTAAATTTTGGAGTGAGCCTAGCTCTTATACTCCAGTAGCTGTCATAAAGTTTGTGGATAAAAAGAATGAATAGAAGCAGAGAAACAAAAATGAGAAGGAACTAGAGTGATTTGAGTTTAGTAAAAAGATATAGGTTAAATTGGCAATTAATCAAATGTGGTGCATGTGAAGTGAAATTCCAGAACTAAGCACTTGCATAAAAATAATGGTTTGACTTGTTTTATATGTGTACACAATCACCTTCATAAAAGCATAAATTCACACCACACACACACTTCCCTTAATTTTATGAAGAAATGAATAAACCACATATATGTCTAGGTGAATATAACCTTCAAGAGCCTTAACCTTTAGACTAAAAACCAGCAGCAACTCTTAAAAATTTATGCATCTCATGTAGAAGGCGTTCTCGCTGACGGAACCTACAACCTCATCACCGCCAACGAAGAAGAAGCTCCCGAAGATGGTGCCTATGTGATCGTGCTTGACCCGGAGTCTGACCCCGGCGTAGCCCAAGAAGGCAAGCCCCGGAGCATAACCTAGTTTTCAATTGTGCAACTATGAATGATTTATGCTCTTGCAATTACGTTTCAAGGAGTTGTTTGAACACCCTAGTTGCATGATTCTAGTACCATGACTTGAAATACTAGTATGATAGGGTCGTTAGAGCAATGCCTTTAGGACCATTACAAGTCGAGTGATTTCCTGTCACTTGCGAGATATAGGAGTTGCTTGTCTTTACTTATGTTGGAATCATAAGGATGGACGGGCGGGATGGTATGTGTAGATCTCCCGTCCGTGTATGATAATTGGATTAAGGTCGAAACGTGTGGTTCTATGTGTCAAGTTTTTGAACGTACCACATACATGCAGACCTATGGGAATCGGTAAGCCCGGTACCAGATTGAAACAGCTAGGACCGATAGCCATCTCTCCTTGGAAATATTTTGTTTCCCTTGCCGTACACATGTGGGTATATGCGTGATGCCATGAGTGAAGCGGTAAACCTTTATCATAAGGGAGTGGACCCGGCGCCAAATTGTGGATTGATGGGAAAGGTTGGGAAGTGTTTGTGCCTTTTATAGCAAACATTGTCCGTGTGTGTTGGGTTTCCCCTGGCCAGGCAGCAAAATGCGGTTCGAACTGTCCGCTTCTCACGGTTAATGAGACTGCTTAACCGCTGTGCTGCATTGAGTAACAAGTGGAACTTTAAGGATGATGAACTTGTTGTATGTACTAAATTATATTGCACTATTAGAATTTGTTGCTAAAATCTAGAATGGTTAACACTATTAGAATTTGTTGCTAAAATCATGAAAGTAAGGACCCACTCTTAGATGCTTTCTGGCAAACAAACCCACCAGCCAAAAGCCTCTCATGTCTAGATGTTGGTGGTGTAGTTACCACCCGACGGGTAAGCCTTGCTGAGTATTAGTATACTCAGCCTTGCTTGTGGCATTTATTTCAGGCACTTCTTTGGAGGAGGCGGTGAATTCCGTCTCTTGGCCTGCCCAGGTTCCACCTGGCTGGCATGTCGAGTGGGTTCTGTTCTCTGCCGAGGATCGGGAGGAATAGCACCATGGCCGGCTTCATTATGGTGTTGCTATGTATCGTCGTTAGTTTTAATTTCCGCTGCAATGAACTCTCGTACTTTATTTGAATTCAAACTTGGTTTGTAATAACTTGATGAGACTATTTATGTAAGTTGAATTTGTGGAATGTTGTAATTTCTGGAACTCACCTTCGTGTGGGCGCGCGTGTTGTTTCGATCGTGAAAGTACGTGGTTAATCGGGTATAATCCGACGGTGCTCCAGCTTATTTCGGATTAAGTGCCTGACTACTTGATTAATGGTCCGTGGGTACTTAACTTGGAATAATTTCGGAGTGGTCCGCCACATGAAGGGAAAGGTTGGATAGTGTTTGTGCCTTTTATAGCAAGTATTATCTATGTGTGTTGGGTTTCCCTGGCCAGGTAGTGAAATTCAGTTCGAACTGTCCGCTTCTCGCGGTTAATGAGACTACTTGACCGCTGTGCTACCTTGAGTAACAAGTGGAAGTATGAGGATGATGAACTTGTTGTTTGTACAAAATTGTTTTGCACCACTATTGGCACTCCTTAGCCTAACGAATCCGCAAGCGCACGGAGACTGTTGTAGCCTTTCACCAGGGGAGTAAAAACCTGGATGTCAAATCCAAGGAATGGTAGACGCGACTAGCCTAAAGTTCTCTAACCAGACCCCCTGAGGAGAACAGGCAAAGGAGTAGAGAGCTTAACCTTAGTTAGCTACTCGTTACCCCTGATAACTTATCCTTAAGCTAACCAGATCTGCTTCGACGACTAAGGTGGGGAGAACTCAGAACGGGATGAGAGAGGGGTTCCCCCAGGCCCAGCAACTACTGTTATGAATACACCCGAACGTGGTGGACTACAAAGGATGGACAGGGCTGTCACCACCTGCCGCCTACCACAATCAGTTCCGTGGGGTGCAACACAACCCAAGGTAGTTATCAAGCACAAGCACCACGCTTAAGCTATCAACTACTGACCTCCACCCAACGCGAAGGGCTTATGAGAAAAAGACAAGGGATCCCATAGATCAAGGTAGGATAAAGATAAATTACTGAAAGTAAGAGTAAACTAGCGAGGTACTAAGGAAAGTAACCGAGAAACTTACTAAGATCAACTCTGAAGCTTTATTCCTCAGGGGCGGAGATAATGTCAAGAGGAAGGCCGGGAGGAAACCCGTCTTGCTCTGCTAAGCTCGGCTGTCACCCGAGCACTAACCCTACATCCTCTCTACTCTAAGCTAAAGGAATGAGAGCACCACTACTAGAGCTTCTCTTCTCTCCAAAGGTGTGTGTCTTCAAGTGAAAGGATGGTCTCCTTTTATAGCCTCCATGGTCGGTTTGAGGACGGTTGCAACCTCCACAAAAGAGCTACTGGCCTGAGTAACCGTCACGCAAAAGGGGATAGGTGGCGGCCTCTAGGGAAGGCCGGCGGGCCTACCCAGGCCGATCGGCCTGGGCCTGGTGCCATCTGGCACCGCCTTCTGTAGGGACGGCGTTGATGCTTCCCCAAGGTCGGTTTTGCATGCATCCCTGGTAGTTATGACAGTTAAAACCGTTAGGTGGGTCCGTCAATCAATGCACTTCCATGCCTAGGCCTTTCGGGTCCTTGGATCAAACCGACGTTGAACTCACGGCTCATGATCCTCCTGAGTGTGTTTCTCATGTCGTGGATCAATGACGTGGCCAGAAGATGGGGAAGGGGGCTGGTCGGCCTGGCTAGGCCGGCCGGCCTGGCCCTGAGCCCGTTCTGGCCCGTCTTTTCCCAAATTGCCCCTATTCTCACAAAGTCATCAAAACTTGTGAAACTCATTAGAAATAATCAAATTTATCATGTGTGAGTGTGAATGAGCCTGAAAAGCTATGAAATGTTGGTGGCGGAAACGGTGATTATCGACCACCAACATGCTCCCCTACCTGAACTTTGCTAGTCCCTTAGCAAAGATGAAATTAAACTCTGGGACTGACAAGGTTAGGGACATGATAAATCAAGACATGCCAAAGTGATATTTCTTAGCTTTCTTTCATACCTTGGATTCCGGTGGCTATAACTTTTCACTCTTCACCAATTGAGCCTAGAATGAATCAGTGATCCATCGAGTACCTTTCCTCCTCTTTGCACTTTGGAGTTTTTTCAAAGATTTTCAAAATAAACTAGGCAAGCCCCCTGTTAACATTCAACTTCTCTCAGGCACTCAAGGTGGCTGGATGTCTCTTGTGTCTACTCTCATCACTCTCACTTACTTTGCACTCTTAGGCTGATATGAGGAGTTTTAGGACAGGGTAAGTGACATGCTAACTTATTCCATCTATTTTGCAAACTCGAATCACTTGTCAATCATTCAAACAAGTCATGAAATATGGTCATGTGCATGTGAGCTTTTGAATACTTTTATCCCGGTGTCTCCCATCCTTTCCCTTCCTTCTTTCCTTTCTTTCTTATTTTTTCAAGATAGCTTGAGTGTGACTCACTCAGGCGTTCTTTTTCTTTCTTTCGGAAGGGGGATGGAGTAATACCGTATTTCTGGGACTGTTATTGCTGCACGTGTGCGTGAATGACCAAACATCATGATAGTTCAAATTTCAAAGGCAAGAAAGTCGAGAACGCTCAAGATTTCAGGGATAGCCTGGTGATGGTTTCACATATGTATCTTATGGCTTTGGATAGGGGTAATCACTCGGTTGAATGTTCAGGGGTTGCCTTAGATTTTTAATTTAATTTTTTTTATAAAAGAAATCTCCAAGGTTTCGGATCGGAAAGAGAATCAATTTCTCAAATCATCATCTCATAGGGATCAATTAGTAAGAGATCAAACTTTCCTAACAAGTAGTTCCAAGATAATGAAATATTCGCACTAAAATAGCACCGAGGCAAAACTTGATAGCTCATGTTCATGATTTTCTCAGGCATGCTTTCTTTTGATCGCAATTCGAGATTTTATCATGGTTGCATAATGTTTGATCAAAACATAGAGGATTGGGAAACATGGAGTGCAAACCTTGACTCAACTCTTGGCTGCACACCAGAGGGCGGCAGGGGAGGCCATTCGCGTGGATTCAGGCTTGGACGAAGTGTACGTGACGCTTGTACCTGCAACAATTTTGGTTCCACGGAAGTAAGTCAGAGAGGGGGCCGGCTGGCCTAGCCCAGGCCAACCGGCATGGCTTCGTGCCCGGCTCGGCTCAGGTTCGCGCAGTTGCCCTTGTGTTGTCTGCATAGTTCGTTTCTCTGCGCGCTCATCCAAATGTTAGTACGAGGGTATGGTTGGCACACAAGTGTGTACCAACCATATAGTCTTTCAAAGTTTAGAAAATTTTATTTTATTCAATCATAGGTGGGAGTGTTGTTTACAAAAGGGGAAATGATGAAATGAAATAAACCTAACTAAGCACCCTAGTCTAATCCACCTATGCTACCCTACTCTACTCCTCCTTGGGGCGATAGAGATCTTCATTCCCGGTAGCCTTCGCGAGGCATTTGACCTTGGACGTCAGGGTCTTGCGGAGGATTTTGATCTTGTCCTCTGAGTCCATCTGTCCGATCACCGCCTCGGCTATGCGCTCGTCCATATTGTTGACCTTCAGCTTGAGCGCAGCCACCTCCCGCCGGAGCTCCTCCACGTCTTCCTGCTCCTCCCCTTCAGACCACTCCATCTCCCCCGGAGGGCCGCGGATCGGGGGAGGCGACAAACGGTGCCTCGCCCCAGCCTTGGCTCCCATGGCAGTGGGGGAAAAGAGCCCCTTCCCAATCCTCGGGCCGGAACGGCACAGAGGGCTGGAGCTTCCTGGAATGTACTCCGGCGAGTACGCCGGAGGCGGGGGAGAGGTGCTGATGAAGAGAGGGATCGCCTTGCCGCCGGAGGGGGACGGCACGAGACGCTTCCCGATGGCCTTCTTGGGGAACAAAAGTCCCACCGTCGGCCGTCGAGGAGTCTTCGCCCGTGGACTCCCATGTCTCTCCTTCTTAGGGCTCACGAGGGGGAGCCTGGCCGAGGGAGAGCCGGAGCGGCGGCGAGGGGAGGCCAGCCGGCCTCCCTTGGGCCGATCGGCCTGAGGGGGCTGCCGCTGGCCTCCCGGTCGCGCTGCCACGTCCTCCACGAACGCCACCTTCTCAATGATCTGGAGGCTACTGGAGGAAGATGGGGCTTCCTTTGATGGTGAGGATGGGGTGTAGTTCGCACCGGTGGCCGAGTGTGCGGCATGGTTGATGGGCTCGGCCATGGGGATGGATCTGGGAATGAGAGGGTTCGGCAAGGGAACGACTCGAGAGTTCTGAGGAAGGGGACGAGCGGGAGCCTTTCGTTTTAAAACGACGCTCCCGACGTGGAACCCTATAGAACTTCGGAAGGGATGAGATAAGCATTATCCCGACCTGGGGCGACGCGAGCGGCCACAGGGCCAGGCCGATTGGCCCAAGCTAGGCCGGCCGGCCTGGACCCAGCCCGTGTCGTCCCCAGATTTTCCTGGCCTGCTTCTGACTTACTAAAGCCCAAGGATTAAGTGGAGTTTGTCCTAAAAGAAAAAGAAAGAGAAGGGAAAAGGAAATCTAACCTAGATAGGGAATGTTTTTAAGTCCCATCTGGACTTGGACTAGGTACCTCGGATAGCTCATAGACGTCCATCTCTTTGAGCTCTGGCATTTCGGTTTTCTGTCATCATCCTGGAGGGTGATAGAGCCATGGTCGGCAGCGTTTAGAACCTTATATGGACCTTCCCACTTACTTCTAAGCTTACCATGACCAAACAAACGAATGTGAGAGTTAAATAGTAATACCTGGTCTCCCGCTTTGAATGTCTTGATCTTGATGTGCTTGTCGTGCCATCGTTTAGTTCGCTCCTTATAAATCTTGGAGCTGTGGTAGGCCTTCCCTCCATTCATCCAATTCAGCCAATTGCATTTGTCGTCTCTTTCCGGCTGATTGGAGATCCATATTCCACCTCTTGATAGCCCAATGGGATTTGAATTCAAGCTCAACTGGGAGATGGCAAGTTTTGCCATATACCAGTTGATAGGGTGTCATCCCTATTGGTGTCTTGTATGCTGTTCTATATGCCCATAGTGCTTCTGGTAGCTTACGCCTCCACCCTGTTCCCATTGCATTTACGGTTTTCTGCAGAATGTTCTTGATTTGTTTGTTTGATGTTTCTGCTTGCCCGTTGGTTTGAGGATGATAAGGGGTAGCTACCCGATGATTTACTCCAAGGTCACTCAGACACTTCCTAAAGGTCTTGTCGATGAAGTGTGACCCTCCATCTGAGATCACGACCTTCGGAACTCCAAAGCGAGGGAAGACGATTTCTTCAAACATTTTTTTGGAATTCTTCGAGTCAGCTGCTATGCAGGGAAGTGCTTCCACCCATTTAGACACGTAGGCCACTGCCACCAAGATGTACTCACACTGCTTGGATATGGGGAATGGACCCATGAAATCTATACCCCATACATCGAATATCTCAACTTGGAGATTATTCTGCAGTGGCATTGCATCACGGGAGTTGATGTTCCCGTGCATTTGGCATCTTGCACATCGCCTCACAAATTCCTTGGCATCTCCATACATTGTTGGCTAGAAGAGTCCACTCTGCCAAACTTTTGCATGGGTGCGGAAGACTCCATAGTGTCCTCCATACGGTGATGAGTGGCAGCGGTCTAGTATCTTGAGTGTTTCTTCCTGAGGAATACACCTTCGAAGTAATCCATCAGCACACACCTTAAATAGGTAAGGGTCATCCCATAGGTGATATCTGCTGAGGTGTATCAGCTTTTTCTTGTCTTCTCCTGGAGGTATATACTCAGTCACCATAATGTTTACTAGATTGGCGTACCATGGGCTGGATGTAGTGACCTTCAAGAGAGTATCATCTCTGAGGAAATCATTGATCGGGAGGTCCGATCCTGAGACTTGCATGCGAGAGAGATGACCTGCCACACAATTATCTGTCCCCTTCTTATCCTTGATTTCTAGATCGAATTCTTGAAGGAGCAGAATCCAACGGATGAGTTGTGGCTTTGCATCTTTCTTGGTCAGGAGGTACTTTAGTGCAGAGTGGTCTGTATACACTATCACCTTCGCTCCGACCAAGTAAGACTTGAACTTATCCATGGCAAACACCACTGCCAAAAGTTCCTTCTCCGTTGTTGCGTAATTTAACTGAGCTCCGGTCAATGTCTTGCTGGCATAGGATATTGCATAGTGTTGTTTATCCTTGCATTGACCGAGCACTGCCCCAACTGCATAATCACTAGCGTCGCACATGATCTCGAATGGAAGATTCCAGTCGGGAGGTTGTATGATGGGTGCTGAGGTGAGTGCCTTCTTAAGGGTGTAGAAAGCCACGAGGCAATCCTCGTCGAAGATGAAGGGCGTTTCTTTTGCCAGTAAACTGGTCAAAGGTCTAGCGATGCGAGAGAAATCCTTGATAAATCTCCGATAGAATCCCGCATGTCCCAGAAAGCTTCTTACACCCTTGACGTTAGTCGGGGGTGGTAATTGGTCAATCACCTTGATTTTTGCTCGATCCACCTCTATTCCTCTTTCAGACACCTTATGCCCAAGGACGATTCCTTCTCTGACCATGAAGTGGAACTTCTCCCAATTAAGGACAAGGTGAGTCTCATTGCATCTCTCACGAACCTTTTCCATGTTCTCGAGACATTCTGCAAATGTCTTTCCGTAGACAGAGAAATCGTCCATAAAGACTTCCATGATCTTTTCAATAAGATCTGAGAAGATCGCCATCATACACCTCTGAAATGATGCAGGTGTGTTGCATAGGCCGAATGACATTCTTCGGTAGGCGAACGTTCCGTAGGGGCTGGTGAAGGTAGTCTTACTCTGATCATCCGGATGAATAGGGATTTGGTGATAACCAGAGTATCCATCAAGGAAGCAATAGAATGAATGGTTTGCCAACCGTTCAAGCATCTCATCAATGAAGGGGAGTGGGAAGTGATCTTTCTGGGTTGCTTTGTTCAGCTTCCGGTAATCGAAACACATCCTCCATCCAGTCACGGTCCTATGAGGTATGAGCTCGTTCTTTTTGTTCTGAACCACGGTCATTCCACCCTTCTTTGGCACAACTTGAACGGGGCTGACCCATTCACTGTCTTGCACAGGGTAAATAATTCCCACGTGCAGCAGCTTCAACACTTCTTTCTTGACTACCTCCCTCATCGCATCATTCAACCGTCGTTGATGTTCTCTAGACGGTGTATGGTCCGGTTCCATAGGTATGCGATGGGTGCATAGGTTGGGGCTGATCCCCTTCAAGTCTTGTAGAGAATACCCAAAGACAGACCGGTGTTTCTCTAAGACTGAAATAAGCTGCCTAGCCTCATTCTCTATCAGCTTATCGCTGATGACAACTAGCAAGTGTTGACACTTCTTAACGTCAATTCTTAAATCAACGTATGTAACACCCTAAAAATTGCCCTATTTAAAAATTAGTAATTAATTGGTTTTTATATTTGATTGCTCATAAATAATGTAGGAAAATAAAATTTTTGAATAATTAAAAGCAAATATAGAGTATAGAAACATTATTGTTGCATTCATGCTGGTGCATTTATTTTTGATTGTTGAATTCAAATTTGAATTTGAATTTGAATTCAAATGAGTGTTTGAGAAAAACCTTTTCTTTTTCTCTCTTTTTCCTTCTTCCTTTTCAGCCCAGCAGCCCAGTTTTCTTTCTCTTTCCCGCGCGGCCCAACTTTTCTTTTCTTCTCTACGCGGCCCAGCAACCACGGCCCAGCAGTCGCGCGGCCCAGCAGAGCCAGCCTAGCTAGCAGCCGCTCCGTTCTCTCTCTCTCTCTGAGTCGCTGACATCCCGGCCCCACCTGTCAGCGTTTCTTTCCTTCTCCAGTCGCGCGCTTTTCTTCTCTCGCTGCCGCTGACACCATGGGCCCACATGTCGGCACCGTCACCTACCTCCAGTCGTACCCGAGCAGAACTCCTACGCGCCGCCGCGCCGTCGTGTCGCGCCCGGATTCCCCGGCTTGGAGCACACGCCGAGGACGCCTAGCCCCTTTATAAGCCGCCGCTACGCCCTCTCCGCGAATCCCCAAACCCTAGCCGCCAATCGAGCCGCGCAGCGCCGCCATCGCTCAAACCCTAGCCGAGCCGCCGCCGTCGCCTAGCCCTCGCCTCGCCGCCGCTTTGACGCCTAGACCCGCACCAGGAGCTTCGCCGTGGGGTAAGCAACACGCCGAGACCCTTTACCCCCTTCCTCTCGCTCTCCCGCGCTTGCTCGAGCTCGTCGGAGTTCTCCACCCGCCGCCGCTCGTCGCCAGCCGCCACCGCCGCTCAATCCTCGAGAAGAACCCCCAAAACGAGTTCGCCGTTGTCTCCTCTCTCTCCCAAGCCAAACGCAGCGAGAAACCGAGCTCCCTAGCCCCAGCCGAGCCAACTCCGGCGAGGTCGCCGCCGCGCGCCGCCGCGAGCCGCTGTCCCCGGCGACCCTTGCGCCTCGATCTAATCTGAGCCGTTAGATTCGAAACCAACGGCCAGATCTAAAACCCAGGTTAAACCGAGCCGGTTCACCGTGAACCGCGGTTCATGGCGGTCCACGGTCCGGTCCACGGTGACGTCAGCCGACGTCAGCTCTCCAGCCGTCGCCGTGCTGGTTTTGCAAAAGAGCCCCTGCAGTTTTCAGAAATCAACCCGCGGTCCACCTCTATTCAAAAGTATTTACAGTTTAGTCCTTTTTCTTTCTATTTAGCCCCTGCGCTTTTGAAAAATAATGCCCGCCGTCCTGAGTGACAGTTTTACTTGTTAGCCCTCGAGTTTTTATACGAAATTATGTTTTAGGTCCCTGGTTTCTTTCAAAAACACCCCTGGAAGCCTAAAATCTTTACCAGCAAGCCCCTAGAGCCCGTTTTAAGCGTAGTTTCTCTGTTTAAACTCCGATTTGAGTTATTTTCGCGCTCACGTGTTTGTAGTGAAGCGTAGAGTAACTCTAAAGCCTTATTTTCATCTTTTGTTTATGTTTGGTGTATTGTTCTAATTAAATATCTTGTTTGCATGTATGTGTGGATGTTTGTATAGTGATCAATGTGAGTAGTTGCCGAGCCGTTCGAGTTCGCCGATGATCCCGTTTCCGAAGAGCAGGTGCAGCAACAGTTCTCTGAGGAAGGCAAGTATAACACGGACCATCCTTGTTATCTATACACCGATTAATCACATAAATCATATGCATGTGTCTAATACTGTTAACCATTAAGGATGTTCCTAGTCTTTACCTTATTCCTTGTTTACCCAGGGTTTTATGCATTATGGTTAGACTATGCTACGCGCTGCAACCAACATTTATTTTTATGTTAATATTGAACTAATGGTTCACTTCAATGATGGTTAAAAGATGCTTTTTAGCAACATGGTTCGGGGAAACTAGAGGATGTGCTGTGTGCTTTGTTCTAGTGTCTCTATAAGGTTTCATCTAGGGAATTAGAGCATGTGCTTTGTGCTTTGTTCTAATGTCTCTCCATAAGGTCCGGTTCTTAAAGTGGCAACCCAGGAACCTGTTCGCCGCCGTTGGAACTATAATGGCTCTGGTCTTGGATAATTAGCTTGTACGTCTCTAGCTCGCCAGTGGTTACCGAAAGGCGTATGTGGGGTGCATGGGTGAGAGTATAGTTTGATCCATCGAGGACGGTTTTATCCGTTGGCTATGCCCCGTTAGGCAAAGTCCCGTGATGTAAGCGCCCGATGTACGGCAGCTTCACACATTGCGATGATTGCGCTCTCGCTCTGGACGCCATTGACCCCCTCACGTTGCGCCCTGAGCGTACGTCAATCTCGATGCCTCGGGTTATGCTGCCTATGTTGAACCAAAACGGCTACTGTGCTTGTTAGGGTGTTTTGTGAAAGTTCTCGTAACATAAGTTCTTTTGGATTTATGTGACCGGCGGGTAAAGGGCGAAACCTCTGCAGAGTGTTGATCTATCATGATAGCCGTGCTCACGGACACGAGCGGCCTGGATCCTTTTTGATTAGAACATGATATTAGTGGTTGATGTTGGTTTGTTCTATAATCACTTATACCTTATTAATGGGTTTATACTTGGGTTCTACTCATTTGTAGTAAGTTGGATGAATAATAAAATGAAACAACTAAAAGTGCTAATGCAGTATAACCGTGTCAAGCCTTTTGTCCTTGCATAACCCGTGTTATACTTGTTAAGTAAGATGGTTTACTTACACTTGCAACTATTCAACAAAATCCCGGATGGGTAACAGATGGAGCAATGAATGATCAGTCGCTTGCTGAGTTTCCGGAGGATCTGCCGTACTTCTAAGCTGTGTTCAACCAGTCGGTGTCCCTGTGGATTTGAGGCTCTACTAGTTATGAGACGTTTAATAGTATTAAGACTTCCGCTGTGTTATTTGTTTAAGACTATGTCTTGTGTTAAGCTCTGATATAAACTATTTTATTCGAGCGTTGTGTTCTCTGTGATTCAATATTTGTAATCTATATGTGTTCTGTGGACGTCCTGGGCACACATATGGAAGCATTCGGATTTCTTGGAAATCTGGGTGTTACAACGTAAGAAGGTACTCGATTTATAATGTCGCTCTTAGAAAGAGATTCTGCAAGCGCATAGAATATATCGGTGTAGCATTTCACCTTGGGGAAACCCTGGTATCGTATTTATATTTCCGCAGGGAAGCCTTGGTTAAAGAGAGTTGATGAATAATGAGATAGATCTTTCCATAAATAAACACTCACTAATCTCAGGGGGATAAATACACCTAAGTGTAGGATAATGGTCAAATGAATGACCGAATACAAGGTCTGAACGACCAACGACACACACACAGGAGCCTCAAATCTATAGAAAAGGAAAGACGCTGGGAGAGACCGGACTTACTAGGCTTTCTACTCAGAGCTAAGCCACTATAACCTTAAACCCAGAAACTAGCTTAGATATCGGAAACAGAGCTTGCTTCGACGACTGCAGCAGGGGGAACTCAGACTGGGATGAGAGAGGGGTTCCCCTAGGCCCAGCAACTACTGTTATGAATACACCCAAACGTGGTGGACTACAAAGGATGAACAGGGTTGTCACCACCTGCCACCTACCACATCAGTTCCGTGGGGCGCAACACACTTCCTAGCTAACACTAAGTCAGACACCACGTCTGCACTTAATGTTAGGATTTCATCTGGGTACCTTCAGAAGAAAACCCCGTCCTTCCAAGGCGTCTTACGGCCTTGGTCCAGACTAGAAAACCTGCAAGATAAATCCTGATAGAGCTAAACTACACTCTAGACCTAAAACTATAGGAAACAACCCAAAAAGGGAAGGTAAATAAAGATAAGCTTATAAATGCTCTAAAGATAGAAGATATATATATATATATTGAACTCTTCAAACGAAGGAAAGGATACAAGAGCTTTACCAGAACTCCAGAACTAGCTCGACTCGACTCTACTCCCAACTCTAATCCTAGACTAAGAAAAGGGAAAAATGGAAGAGCTCCTAAACTTCAAGTGGAGTAATGTGTAGTGGTGTGTAGTGTGTGAAGAGGAGGGGCCTTAATATAGCCTTTGGATGTCGGTTGCAGCTGGCCCCACCTCCTAACCGTCATAACCGTCCCTTGAGAGAAGGAGGTGGGCCATTGGAGCCGAGGGGAGGCCGGCCGGCCTAGGGGAGGCCGATCAGCCTCCACCTGGCGCCTCTGGCCATCGCCTTCGCTCTGGACGGCCATGATCACGTCCCAATGACGGTTAAGTGTGCTTCTCTGGCGGTTACGGCCGGTAAGTTAGGTAGGTGGGCCCTTCAATCCTTGTTTAAAGCATCCTAGGCCTTTTGGGTCCCTTGATCAAACCAACGTTGGAATCAACGTCCCTGATCATCTTCATTGTGTTTCCTCTGCATGGACGAAGTTTGACACCCAAATGTGCCAGGGCCAGGCCGGCCAGCCTGGGTCAGAGCCCAGTTTGGGTGAAATTTCACCACTAGGTCCCTGCAGGCACAAAACATCCAAAACTTGTGGAATTTGTTAGTAATAAACATTTTATGTATGGAACATGGCATTAAACTCTTGTTTCTCCCGAAATGTTGACGGTCACCGAATGGTTTTAACGATTGTCAACACGCCCCCAAGCTTAGACTCTTGCTCGTCCTCGAGCAAGGCTAAAACTCAGATTCGGAGGGTCAGGAGTTGCGTCAATGTTTATGCCCAACAAATGCCCTGCTCATAGGCCAATACTATCCATAGGTAGACTGAATAAGTTGGCATCTGGAAGATTGCATTCCTTTCTCACCTGTGGGGCTTATAGCGGTAGTTCTTCGTCTTGGGCGGTTGAGAGCCTGAACGGTCCTTTTCAGAGTGCTCCCTGCAGCTATTCAGGTTCCATCTCGGAGATAATTTTTTTTTTCCAAAAGCATGGTTAATCTTTCTCTGGTGGTACTCTCAAGTCACTCAAGGTGTATATCCTCACTCTTGCCCACTCACTCTCTCTTTTCATTTTGTTTCAGGGCTTTTGGACTAAGGTTTTAGGAGAGGCGAATGTGCATACCTTGGCTACCTTTGTTGCCGAGCCGAAGAGTGGTTCACAAGAGTTGGTACTCATCTATCAAATCCCGATCTTTGGAATTTGTAATTTTCAGGGAAGAGGGAGAGAATGGACTCACACATGGAAGATCATCATCACTCTTTTTATTTCTCTCTCTCTCTTTTCCTTCATATTTTTCATGAGATGCTCACAGTTGGAGTCTTTGACTCTCTTTCACTCTTTTTCTTTTTCTTCATTTTCTTTTCTTTTCTCATAAGAGGATGGCTCACTCAATACTTTTTTTTTCTCTTTTCCGCTCATAGAGAGATTGATTTGTGTGGAATGCATGATGACCTTGGAATGAATGGGTTCACAGTGGAGATTTTTTTTTTTGCTGATTTTTTTTTTGTGGGGGGATGTGTTGGTGGTGGACATCGGACCCGGAATGGGCGACCGACACGCCAAACACTTTTGAGGCTAGCAATGAAATGGGTACGCAAAGGAGAAAGACCGGTAAATGACAAGTACCTTCTTCAAGCGAACTCACCACTCGGCAAGACTCAAAGTAACACAAGATAGCATATGATGGCAAGTTTTTAAATTCAACTGTTTAGCTCTGGATAGGATTCTATAAACCATCAGGGAAGATTCACCAATTGAAATTTTTATAAAAGACTTCCGAGAGGTCCCTTAATAAGCATGCAGTTGAACTCGAAGCAAACCATATCAAAGCTATCAACAACCTAGACTATGAACAAGTTGCTTTATGCCTCCTACAAAATGATTAGGACAAACTCAAATGCCAAAAGACTCAAGTACTAGGATAGTAACAGATTATGAACGAGGCATTTGGAGAGCATAAACAGAGCAAATTTTCATCACTCTCAAAGAAACAGGATTCATACGGATTTCCACACATATATGTCAGGAGCCTTCTTATTTATTTATTTTTTTGATAGAAGATAAAACTACTCCTATTTTATTATGGCATGGCATGGCATGGTACTTCTCACTAACTAGAACGACTGGAACTGGAACGACTAGAACTGGAACGACTGGAACGAGGGGCAAAGGACTCACCTTGGTACTGCACATGCTACTCCCCCAAGCTTCGATGAAGCTCAGTGGTAGTAGTTCTGGTTGGGGTCGAAGTGCATGTGCTCGAAGAAGCCGTAGAGATCATGCTGCTGGGAGGTGGCAATCCCCCAGGTCTATTGCATGAGGTCGGTGTTGTACGCGAGGTTGTCGCTGATCTCCTGCTGCTGCTGGCTCATCGTGTCCAGCTGGGTACGGATTTGCGAGATGTCTCGGGCGATCGGGTTCTCGTAATCGTACCTAGCGGACGGCGATGGTCCCACCTGCGGCCCAAGATTCATACCTTGGAAATAATCGAAGGTCTCATTGAAGCTCATGTGGGCCGTAGGGTTCTGCTGAGGCTGCTGCTGCAGCTCGGTGGACGTGTCTGCTGCTGATGATGGCCCTACTTCACTGTCATGAAGGGCTCTCCTTCTGCGTGTCATGGGTCCGGCGACACTGTTTCGTGGACGGGGTAGAAGTCCGCCCACCCGGCATTGCCGAATGCACGTTCCATGTCATGAAGCAGTCCTGTCTTGATCAGCAGCGTGGCGTCTATGTACTTGGTGTGGCTGAAGCTTTGGGTTTTCAACTGGTTGATGAGTTCCAGTTCCTCATCAGACCTCAGAATGATATGCTCAATCCGGGTCATGATTCGGATACGGTGACGGTCCCTTGGCACCTCAGTATCCTCGGTCCCCTGAGATGCCGTGTCATGTTGAGCGGTGTCAACAGACATGGTGTCTCAGGACACCGGGGTGTCCTGGGAACTATGGGAACGCCTGGAACTCGACGAGCCGAACCTCCGCTTTACTTCCTGCACCCTCTCTTTCGACCTTCGCATCATGATTCCTACAAAAAGTTAGTGCTAGCAAATACCTGAAGGTTAACCGCAAAGAAAGTCAGTCGTTCTTGTGGGAGGTTAATCACCACAACGAGTCAGCCGTTCTTGTGGGAAATTACTCGCCACAAAAAGGTTAGTCGTTCTTGCGGGGACCGAACCTCCACAAATCGTTCTTGATCAGTGGAACCTGAGCTGCGCAGGGGGTGCCGAGCTGAGCGTTCGCGCGCTCGGCTTTTATAGAGCGGCGATGGGGGGAGGCCGACCAGCCTAGGTGGGGCTGGCTGGCCCTGCTGCTGCACAACGAGCGGTGGAGCTTGGTCGTCGGGGCACTACATGCTGAAGGACGAGCGTCGGCGGGTGGTGACGGGACACGAGCGGCGGAGGGCGGCTGACCGGCCGTGATGGGGCCGTCCGGCCTGCCACCGGCGCCGTCGGTGCCCGGCCTCCTCGTGGTGCTCGTGCACGTCTATTCTCCCCTGTATGTGAATCTGACCAAGGCAATGACAGGTGGGGCCGGCCGGCCTAGGTGGGGCCGGCCGGCCATTGAGATGGCCGTTTTTTTTTGTATATATATGCAATGCTAAAATTTAAACATGAGTTGTGAAAAATTAAACATGGCATGCTGATTTGCAAATTAAAATTAGGAAGGGAGACCTATTCTATATGCAAATGCAAAAATGCATGGATAAATACCACACACCTTATGGTGAGGGCTCGGATTTTACGTCCTGAGCGGGACGCTCCGAAGTATTCTTCGGGTCCTTTACGGCTTTGGTCTGCCAGATCTTCCTCGTCTGGCGGGGCTTAGTGTCAACCTTCCTCTCTTTCTCTGATAGTTGATCCAGTATTTTCTTTCTCAATATCCTCCGCTGTGCATGATAGCGATCATGTCGCTTCTTCTCTTGAAGGATAAGTGTCTCCACCACACTCACAAGCTCCTTGAAACACATGTTCTGGACCGGCTGCTTCGGTGTGACCTCACTAACCATGTTGACTTGTTGGGGCGGCTCTTCCTTCGGAAGGAAAGTGAACTCCTCCATTGCCCCATTGAGCTTGAGCTGAATATTCCCAGCGCCAACATCGATGTTGGCATTAGCAGTGCTCAAGAATGGTCTCCCAAGAAAGAGAGAGCTCTTGGCGTCTGTCTCCATATCGAGGACGACAAAATCCACTGGGATGAATGAGTCTCAGATCTTCACTGGGACATTCTCCGCTACTCCAGCAGGGTAACGAACCGATTGGTCCGCTAGCAGGAAGCACATGGGTGTAGAGACCAGCATGATATGCTTGAGATTGTCAAAGACTACCTTGGGCATCACGCTGACACTGGCCCCCAAGTCACATAGGGCGTGATCAAACTCTTGGCCGCCTATTGAGCAGGAAATCATGGGACATCCGGGATCCTTCTTCTTGGGGAAATTGGGGCCGAGTATAGCTGAGCTATATGCCTCGGTGAGTTGCACCGTCTCAGTGGTTGGCAGGGTCCTCTTGTTACCAAGGATATCCTTGATATATTTTGCATATGTCGGGACCTACAAAGCATCCAGGAGAGGTATATTGATATAAACCTTCCTGATTACCTCGACGAATTTTCCGAATTGTTCATCGGCCACTGGCTTTCTCTTCCGTTCAGGGAACAGGAGGTAGTTCGGGTCACGGATCGTGCCCGAGGCTTGCGGGGCCTCATTCTCCCCTTGATCAGCTAGGAGGGCATCTTCGTCGGCCTCCTCTTCATCTCCTTCTTCAACCCTTCGCTGCATACCTGCACCCTGGGGAAAAGATGGATCCCGCGTGGTTTTCCAGTCCGCGTGGTCACCGCACTAACATTCTCCTTAATGGGAACCTCCGGTTGCCCAGGAAGTTTCCCCATGTTAGGGTTAGGACAAGATGCAGCCAGCTGAGCTACTTAAGTTTCAATCATTTTGTTAAAACTCAGCTGGTTCTTAATAATAGAGTTAAACCCGTCTATTTGGGCAGCCAGAGACTCCATAACTTTGTCAGTAGCAAGGAATTTCTTGCTAATGCTTTCGTTAATTTGTTTCTGGCCGTACCAAATATCCTTAAGGGATGGCTGAAAGCTGTTATTAGGAGGATTACCTGATTGTTGGCCGAAGAGGAGGTTGGGCTTGGAATTCCAGCCTTGTTGAGGATGGAAGCCTGAGTTGTTGAAGTTTCCACCGTTTTTGATGAAACAGGCCTCCTCCTGGGTCGTCGAACAACTGCTGCCCGAGTGTCCGGATTCACCGCACGTCTCGCATGTCATTCGTGCGTCAATGATCTGATTCATCTCCTTTTCAGGAGATTCCATTTTCTTTAGAAGTAGGTCCATCTTAGCAGCGAGCATGTCAATGGAGTCGATCTGGTGTACGCCTTTGGTGCGTGAAGCATGTCTCTCACTCGTCCAACTCTGGTGAGTGGCGATCTTTTCGATAAGCGCCTTAGCAGCTGGTACATCCAGCGCAAGGAAGGCTCCTCCCGCTGCTGCATCCATGTACTCTTGCGATCGACGGGTGAGGCCAAGGAAGAAATTCTGAGCGATCAACCACTCTTCCATGCTAGGATGGGGACAGGCTGTAACATATTCTTGCAGTCTCTCCCAACCTTCTGGTACAGACTCACTGTCATGCTGCTGGAAGCCTGTGATTTGTCCTCGGAGGGTGTGGGTCTTGCCCACCGGAAAGAACTTGGTCAGGAATGCGTCGACGCATTTCTGCCAGGTATTCTCGAAGCTTGCTTTGTTGGTGTAGAACCACTCTTTCGCCTTGCCAAGCAAGGAGAAAGGGTGTAACACCCAGATTTCTAAGAAATCCGAATGCTTCTATATGCGTGTCAAGGATGTCCACAGAACACATATAGATTACAAATACTGAATCACAGAGAACACAGTGCTCGAATAAAATAGTTTACATCAGAGTTTAACACAAGACATAGTCTTAAACAAATAACACAGCGGAAGTCTTAATAAAAGCAAACGTTTCATAACTAGTAGAGCCTCAAGTCCATAGGGACACCGACTGGTTGAACACAACTAGAAGTACGGCAGATCCTCCGGAAACTCAGCAAGCGACTGATCGTTCATTACTCCATCTATTACCCATCCGGGATTTTGTTGAATAGTTGCAAGTGTAAGTAAACCATCTTACCTAACAAGTATAACACGGGTTATGCAAAAACAAAAGGCTTGACACGGTTAAACTGCAACAGCACTTTTAGTAGTTTCATTTTATTATCATCCAAATTACTACAAATAAGTAGAAACCCAGGTATAAACCCCTTTAATAATAATGTATAAATAATTATAGAATATTCCAACATCAACAAGGATCCAGGCCGCTCGTAACCGTGAGCACGGCTATCATGATAGATCAACACTCTGCAGAGGTTTCGCCCTTTACCCGCCGGTCACATAAATCCAAAAGAACTTATGTTACGAGGACTTTCACAAAACACCCTAACAAGCACAGTAGCCGTTTTGGTTCAACATAAGCAGCATAACCCAAGGCATCGAGATTGGCATACGCTCAGGGTGCAACATGAGGGGGTCAATGGCGTCCAGAGCGAGAGCGCAATCATCGCAAGGTGTGAAACTGCCGTACATCGGGCGCTTACATCACGGGACTTTGCCTAACGAGACATAGCCAACGGATAAATCCGTCCTCGATGGATCAAACTATACTCTCACCCATGCTCCGCACATACGCCTTTCGGTAACCACTGGCGAGCTAGAGACGTACAAGCTAGTTATCCAAGACCAGAGCCATTATAGTTCCAACGGCGGCGAACAAGTTCCTGGGTTGCCGCTTTAAGAACCGGACCTTACGGAGAGACATTAGAACAAAGCATGAAGCACATGCTCTAATTCCCTAAACCAAACCTTATAGAGTCACTAGAACAAAGCACGAAGCACATGCTCTAGTTCCCCGAACCATGTTGCTAAAAAGCATCTTTTAGTCATCATTGAAGTGAACCATTAATTCAATATTAACATTAAAATAAATGTTGGTTGCAGCGCATAGCAAATACTAACCATAATGCATATAACCTGGGTAAACAAGGGATAAGGTAAAGACTAGGAACAACCTTAATGTATCACAAAATTAGACACATGCATATGAATATATGATTAAATGGTGTATAGGTAATCAAGGATTGTCCGTGTTATACTTGCCTTCCTCAGTGTACTGCTGCTGCACCTGCTCTTCGGGAACGGGATCGTCGGCGAACTCGAACGGCTCGTCAACTACTCACATCGATCACCACACAAGCATCAACACATACATACAAACAAGGTATTTAATTAGAACAGTACACCAAACATAAACAAATGATGAAAAGAAGGCCTTAGAGTTGCTGTACGCTTCACTACGAACACATGAGCTCGAAAACCACTGAAATCCGAGTTAAAACGAAGAAACTACGCTTAAAACGGGCTCTAGGGGCTTTCTGGTGAGAGTTTTTGAAAGAAACCAGGGACCTAAAACATAATTTCGTATAAAAACCTGAGGGCTAACGAGTAAAACAGCCAACTCGGATGGCGGGTTCAATTTTATAAAAGCGCAGCGGTTAAAACCGAAGAAAAAGGACTTAGTTGGAAATACTTTTGAACTGATGTGGACTGCGGGTTGAATCGGGGAAAACATAGGGGCTCTTTTGCAAAACTGCACGGTTGACTGGTGGGCAACCGGTTTGACTCGTCGCGGGTTTGATCTGGGCCGTTGGATCTAGATCTGACGGCTTTGGTGAAAGGGGACGGTTAGGTCGCCGGAGCGCGGCGGCACGCGATGGTGCTTCACCGGAAGTTCGCCGGCGTTGGGCTTTCCCGGCGCTACAGGGCACCAAACCTCGCCACGTTTGGCCCATGAGAGAGAGAAGAGGAGATGGGGAACTCGTTTTGAGGGATCTACTCGAGGATTGGGTGACGGTTGCGGCCGGCGACGAGCGGCGGCGGACAAAAAGCTCCGGCGAGCTCGCAGAAGCGCTACGAAGCGAGAGAGAGGGGGTTTAGGGGCTTGGCGTGCTCCCCTATACCTGGCGAAGCTCCTGGACGGCGTCTCGTCGACAATGGGGCGGCGAAGCGACGAGTTGGCGGCGCGGCGGCTCGGCTAGGGTTTGGCGGCGGCGGCGCTACGCAAGCTCGATTGGCGGCTAGGGTTCGCGTAAGGGCCAAGCGTGGGGTGGCGGCGCTTAAATAGGGCCCTTGGCATGCGGGTCAAGCCGAGCGGAGGCGGCGCGGCGTCGTGAGCGAGGCAGACTCGAGCTTGACCCCGCGTCGGGCTCGGCCTGTCAGCGGCGTGAGGAGAGGGATGACAGGTGGTCCCGGGGTGTCGGCGAGCGGGAGTGAGGCGGAGAAGGCGGGCTGGCGGGCTGCGCTCGTGGGCTTGGCCGAACGGCTTGCTGGGCCGTGCGAGAGGGGGAAGGAGAGTTGGGCTGCGCGAAAAGGAGAAGAGGGGAGGAGGAATGGGCTGGGCTGCATGGGGAAGGCTCGGCTGGGCTGGGGAAAAGAAAAAGGGTTGGGCTGCTGGGCTGAAAGAGAGCAGGGAGAGGGAGAAAAGGTTTTCTTTTTTTTTCAAATTTAAACACTCATTTGAATTCAAATTCAAATGCAAATTTGAATTCAACGATCAAAAGAAATGCTCCAACATGAATGCAACAATGATGTTTCTATTCCCTATATTTGCTTTTAATTATTCAAATTTTTATCTTCCCTACATTTTTCATGAGCACATAAATATAAAAAGCTATTTAATTACTAAATTTTAATTAGGGCAAATTTTAGGGTGTTACAAAGGGAATAGCTTCAAACAGATGGTATTGATCGGTGTCCCATTGGGATTGATTGTGCTGCACACCTCCAGGAAGTTCCTGAGGTGAGCGTGAGCATCCTCAACAGCCTTTCCGCAGAAAGGACTGGCCTGGACCATGTTAACAAGGCCCGACCTCAGCTCAAATCCTCCTTCAGCTTCACCCTGAGCATCCAGTCCCGGAAAGTCGTTGCTTGACGGGGCGGAATACTCACGGAGTGTCTTCCTTGGGGCAGCCATAGTCTCAAGTGATTCTAGAGCTGATGAATACGACGACTCGGAGTCGAATGAAGATTCGAACAAGGTGTTTGAGCTGAGTGAAATCTGAGGTGGAACGATTCTTTTCCTCACAACTCTCCCAATGCGTTCTGGATTCGGATCAAAGTTTGATGGTAGGTTGAAATCAGTCATGCACTAGCCTGCAAAACACATCAAAAACAGAAGAGAGTTTGCAGGGGTAAGTTCTCTAAGATTAGTGGTGATAAATCTGTAAAGATTATCAAATAATTCAACAATGTCTTTAGCCAATTGCTTCCCCGGCAACGGCGCCAAAAATGCTTGTTGGCACTTCTTAACGTCAATTCTAAAATCGACGTAAGAAGGTACTCGATTTACAATGTCGCTCTTAGAAAGAGATTCTACAAGCGCACAGAATATATCGGTGTAGCATTTCACCTTGGGGAAACCCAGGGTATCGTATTTATATTTCCGCAAGGAAGCCTTGGTTAAAGAGAATTGATGAATAATGAGATAGATCTTTCCAGAAATAAACACTCACTAATCTCAGGGGGATAAATACACCTAAGTGTAGGATAATGGTCAAATGAATGACCGAATAGAAGGTCTGAACGACCAGCGACACACACACAGGAGCCTCAAATCTATGAAAAAGAAAGACGCTGGGAGAGACCGGACTTACTAGGCTTTCTACTCAGAGCTAAGCCACTATAACCTTAAACCCAGAACCTAGCTTAGATATCGGGAACAGAGCTTGCTTCGACGACTGCAGCGAGGGGAACTCAGACTAGGATGAGAAAGGGGTACCCCCAGGCCCAGCAACTACTGTTATGAATACACCTGAACGTGGTGGACTACAAAGGACAGACAGGGCTGTCACCACCTGCCGCCTACCACATCAGTTTCGTGGGGTGCAACACACTTCCTAGCTAACACTAAGTCAGACACCACGTCTGCACTTAATGTTAGGATTTCCTCTGGGTACCTTCAGAAGAAAACCCCATCCTTCCAAGGCGTCTTACGGCCTTGGTCGAGACTAGAAAACCTGCAAGATAAGTCCCGATAGAGCTAAACTACACTCTAGACCTAAAACTATAGGAAACAACCCAAAAAGGGAAGGTAAATAAAGATAAGCTTATAAATGCTCTGAAGATACAAGATATATATATATTAAACTCTTCAAACGAAGGAAAGGATACAAGAGCTTTACCAGAACTCTGAGAAACTCCGGAACTAGCTCGACTCGACTCTACTCCCAACTCTAATCCTAGACTAAGAAAAGGGAAAAATGGAAGAGCTCCTAAACTTCAAGTGGAGTAATGTGTATTGGTGTGTAGTGTGTGAAGAGGAGGGGCCTTTATATAGCCTTTGGACGTCGGTTGCAGCTGGCCCCACCTCCTAACCGTCATAACCGTCCCTTGAGAGAAGGAGGTGGGCCATTGGAGCCGAGGGGAGGCCGGCTGGCCTAGGGGAGGCCGATCGGCCTCCACCTGGCGCCTCTGGCCACCGCCTTCGCTCTGGACGGCTATGATCATGTCCCAATGACGGTTAAGTGTGCTTCTCTGGCGGTTACGGCCGGTAAGTTAGGTAGGTGAGCCCGTGAATCCTTGTACAAAGCATCCTAGGCCTTTCGGGTCCCTTGATCAAACCGACGTTTGGAATCAACGTCTCTGATCATCTTCATTGTGTTTCCTCTGCATGGACGAAGTTTGATACCCAAATGTGCCAGGGCCAGGCCGGCCGACATAGGGGAGCCCGGTCGGCCTGGGTCTGAGCCCAATTTGGGTGAAATTTCACCACTAGGTCCCTGCAGGCACAAATCATCCAAAACTTGTGGAATTTGTTAGTAATAAACATTTTATGTATGGAACATGGCATGGAACCCTTGTTTCTCCCGAAATGTTGACGGTCACCGAATGGTTTTAACGACCGTCAACAGCAAGCTGCGATCATTGTGGAGAAAAGCGTAATTCAGCCCAGGAGGCAACGGCTTTAACTCAGGAGGGGGGTGTTGTGGTTTCTCCTCTGTACTGAGTTTGATATGGCCACCTGGTTCTGCCTCTCGGACGAAATGTTGCTTATCTTCAGTCAAAGCTGACTGAGTCATTTCTTCTTGAGCTAAGCTCACTGCTTTCTCCACAGGGTCTTCCTCTGGTCTTGCCTCTACAATGCTATTAATTGATCTCACGAGGCTGACTGGGACTGTTTCTTTGCCAACTCTGAACTGTATAGTAGTTCGGTCGTGATTTGGGTTGACAAGTGGCTCTATCGGCTGACCAATCAGGAGGAAGTTGTCACCGTCTTGGATATCGAAAATATAGAAATCCAGGTATATCTGGTGTCGGCCCGTGCTAATGGGCACAACCCTGACAATCCCTTTGCATTCCAATATCTGGCCGTTGATCCATTTCAGGTGCTTACGAGAAGAGGACCGGGGTTCATCTGGTTGCACGCGCGAAGCGAGCGTGCTTGACATGATGTTCACCCCGACTCTCGGATCGTAGGCTACTTCCTGAGTGTCAGTGTCCTTGATAGCGCATAGGAGGATCCGGTAGTTGTGGTTGACTCTGACGACTTTCTCACAACATTCGGCTTCCTCAATCCATTCCTTACTCATGACTGCAGATAGACCCTCAATCTGCTGTGAAGCTTGCGGAATGAATGCCTCAGACCTTAAGATTGCGCACATGCGTTCTACTGGCATACGAGATGTATTGCCGAGCTCCAAGTACTCTTCTTCGGTGAAGAGCTCGGGGATATATTGTGGCAGTTCTTCATAGAATTCCTCTTGGTCTGAGGGCTTTTCTTCGTGCACTTCCTCTATGCCTGCAGGAGGTGGATCCATTGTAAGGGTGAGGCATTGCTGTGTGTCCGTGGCTAGGATATCTGCGTCTGCTGGTGCTGGAGGCTCATCAAATACTCCTGTGTAGTCGGAGCAAGCCAAGATCCTATCCAGGATGGCTTGTACCTCGGCCACAGTCTTGAAAAATGGTGAGCCCGTGGAAGCAACGTTCATGAAGTACGTGCTTTCGGGGTCCAGTCCACCAACGAAGTGTTGCCTCAACATCTCCTCGGAAATGCTGTGCGGGGGCCTGAATTGGCCAGTTTCAAGAATTTTTCCCACGTGGCTCCCAATGACTCGTTGTTTCATTGTTGAAATGTCAACAACTCAACTCTGAGCTGCATTATCTTGGGGATAGGGTAAAATGACAGACATAATTCATCCTTCAATGTGACCCAATTTCCACCGACTCTTCTTGCGCTCCGGTCGTACCAAGATTTTGCATCCCCCATCAGAGAAAATGGGAAAAGTTTCCATCGTATGGTTTCCTGATTTGCGCCGGGTATAATAAGGAGAGAACAATTCTCTTCGAAAACCTGCAAGTGAGTATAGGGATTTTCATCCTTCGTTCCACTGAAGGACTGTGCACGAACCATGGCAACGAGACTAGGACGAATCTCGAGGCCATGTGGTGATACGGGGTGGTTGGATGATGGCGGTTCCAAATACTCGCTAGATGGACCCGCCGGGTGTTCAGGAGTAAACTCCATGTGATAGATGGTTGTGGTGGTAAAGTGTGCAGCTAGAAAACCTACACTAGTGTTGCTACCGTTCCCTGGCAACGGCGCCAGAAAAGCTTGTTGGCACTACTTAGCCTAACGAATCTGCAAGCGCACGGAGACTGCTGTAGCCTTTCACCAGGGGAGTAAAAACCTGGATGTCAAATCCAAGGAACGGTAGACGCGACTAGCCTAAAGTTCTCTAACCGGACCCCCTGAGGAGAACAGGCAAAGGAGTAGAGAGCTTAACCTTAGTTAGCTACTCATTACCCCAGATAACTTATCCTTAAGCTAACCAGATCTACTTCGACGACTAAGGCGGGGAGAACTCAGAGCGGGATGAGAGAGGGGTTCCCCCAGGCCCAGCAACTACTGTTATGAATACACCCGAACGTGGTGGACTACAAAGGACGGACAGGGTTGTCACCACCTACTGCCTACCACAATCAGTTCCGTGGGGTGCAACACAACCCAAGGTAGTTATCAAGCACAACCACCACGCTTAAGCTATCAACTACTGACCTCCACCCAACGCGAAGGGCTTATGAGAAAAAGACAAGGGATCCCACAGATCAAGGTAGGATAAAGATAAATTACTGAAAGTAAGAGTAAACTAGTGAGGTACTAAGGAAAGTAACCGAGAAACTTACTAAGATCAACTCTGAAGCTTTATTCCTCGGGGGCGGAGATAATGTCAAGAGGAAGGCCGGGAGGAAACCCGTCTTGCTCTGCTAAGCTCGGCTGTCACCCGAGCACTCACCCTACGTCCTCTCTACTCTAAGCTAAAGGAATGAGAGCACCACTACTAGAGCTTCTCTTCTCTCCAAAGGTGTGTGTCTTCAAGTGAAAGGATGGTCTCCTTTTATAGCCTCCATGGTCGGTTTGAGGACGGTTGCAACCTCCACAAAAGAGCTACTGGCTTGAGTAACCGTCACGCAAAAGGGGATAGGTGGCGGCCTCTAGGGAAGGCCGGCCGGCCTACCCAGGCCGATCGGCCTAGGCCTGGTGCCATCTGGCACCGCCTTCTGTAGGGACGGCCATGATGCTTCCCCAAGGTCGGTTTTGCATGCATCCCTGGCAGTTATGACGGTTAAAACTGTTAGGTGGGTCCTTCAATCCATGCACTTCCATGCCTAGGCCTTTCGGGTCCTTGGATCAAACCGACGTTGAACTCACGGCTCATGATCCTCCTAAGTGTGTTTCTCATGCCATGGATCAATGACGTGGCCAGAAGATGGGGAAGAGGGCCGGTCAGCCTGGCTAGGCCGGCCGGCCTGGCTGGCCCTAAGCCCGTTCTGGCCCGTCATTTCCCAAATTGCCCCTATTCTCACAAAGTCATCAAAACTTGTGGAACTCATTAGAAATCATCAAATTTATCATGTGTGAGTGTGAATGAGCCTGAAAAGCTATGAAATGTTGGTGGCGGAAACGGTGATTATCGACCACCAACAACCACTTGTATGCTTAGAAAGGTTAGAATGGATAAAATAATGAATGTAAGGATCAACTCATAGCTGCTTCTAGCAAAACAAACCCACCAGCCAAAAGCCTCTCATGTCTAGGAGTTGGTGATGTAGTTTTCACCTGATGGGTAAGCCTTGCTGAGTATTAGTATACTCAGCCTTGATTGTGGCTTTTATTTTAGGTACTACTTTGGATGAGGCGGTGAATTCTGTCGCTTGGCCTGCCCAGGTTCCTCCTGGCTGGCACGTCGAGTGGGTTCCGTCCTCTTCCGAGGATCGGGAGGAGTAGCACCATGGACGGCTTCATTGTGGTGTTACTATGTATCGTCGTTTAGTTTATTTCCGCTGCATTGAACTCTCGTACTTTATTTCAAATTCAGACTTGGTTTGTAATAACTTGATCAGACTATTTATGTTAAGTTGAACTTGTGGACTGTTGTAATTTCTGGGACTCACCTTCGTGTGGGCGCGTGTGTTGTTTCGATCATGAAAGTACGTGGTTAATCAGGTATAATCCAATGGCGCTCCAGCTTATTCCGGATTAAGTGTCTGGCTACTTGATTAGTGGTCCGTGGGTACTTAACTTGGAATAATTTCGGAGTGGTCCGCCACAGTGGTGGCTCTGCAGGTGATGGTGGCGGCGATTGGGTGACTGGGAAGCTCGGGCGAGGTGAGGGGCAGGTGTTTGTGAAGTTCAATCGAGCTAAGGCTGCCTACAACGGTGGAATGGCGGCAATGGCGAGCTCTGTATCCCAACAATGGTGGTTGCTGCAATGGGAAAAAAGGCTAGGGTTTGGAGGCCGGTTGCTCGGGGTTTAAGTAGAGGGGGAAGAGCGGGGGCAAGTGAGGCATTTCGTGTGGTCAGGGAGGCTAAGAACCGGTGGTCGACGGCAACGTGGCAGCGCCGCCCTCGCTGCCCAACTAGCTAGCAGGGAGGTAACGGGAGGAAGAAGAAGCCGCTGACAGGTGGGACCCACGCGTAAGAGAGACAATTTTGAAAATGAGTTCAAATGTTTTTGCTTTAAAAGAAATAGTTCCCGAAGTCCAAAAATCACAAATAAATATATTTTGGAAAGCTTAGAACACAAGGAAGGTTCTGCGAGTTGAAAATGTTGAAAACCATGTTTGGTTTGATTGCAGTTTCGAATTCAAAAGATATGAATTTGGATTCTCCACTAATTTTTTACCCCTGCAAATGAACTCAAAAAATCATGCAAAAATACTCTAAATTCCACTTGAAATCTATTATTTTATAAAATTTTAAACCAGCACAGTTGCATCACAAAATTTGGACTTCCTTAACAAAGTGACATTTAATTTAATTCAAACAATTCAATAATGCACACAATTCTTATGTCATGATACTAGTTTTGTGCACTAATGATGCTCATAATGCTAGTGATTACATGTTGATCACGGGTTTAAGATTCGGGTCGTTACACTATGATTGGGACATGTCCTGTAGGCCCTGACCTCCATCGAGTCTAATACCAGTACCAAGCCATGTGAGAGTAGCTCTCTCTCATGGACTCCATACGGGACTCAGACAAATAATGTTGCGTGTAGACTTCCGCCTCGTACTCTCAGACCATAGTAACGTGGGGTGGGTGAATCTTGCTAGATAATTGGACGGACCTCTCGACATAGCAGCAAGCCACTTGGGGCGCACCACTACACGAAAACCACTATATGGTCAGAGCATCTCCAGTGGGTAAATTTTAGGAGTAAAAAAAACACTCTCTAGTGGGACTCCTAAACTTTCTTCTATTTTTCATGCCCTCCCAAATTTTTCCTCCAGACCCCTAAATTTGGGAGCCTCCCATCCTCCCTCCCAAACCATGAGTTTTACTATTTTTTATGCCCCATTAAAGTATGGATGCATGCCCTACTAGAGTTGGATGCAAATTTGAGCCCCTAAATTTTACATGTGGGCTTGTAAAATAGGATTTAGGAGTCCAAATTTGCATGCCCCACTGGAGATGCTCTAACAGTTATTGATTAGCATCGGTAACGGGCATGGAACACATTAATGGGCGCATGCCCGTTACCGTTATCATGTTAAATGGGCGCATGCCCGTTACCGTTATCATGTTGAATGGGCGCATGCCCGTTACCGTTATCATGTTAAATGGGCGCATGCCCGTTACCGTTATCATGTTAAATGGGCGCATGCCCGTTACGGATGCATGATCACACAAATTTGGTAAGCACGACTCACATCATTCATGAGCATCATCTATAATATCATTGTATTTTTTTTACCACACTTGGACTTCCTTTGAAATTAATTTCAAATTAAAAGACGGGGGTTGCACACACTTTGTGAAGTAACTCAATTCTTCACCATAAAAAAATATTTTGGGATATGATTTAATAAACTAATATTTGCCAAAGTAGCTAAAAAGTTTCATGAGTTTTTATTGGCCTCTAATTGGTCCAGAGTATTTTTACTATAAAACCGTTAATTTTCGAAAGATCCAACATTGAGTCCTTCTGACCCGGTGATCGACTTTTCTCGGCAAATCTGTCGGCCACCACGTGTCCTCCCAGTCCATCATCTCATTCCCACTCAACGGGCTGTGATGAGGTGTAGACATGAATCCCGTTACACCTATACATATCCGGCCGCCCTGGGTCTGCGAATGGTTGAGGGTATGAATTAACACTTATCCTTGGTGCACGAGATATGACCGTTGATCTTGCACCACATGTCCGAAATGTTGTGCACCCTTGCAGGGTTTTAATCTATTGTCATAGTTGCGTTTCTCGGTTATGGTACCCTCTTTATAAGGTTCGCTCCAATGTAGAGTTACCGATTGAAATTCATGGAAGTTTGAGTTTGTCCTTGATGAACCACTTATTTACTTATGCAAGTTGATTGATGTATGCTTAGATAGGATAGAGTCTTTTACTTATTACAACTTCAACAAATGCAAATGCTTTTATGTAAATTACTTACCCATATCCAATTCTTTTCTACTTAGCCAAATGAATTCTCCTCGAGTCGGGCTCGTATATACCCATATTGGATAAGTCGTGCGGAGTACCTTTGTACTCATAGTGATATTGTTAAAGTTGCTGCAGGTGATGCCTCGCCGGTGACTCCCGTATTTGGTATTTCTATCCCACTGATGGGGGCGCGGGTGAGGAGTAGTTGGCATGAGACTCCCTATGTGTTTGAGTCACTAAGGCATGAAGTATGAATCCAATTAATTTTCTATGTAATATATTCGAGAGCATTATTTAAACTTCCATTGCAAACTTTATGCTTATACAGTAAACTTGAACTTGTTTATGTAAGACTTGAGATCTCTTTAAGTGGTGAATTCTATGTATGAAATATTTCTGTGATGAAGATGCTCAAATTGTGCTAGTGAGATGTGTCGTCCTAGACCTTGTTTGGGACACATCTCAAGGACAATCAAGGTTATATCTTTTAGTTGGTTTGGTCAATGAAAGTTGATCCAATTAACATGGTTTAGTTGGAGGTTTCTTACATTACCCTTTTCCTAACTAGAAGAAACCCAATCATGAAACATATGTTATTATTGTCAGTATATTGAAGAATTAAAGTACTCAAAGAACAACCGATTAGAAAAATAATGAACAAAAAAATTTAATTCAATAATAAGTATTGACCATGTTAATATTTCCTTTTTCACATTACAAGCTTATTAGGAATATGAGCAAATGTGGCACTAACTTGTGATACAGCAGAACGACTGGACACTGATTTTTACACTCATATGACATATGTTGAGAAAAGATCAAAGTAAGCGAAAGTAATATGACTAGCAATCTGACCTTTGTTATTGGATCCTTCCTTCCTAGAACCATGAGGGCAGCAACATGCTCTGTCTTAGAAAATAAAAGACACACAGGGCAAGAGACTAAATTATATGACCATGAAGTTATTGCATACTGATAACATACTGACAACTTCAGGAAATGTGTGAGAGCCTAGTCTCTATATTTTTTTAACTTTTTTTAAGTAAATGAAAATATTTTATATCTAATCAAGAATAAATGCTCTATACAAGTTCCACCTTCTGAGGAAGCAGAGCGTGTGGACGTTGACAAACATCTCTGAAAATAACAAGATTCTGAAATTTTGTGAGCACTTCTTTCCCCCTTGGGTCGCCTGTTCTGGTGGCGTTGCACGAACTGTAAGCTCAGTCATCAACGGTTGATGAGCGTCGTGTGTGCCCTGCCTTGGAGGCTTTGACAGATTGCCATTATCCTGTGGAGTGCCGTGATGTCCTCAGGAGATACCCGCATCTCCTTGAGGTTGACCTCTATTTCCCTGGTCACGACGTCCTGAATTTCGCCGTCTGTAGTGTTGGACCCTGTCCCAAGCTGGGCGAGGGTGTTGGTGTTGTCATTCCCTTTGGCTGATGCCGAAGTCCCCAATGTTGTCCTTCTCGTCGTCGGCGCCATGAAGTGGTCATGCAGTAAAATCATGAGGTGAGGCGCAAAAAACTGTTGCATGGAGGATGCCCCGGAATAGACTTCGTCAACTGGTTAATAGAATGGAATACTTGAATACAGTAGTAATAAATGAACAAAATGCAAGGGATCTCAAAGAATCTCAAACCGAGTCAACAAAATGCAAGGATCTCAAACCCGATCAGCTATCCCATCAATGGACAATGCCCATATATTTATAGCGGGCCCTAATGTCTCATCAACCATTACAGCCTATTATAGTCTTTCCAGCTCCTGGAGGTGGGCCCTACTGACGACCCTAGGAACTCCATCAGTCCTTCGATGATCGGGTGGTGGTTCCCTTGGTTCCCCCGAAAGGCACATCTTCTTTGTCGAGCTTGGGAGGCCTAGCTGTCGGCCTTGATTTCCAAAACGTCCTCTGACTTCACCTTCGGGTTCCTCTTCAAGCTATCCTGTTCTGTCCCTAGTCACTTTACAATTTTGTTAATATTCCAATGGGTCCGAAAGTCGCTCCACAACAGGGCCTAAGAGAAAACCCATGGCAAAATCATGCGCGCATGCCAAACCTTCTCGCTTCAATGGGCTGAATCCCTCCTAAGTGGCTAAGTCCAAGGGCCTGATTCGTTTTGGCAATTCAAAGTCTAGGAAAAAAACTAGCCACTATTTTAGTAGGAGAACCTGAGATGTGGACTTCTTTTGATATCAAACCAAGTAATAGGCTAAGAATTTATTTTAAATGGAGTCTCTACTCCTAAAAAGAGCGTAAGGGCAAGTACATTGCTACATGCAAGCGGTCTCATAGGTCGTCTCATGTAAGTCTACGTAGGAGTTTTTATGAGGTTGCGGTGAGAGAGGGAGGAGAGAGAAGCAGGTGGTTGACTCGCGAGGCAACCGCATCATAGGCTAAAATTTAGGACTATGAGACGGCTTCCTCACCATTCTAAGAGTTGTTGCCATGAAACTCACAACATTTTTTTTCTATCCATTGATTAAGGATTATGCATTTATTATAAGACAATATATATATGACAACCCATTGTATGAGTTAAATGTTATGTCGCATCAAGATGATGTGGCAATGCATGAGACAACCTATTAGACTACACCAATATACTTATGCTGCATAAGGGACAGTAGCATCGCTTTTGTGATGAAGCCGTGACATCTGCCTTTCGCTCGACATCGCCACGAGCCGGCAATCATGTCGATCGCTTGCCCGCCCGCCCGTAATTTCCTCTGTACTCAATCCCCTCCGCCATCCATCGCGTACGCCATGTCCTCACTGGTTTCCACACCCTCCTGGCTGATCTACTCCTTCTCGACTGCTCTGTTCACGTTCTGATCGCCCAACTCGCCGGTTGTCGCCATCCTCGTCCTCTTACAGCATCTCCAACAGTACCCAAAATAGGTTCCTAAAATCTTGTTTTGGGAATTTAATGAAGAAACTACTGCTCCAACAGTGCCCTAAACTAGTGGCTATTTTTTCCAAACTCCTAAAACAGTGGGCTCTAGAGCTATTTTTGCCCCCTTTAGTTGCACTCCCAATCCTAAAAATTAACTATTTTAGGACTAATTATTAGGAACCGTTGGAGAAGGAGATTTTTTTTTCTCCCAATAATTTTTAGTAAGTTTCTAAAACCAACCTTTTAGGACTAATTTAGGCACTATTGGAGATGCGCTTAGTGATCGCCTACTCCATTCATATTCTGATTGCCCAACTTGCCTTTGATCTGATTGCCTTCCTTGCCTTTGATCGTTGTCTCAGTTGGTCTAGGTCGAGCATCTTCAGAATTTCGGATGAATCTACCAACTGGTGGCCTGACATCCATCGTTAACAACATCCCCATCCTCTAGGACCCCCGGCGACGACGTCAATGCAGTCTCTGTACACTACCACATGCGATTCGGCAGCCGCATCTACAGCATCGTGTGCTTGGCGGCCATGGCTGTCGCTATGTTCCTCTATTGCATGGCGTCCGTGACCAGCAACGACTCAAAGTGCATCTTGAATGTTGTTGAGACAAATTTCTTAATTGGCCCTGAAAAAGTCCTCGTTCCTTCTTTGGTCCTAAGAAAATTTCATTCTCTGTTAGGCCAAAAGTTTCTCATTCATTCCTTTCGTGGGCCTGTCAGTCAATTCTACCTACTAACGGCGTTGACTATAACCTTAAAAGACTAATTTGTCCTTGTGAGTGGATGTAAGTGAATGTAACACCCTATGTGTTATTTACCTTGTATTAGGGTTAATCATATCATTAATGTGGTCATTAGCATCAACCATGCACGCATAAAGCCATTAAGTAATTTTGGTTAGCACATTAATACATGTAACAGTGAATTATCTATAAAAAAGCTTTTCAATAAGAATTGTTCACGTTTCGTTTCCTTCTTCCTCCAGACATACTCTAACATGTGCCTAGCATGGCAGCTTCTCCGGCCGAGAATCCAACAGCTACCCTCCGCCGAAACCAAATCGCCTCACCATCCATCTCCTCAAACAATTCCGGCCTGGGTCGAGCTTCCTCGTGCTGGCACTTTAGTTCCCCCATCCGCTGCTTGCAATGTCACCCGACCTTCAGCTCATATCCCGGCGTCTGTCCGCCATGGAGCAGTGGCGTGGGCCTCCTTGGTGTGCTGGTGCTGTTAGTGACCTTCTACTACACTGCAGGACAGCTACTGCAAGGAGGCAAGCCTTGCTCTTTTCCTTGTTCCCCTCTCTCTGCTCCTGTGATGACGACAATGGTGGGCGGCGACCATGGAATCTTTGGTTACGGGCGAAGCGATGACCGGAGCTCGGGTACAATGGCTTGCGGAGGGAGCAAGGCGAGTGGGCTTTGTTTTCATTTCGAATTGGGTCGATTCTTACGTGAGCGGCAGCGATTCAGGCGCGGATGAGCAGGGGACTGTGGCGCGCCCTCGATGGCGGGCTCCTAGAGCTCGGCCACGGTGCTGTTCCTGGAGCTCACCGTGCTCACGGCGGCGCTGGTGCCCTCCATTCCCCGCCTAAACTGCCGCCGCTGTAGCCTTAGAGTACGGGGGTCGAGGGAGTCTGTTCAGTCGGTTCGGGGTCCAGGAGAGAGGGATGAGTTACATGGCAAATATTGCAGGGGTGTTTTAGTCCGTTCGTCAAAAAAACTAACAAGGTCATAAAGGTTGTTCTCAGGGCAGGAGAGAGGGAGGAGTTGATGGTAGAATGCAACAGAACTGATGGTAGGGCCACAAAAGGAATGGATGTAAAAGCTTTGGTCTAATAGTAATAGGGAACAAAATTTTTCTCAAGGCGGGGGAAGGGACGGGGATTTTTTTTAGGGCTAAATAAGTAATTATCTCAATGTTGTTCGGGTGAACAAGCAGAAGGTGCTCTTGAATGTCATGTGGTTCTTTGTCTCAGTGGCGTTCGTCATGTCCCTCATGGTGTGTGTGATTCCATTTCTCAAGAATAGCTTGTGGCTGCAGGAGCTCTGATGATGAGGACATCAACACCATCAATACATCCATACCTCCCCCAACACCACTTGGTTCTATTACTCGTGCCCATGCTCGTCAAAGTCAACGTCAAGTAAGCTCATTCTTAAGCTCCTATTCATGTTTAGACAATAGAGATGCGTGCACTCTTGTTGTACTCAGGAATGATGGTGTGGATAACAAGGAGAGGGGCATTGCACGCGCTGGATTCGGACTGTAGAACAGCACCAACTTGTGACGACCACCACGACTTCATAAGAACTCCATTTTGGACGTTCAAGTACTTCATAAAAATCTTATCAAGTCTACTTTCCAACGGATCCAACCTCAAGGGCATATCTGTCTGGAGTCAGCCGCAATCTTCAAAATACCACCGAGTCCTTTTCAGTCCACGGTGCTGCATCACCGCTATTTTGGCCCATGGGCCATGTATCTAGTTGAGTCCATTGCAGACACGTTGTTGGCGTTTCTTAACGTCACTGAAATCGTGCAGTTAGAAAGCCAGTAGAAAACTCTTGGCCTTTAGAATAACATATTCCACAAGCGCACGGAATGACCGTGTAGCACTTCACCTTGGAGTATTCCAGGGTATCGTAAATTTTCATGGGGAAGCACTATGGTTAAAGTAATATTGAAGAATTAGACTAGGAACATAATCTAGAAATATTCACCAACTATCTTAGGGGAGATAACTGGGGCGCAAGGATATGATATGAAGTGCCCAAGATAACTTAGCTTATCTAAAAAGACAAGCTAGATAGATTGTCAGAATGACCAGCGACACACGAGACTTCTACACTTAGAGAAAAGGAAAGACATTGGGAGAACAACGAGCGAGAAAGATTTCCCTAAGGCACTTCTAAACTTATCTGAAAGCCTCTAAAGATCTAGACTAGAACTCTACGTGCAAAGGTGCACTTGTCCTATTACTCATGCTCGTGCTCGTCAACTTCAACATCAAGTAAGTTCATTATTAAGCTCCTATTCATGTTTAAACAATGGAGATGTGTGAACTCTTATTGTACTCAGGAATGATGGTGTGGATAACAAGGAGGGGCATTGCACGCACTGGATTCGGACTGCAGGACAACACCAACTTGTGAGGACCGCCACGACTTCATACTGACTCCATTTTGGGAGTTCAAGTACTTCATGAAAAACTTATCAAGTCTATTTTTCCAAAGGATCTAACCTTAAGGGCATATCTATTCGGAGTCAGCCGCAATCGTCAAAATACAACCGATTCCTTTTCAGCCCACGGTGCTGCGTCACCGCTATTTTGGCCCCTGGCCCGTGTATCCAGTTGAGTCCATTACGGACGCGTCCTAGGGTTAGAGGACGATCCCAACACCTCTCTAGTCGTACTCCCACATACTACTACCCCTTGGCCGCCGCAAAGAATGGTTGGGTTTTGTTTAGATCAAGTTTAGCCTTAGCTACTTGCCTGCAAGCGCGTGTGCTGATCCAGCCGCCCATCTTGTTATATTTGGAACCCCACCATTGTTGAGATTGAGTTTGAAAACCTTCATCTATATCTCGTGATTCAGCACTTTTTTTTCTTGTTCTTGCTAATTCTTCGATTGCTTGCAGGAATGGATACCATAGTGGCCGAGTGACGCGCTCACAAGATCGCGGTAGCCATTGGAGGCGGTGTATCGGTTGCTAAGGCGCAGCCCCGGAAGGCTGTAGTCGGGCTGTGAACGTCGCCACCATTATCCAATCGAGTTATCCCCACCTCTCTCATCGAAAGATCGGGCGCAAACCCTAGCGGGTTCCCATCATCTGATCCCAAACCCATTAATATCATATTACTGCACTTTTTCCCTACCTTCCCTTCTTATGGTTTGAATGAACGTTGTTGTTTTCTCAAATTGCATTGTATTTATGTATAATAACAACCTAAGTTGGCCATGTTATTTTTAGGTCTCTGCCACAAATATCTGAAGTAACCATCATCCTAAATGTTTGTGGGGATGAATTTCAGACATATTTGTGTACAATACATTATGAATATCTTATAAAATAGGAACCCGATCAATTATCTCTTATTAATAAGTTTATTTTGATGAAGAATTGTTCATATGCCTTGGTGTTATGGCTGAAGCTATGTCATTCCACCATTGCCTTATCTTGTCACCTACAAGAATTCGTAACAAGTACTTGTAGTGAATAAATGTGGCATTGCAGTTCAGGGAAGCTGAGCCAATAGTTTCCTATGCAAATAGATAATTAGAGCCTGCTCAATGATCTATAGTCTTATGTCGGTGTTTCTAGGCTCTAGAATAATATTCTGCAAGCGCATAGAATAACCTGTCGTAGCATTTCACCATGGAGTATTTCAAGGTATTGTATTTCTTTCCTCAGGGAAGCAATCGGGGTAAAGAGTATTGGTTGAATTGAATAATAAGCCTTAATAGCAATACCACAAACTATCTCTCGTGGAGATACGAGGGTATCTGGATAGTGGCCAAGCCAAGCTTGACCAATACTGACAAGTCTAGATGACAAGCCGTTAGAAGGTTGCTAACGACCATCGACATAGGAGACTCCGAGGAGGAAAAGAGTTGGGAGCTAAGCGGGAAGAAAGGTTCCTAATGATACTTTTAAACTCTAGAGAAAGCCACTCTAACCTTAAACTAGAATATTACATATTTGTCGGGAGACAGAACTTACTTCGATGGCTGGTATAGAAGGATCTTAGAAAGGGATGATGGGGAATCAAACGACCACCTGCACTACTATTATGAAAACACCCGAACGTGGTGGACTACAAGGGACGAACAGAGCTGTCACCACATGCCGCCTACCACAACGGTACCGTGGAATGGAACACACTTCTAGCTAGAACCAAGTCAGACACCATGTCTGCACTTATGCAAGGATTTCTCTTGAGGCCTTCGAGAGAAATCCCCCTCAACCTAGAGAATTGACTTGAGCTCTCTAGTCCGGGGGAGAAAACCCGTAAGGGAGCATCCTGACAAAAGAGATAAACTCTAAACTAATACAGAGGAAGTCACTAAGACTTGAATAAAAGTGGTAAGACTAATGCTTAACTCAAATTATAAATAAGATGATACTTTATTGATAATATTCAAAATAAAGGAAAAGATACAAGAGCTTTACCAAAACTCCAAGAGAAACTCCAAAACCTCTGAGCTAGGCTCGACTCAACCCTACTGTAGAAAATGGAAAAGTGTGCATTGGATTGTGTGGCCGAGGGGCCTTTTAATAGCAGTAGCTGATTGGTTTAGGGGGCAAACTAACTGAACTAATCACCTCTGCAAGTTGGGACCGAGCTGAGCTGATGTTGGGCCGGCCGGCGAGGCCTATGGCCGGCCGGACGGTCTCTGCCGCCCGATGCACCGCCTTTGCTTGTGAGCATCCAAGACCCCCCCTAAGGTCGGCTATTACACCGGTTGCATGTCCGAAGGCAGTTTGGACTGTCATGTGGGCCCTTTGATTCATGGGTGGTCCTTGTGGGGTCCGTTGGATGTCTTAGTGTTTGTTGCTCCCTAGATCATTGATGTGGCAGGGCTAGCCAGGATGGTCGGTCGACCGACCGTAGGTTGGTTGAAGGGACCGTGACACCCTAAGAGGGGAGTGAATTAGGTGTCTCTAAAAACTAAGGCTCCAATTGCACATATGAAAACCTATTTCAAATTATGTCTGAATGTGCTCTAGGTTTTCTCTATATGTTGTTATCTCTACCGCTACAAAGTTTTGCACCCTAGGTCCAATCCTATACTAGCATGGCAAGTCTAGGAAAGGTAAATGCGGAAAGTAGTATAAGTATGAAATGTGGAAGCTTAAAGGGTAGAGAAGAGCAAACTCCCGGCACTGCGATTTTTACCGAGGTATCGGAAAGCTCAGAGTTTTCCAATAGTCCTCGTTGTTGGCGCCCCTCTCAAAGGGAATGCCCGTGCAAGGGCATAAACTCCCTGGCCAAGTAACTCTGTGGGTGACCACGGTACTTCCCCACGCACAAGTGGGTCTCCGCTCGTCCCTCCCCGGATGCTCCTCGCTGCCTTCACTTGGTAGAGCTTCGGCCAAATGCCAAGGGCCTCTCCTCCCTTGCACAAGCACCGGTGGCCACTCCACAAACTCGGTTGGAGGGTCTCGCAAGACTACAAGCCCTGGATTACAGCACTTGGTGCGTGCAAGCACCGGTGAGCAAAGAGGTATGCAAACCTCGCTAAGCTCTAGGCTAAACACCGAAGAGATGCGCTAAAGGGTCTAGACTAGCACTAAACACTTGGCTAATCACCTAGATCTTCTATTTAGCACTTTGGTGGATTGAGCACTCAATAATTTGTAGAACACTTGCCAATATCTTCACTGAGCTCAAGCACACTTGAAATGACCTTGGGGTGGGCTATTTATAGCCCCAGCCAAAGGAACTAGCCGTTGCATAGTCGTTGCAACTTTCTGCGTACCACCGAATAAATCCATGGGTGCAGAAGAGGAACCATCGAATTAGTCTGTGGTGCCACCTCAGCTAGCCGTTGAGTCTCTGACGCCTGGGTCCTCCATGCATCGACTATTTCGGTGCCTTCTCTCTAGTACCATCGAAATAATTGATGGTTGCCACCGAGAGAGGTCTTCAATCTTGCTGAAAAACTCCTTAGCACCGACTATTTCGATGCCCCCTATGATGCCCGACCGAAATAGTCGGTGGTCGCACATAGAGAGACCTTCAAACTGCCTAGAAAAAGCCTTTAGCTAGACTATTTCGATGGTAGCACCGACTAATTCGATGATACCACCGACTATTACTCTCCTTCAGCATCACCACCGACTAATTCGCTGGTGTACCGCTGTGACATCCCAATGTTAAAACCATAATAATACACTAAAAATAGGGTTTAAGGACAGCATTGGTTTAAGGACACTTAGTTAGATCGAAATTTCGAAATTTGAATTTCAATAAGGCCTTTTAACATACCCAACTGAGATCTCAAAAATTTTATACTAAGCTTGAAAATCTCCAAAAATAAAAGTTGTTTTTCATCACAAATAAAGCCTAGTTACTGTTGGGAACTTTTTCAAAGTTTGCAGTTAAGCCCCTCAAAAACTTTAAAAACCATGCAGAACACCTTTTCAAGTATGGCTCGTTTGAGCTTGAAAAATTCATAGTTTCAGGTTCACCCCAAAAAGAAAGTTGTGTCCCACATTTCAAACTCCAACTTTTGTGTTTGCACTTTTTGAAGTTCAATTCAAATTTTCGTAGATATACACGCTTCAACCAGGGAGCTCCACGGGCGTCCCGACAAGCGCTCGGCCAGCTCTGCCCGAGGCCTGCAGCGGCCGCCACGTGGCGGGCGAGCGGCGGCGACCCGGGCCGACCGGCCAATCCCTCGGCAGTCGTGTCCCGACCTCCCATGCATGTGTCTGACCTACTGTGTTGTCCCGTCACGCACTGCACGAGCCACTTTGCCGCGGCGGGCGGGCACGCTATCATGGCGAGCCGAGCTCCACCATTGGCCAACGGCGCGCACGCCGAGCAGAGCTGCCCCGCGGCTGGATTCCCGCTCGCTACGCGCCAAGCACCTCTGCGGAGGATCTTCGCTCGCCCACGCCATGATCCCTCCCGCCCAACCGCGGCTCGTGCTCTACCCGAGCTCGCAGGCCATCAATGGCGCGACCCGTCGCCCAGCTTCCCCCCCACCCCCGCGCTCGCTCCTAAGGCAGCTCAGCCCTCTCTAGCGTGCCCAAACACTCCACCGAGCACCCTTGCACCTTTGCCCAGCCAGTGACACGGCCATTCCTTCTCCTCCGCGCTCGCGCACTTCTTCTTCCACCTCCGGCCGCAAGGAACCGAGCTCGAGCTCCTGCCGCCGCGGACCAAATCCCCCGCAATCCTCTCCATGGCTTCCCAATCCCCCGCACCCGAAGCTTCCTCATCCACCTAGCTAGCCCCTCGACTCTTTCCCAGCTCGAATCAAGCACCACACGCTGGGAATCGAAGCTTTTCCCCGCCGCTCGGCCTTTTCCGCCATGAGCTCCACCTCCACGTCGAGCTCTATACTCCGGTCACCCCCGTCACCGCCAAGCCCCACGACGAGCTCCGCCTTCGTCCGGCGAAGCTCACGCGCCTTTCCGCACCTAGCCTCGACCCCCGCCGCCGGCTACCGACGTCGCCAGAGCAAGCCGCTCCGCCTCTCACAGTCGACGAGCCGCGCCGATTCACCACCGTCCACGAGAGCTACCCCAGACGACTCGCGGTGAGCCCCTCGTCGTTTTCCCTAACTTCCCCCGTACTGGTTCGCCGTCTCCTCGCTGGAGTCCGGTCGCCGGCGAGCCAAGGGCCTAGTTGCGTTCCCCTTTTTAGTTCTAGGGTCCTCCGTGTAAGTTTCAGGGACTTGTTTCAGAGGTTTTAAAAGATCTAGGGTCCCCGACGTAAAAGAGATTCTTAAACCTAGATCCATTTTTCTGAGATCTTGTAAAATCCACTAAAAATCGTAGAAAAAATAGAAAAATGCAAAAAAAAATACTCCCTGGACTCGTGAGATTGTACACTCCAATCTCATGTTTGCATGTATACACTTTTGATGAATAGTTTTTGAATTAAAATTCAAACTCTATTTTTAGAGTTTTGTGCACCATTTCAAATCCTGAACTCTTCTATAGCTAACCTTTGGATATGTTGCTTGTATCCAAAGGAGACCTAAAAATATGGCCTGTAACTTCAGGTATGAATTATTTAGTGATTTCTGTTCTAGGTCAGGTCTACATTTATTAAAAATGTTTCATGCAGTCAAAAATTACCAACTTTCACCGGAGGCCTAGAAACTTGTTGGCACATGTTGGAAAATGCTAAACTTAATTTTAGACTCTGTTTAGGCCAGTAAATAAATAGATGTTATTTTCGGATAGAAAATTATTGAGGGCTGTCCAACTGTTAGTTTTAGCCACCACTTGGCCAGAGCCTTTCTTTTACTCATGTTTAGCTCTGGCAGGGAAATCTTCTGTTTTGAAGTAATTTTGATTTTATATGAATTAATCTTGTTTCTTTGAGTAGCAACTTGTACTATTTTTAATAAATTATGTATAGCTCGATTTTAGCTAAATTTTGGAGTGAGCCTAGCTCTTACACTCCAGTAGCTGTCATAAAGTTTGTGGATGAAAAGGATGAACAGAAACAAAGGAAAAAAAATGAGAAGGAACTAGAGTAGATTTGAGTTTTATAAAAAGAAATAGATCACTTTTGATAATTGATCAAATATGGTGCATGTGAAGTTGAAATTCCAGAACTGCACACTTGTATAGAAATAATGGTTGAATTGTTTTATATGTGTACACAATCACCATCATAAAAACTTACACCACACACACTTCTCTAATTTTGTGAATAAAAGAATAAACCACTTGTATGTCTAGGTGAATATGGTCTTCAAGTGCCTTAGCCTTTTAGACTAAAAACCAGCGACAATGCTTAAAAATATTGCATTTCATGTAGAAGGCGCTCTCGCTGACGGCACCTACAACCTCGTCCCCGCCAACGAAGAAGAAGCTCCCGAGGGTGGTGCTGACGTGGTCGTGATTGACCTGGAGTCTGACGCCGGCGTAGCCCAAGAAGGCATGCCCCGGAGCATATCGTAACTTTTAAATTGTGCAACTATGAATTATTTATGCTTGTGCATTTATGTTCAAGGAGTTGTTTGAATAACCTAGTTGCATAATTCTAGTACCATGACTTAAAATACTAGTATGATAGGGTCGGTAGTGCAATGCTTTAGGACCGTTACAAGTCGAGTGATTTCCTGCCACTCGCGAGATATAGGAGTTGCTTGTCTTTACTTATGTTGGAATCATAAGGATGGACGGGTGGGATGGTATGTGTAGATCTCCCGTCCGTGTATGATAATTGGATTAAGGTCGAAACGTGTGGTTCTGTGTGTCAAGTTTTTGAACGTACCACGCACATGCCGACTTATGGGAATCGGTAAGCCTGGTACCAGATTGAAACAGCTAGGACCGATAGCCATCTCTCCTTGGAAATATTTTGTTTCCCTTGCCGTACACATGTGGGTATATGCGTGATGCCGTGAGTGAAGCGGTAAACCATTATCCTAAGGGAGTGGACCCGGTGCCGAATTGTGGATTGATGGGAAAGGTTGGGAAGTGCTTGTACCTTTTATAGCGAGCATTACCCGTGTGTGTTGGGTTTTCCCTTGCCAGGTAGTGAAATTCGGTTCGAACTGTCCGCTTCTCGTAGTTAATGAGACTGCTTGACTGTTGTGCTGCATTGAGTAACAAGTGGAACTATGAGGATGATGAACTTGTTGTATGTAATAAATTGTATTGCACACTTGTATGTTAGAGAGGATGCTAATCTAGAATGGTTAACACTATTAGAATTTGATGCTAAAATCATGAAAATAAGGATCCACTCTTAGTTGCTTTCTGGCAAAACAAACCCACCAGTCAAAAGCCTCTCATGTCTAGAAGTCGGTGATGTAGTTTTCACCCGACGGGTAAGCCTTGTTAAGTATTAGTATACTCGGCCTTGCTTGTGGCAATTTATTTCAGGTGCAGATTTGGAGGAGGCGGTGAATTCCGTCCCCTGGTCTACCCAGGTTCCACCTGGCCGACATGTCGAGTGGGTTCCGTCCTCTTCCGAGGATCGGGAGGAGTAGCACCATGGACGACTTCATTATGGTATATCTATGTATCGTCGTTAGTTTAATTTCCGCTGCAACGAACTCTCGCACTTTTATTTGAAATTCGAACTTGGTTTGTGATAACTTGATGAGACCATTTATGTAAGTTGAATTTGTGGAATGTTGTAATTTTTGGGACTCACCTTCGTGTGGGCGCGCGTGTTGTTTCGATCGTGAAAGTACGTGGTTAATTGGGTATAATCCGACGGCGCTCCAGCTTATTCCAAATTAAGTGCCTAACTACTTGATTAGTTGTTCGTGGGTACTTAACTTGGAATAATTTCGGAGTGGTCCGCAACAGCTGGTATTAGAGCCGAAACACGCGCACCAGAGAGAGCAACAAACCCTAATTAAACAGTTTTTGAAATAAAATAATGCCAACCCTTGCTTCTGCCGCGCACTTGCGATGGAATGCTATCCATAGGACCACTAAGGATGATGAATAGAGCGTGAAGCCTATGTGGGTTAAGGGATCACGATATGACATGTGGCTAATTATACATATATACTGACTCTCAGCACATTTCGTTCTGTCATTTACTTTTCTCAATGGTGGGCGCAAGGTACGGCGATTGCTGTAACGTACCACGGCACTATATGAAAATATAGTGGCGGCACATAGTCAATACGCTGTGATGGCGTATGAAACTAGAATAGCATGGTGGGCGCAAGGTACGACGATTGCTGTAGCGTACCACGACATCATATGCAAATATGATGGCGGCACAAAGTCAATACGCTATTCATGAGCGTATGAAATTGTCAATATGTTGCCTCGGTGACATATGAAGTATTGCCCGTTCAATGTTGAACGTTCGGGTGCCACCACTATAGTGGGTGGTAATGAATGGGGACGCTTCTGTGAGTGCTGGCATGGGAGGTTCATTATAACTGTTCTGTAATGGAATTTTCTGCAGGTACGCTAACCACGATTCCGTAAGTTGAACGGCTAAAAAAGTTCGGCTAGTTAATATAGGGAGAGACGAATATTGCCTAGCCACCGGCACTGACTTCGTAGGCCAAAAGTTATTGGCACGTGTGTTGGTGAGAACGAATAGGCCGCTCATGCATTTATAATTCGCGGAAACTCTATTTAACCATTAAACCATAATGAATGATCATTTGAACTAACCGTCACCAAAGTTTGAATAACAACCGGAATTTGTGCTGAAACTCTGCTGAAAACAGTTCTGCTTGCACTGTCGTTTCGAGCCTGAAAACCCCATCAAACGAAAAAGTGTTCAATATGAAAGATGTCATAAATGTTGTCTAGTTGGTGCTGTAGAAAATTCAACGATATTGGTTCAGTAAATTGAGAGTTATGCTTAAAATGGTAACCCCCTGTCTGCTGGAATTTTCTGAGAACAGTGAGATAGAAATTGAATTTTTACACCTTCTTTACGACCGATTCTGCTCAAAACTTCAACATGAAACTTTTTCGAAATAACGTAAGCAATGTTCTGGCCATGTTTGGGAATTTTTGGGTTTGTAGACTTTGAGTTTTACCATTTTTACTACACTGTCTAGAATCTGTTTTTATTTTCTTTAGCGCTAACTGGTTCTCACACTTGACCTTTTTTTCAGATGGACGGCCACGCTGACCTTGCTAGCTACCCCAATGATGTCTCTTTCTCGGACTGCCTTGGATGGGAGGGTTTCCCTAGCATCCTTTGGTCCGTGTTGCAGGCGCTTGACTACCCCAACCCGCCACAATATGAGAGAACCATCCTCCGCGACCGTGGTGTGACTAGATGCAGGGTGCATTTGGTGGTGCATCGCCACCCACCGTGCCCAAGCTCTCCAACATGGAGTGTGGAAGTTCATGGGTATCATGTTGAGACAACTCGTGAGATGGCTGCTCTCAATGGGATCAGCTCCTTTTGTGCCCAGAACCAGGGGCTTGTGGAGAACCAGCTCCTTGGACTTTTTCCACCTGTCCAGCCTGACGACGCTAACTAGATGAGATGCTATCTCAGCTCACCCTTGAGGGTGGCAGAGGACCCCGTTGCAGCAGCAGCACTCTTGACAAGGTGGATCAGGGCGTATCACAGGCTGCAGGCACTTCTGGGACGGTCTCAAAATGCAGCACTTAACCTTGCTATTGACATGTCTGTTCGTGCCCGTGACCTTGGGGTAGAGAGAACCTCTTTGTCCATAGAGGTGAGTACCAGGGATGCTATGATTGCAGACTTGGAGAGGCAGCTGACCGACCTCCACTTAGAGCACAATAATGCCAACAATGAGCTAACTCAAGTGAGGGATGAGCTAGAGAACGTGCAGGCCGACTTGGAGCATGCCAATGCTATGCTAGCTGCCCATGATGCTAAGCACCTTCTAAATGAGGGTGGAGAAAATGAAGAAGAAGCCCCTGATTCAGACATGGACACTGAGGATGACATGCCACCTCTTCCCACTCCACCATCTCCCATGGGCAGCCAAGCTATGGCTAACAACCTAGACGACTTCTAGGAGCTTTGGTAGCAAGTTACTCCTCCGCGTAGCCTAAATTTTGGTTTCATGATGTAATAGGCTGGTTGGAGATGAGTTTCTCTTTAAGCTTTTGAACAATGCAATCCATTTGGTCTGGGATGTGTGAGCCCCAAAACTTGAGAAGGTTGTAATGGTTGTGTTGAAAACTTTCTGCAGCCACTCTTGTTTTATTTATTGACGTGTTTTCCTTTCACTTCTGGGCTATGACTTGAACTACAAAGTTGTCTGAAATTTGTCAAACAAAACGCTCACCAAAATTCAACCTCATTGGTTAAGTGAAATAAAAATGGCAACCAAAACACTACAGCTCGGCCTCCTAAAAAACAGCAAAAACAGAGAACTGAAACTTGAATTTTTCGGCCTAGTTCTAGATCGATTTTGGGTCTGAGCCGAAAGTTGTAGTGTACGAAATTTTCAAGCTACTTACCGAATTGGAGCATCTAACTTGACTTCTACTGGAAGATATGATTTTTCTTCCAAAACTGCTTGCTGATATGTTATCCTTACGCAGTAAACTTCATTACATTGCCACGTTCTATCTTGTCATTGATTTATGCAAGCTTATGAATTGTGGCTAATACAAGTACCTACTGCTGATGGCTATCACTCGCAGTGGTCACGATGCTGGCGGATCCAATGCTAACCAGCCGGGGCCGGAAGGGCAACAACCACCACCACCTCCGCCACCAAACCCCCAACGTGGCAGCAACTGTATGCCACCCAAACGAAGATCCTCCGTAATCTGCAGCACCAACAGTAAATGATGCAGCAGCAGATGCAGCAGCAGCAAGGTGGTCACCGTGCCCCTCCATCTCAAGTGGCCTGGTACGAGGACTTTTGGCTACCCACCCTCTGGTGTTCTCAAGAGCCGAGGAGCCCGTGAAAGCTGATGCATGGATTTGGGCCATCGAATCCAAGTTCTCCATCCTGGCTACACCTTGTACTCCAAGCCGCAAGGTGGTCTTTGCAGCGCAGCAGCTCCGTGGCACAGCTCTCCTGTGGTGGGAAAACTACCTAGCTCTTCAGCAGGAGAACCATGTCATTGAGTGGGAGGAGTTTAAGACTGCCTTCAAAGCTCACCACATTCCTGCTGGGTTGGTTGAGAGGAAGTTGAATGAGTTCCTGGCTTTGACTCAGGGAACCCGCACTGTGCTCCAGTACTCCCAGGCCTTCAATGGTCTGTGTCCTTATGCGCGTCATCATGCTGACTCAGATGACAAGAAAATGGAGAGGTTCCGCCGTGGCCTCAATACCAAGCTCAAGGCCTAGCTGACCACTACACAGGTTTCCACATATGGTGAGCTTGTGAACATTGCTATTGCCCAAGAAGATGCCAACATGGTCCATAAGGCCGAAAAGAAAAGGAAGGCTCCCGCTCGACCTTTGGGTGGACAACCTTAGAAGTTCCGCTTGGTTCCACCAGCTGCACCACAGGGGCAGCCAAGGGCGCCTCAGGGTGGACGTTGGGTTGCCAGGTCAACACAGGAGGGTGCGCTTCGTTTCCCTCCACCGCCACAGTAGCAACAAGCGCCGAGGCAAAACGTGCAGCAACCGCTTCGTCCTTGAGGTTGCTATCAATGCTTCAAGTGTGGCAGTAACAGCCATTTTATCAAGGACTGCCCACAGAACAAGCCTCAGAACCAGCGTCTTGGGAACCAGCACAACAAGGGTAAGCAGCAGCGAGTCCAAGTCAGGTAGGGAAGGCTCAACTACACCACCCTGGCTGACCTACCTGAGGGAGCACCGGACATGACTGGTACTTTTCCTATCCACAACCAACCTGCTGTGATATTGTTTGATTCCGGGGCAACACATAGTTTTATAAGCACAAGGTTTAATGCAAAATGTGGGTTAAAATCATATCACACCAAATCAGCATATGTGATATCAACAGCGGGAGGTAAAATAGCATCCAACCAAGTCACTCGAAAGGTACCAATCAAGTTGGGTAGTAAAGTTTTTCCCACTGATCTAATTCTTCTTGGATTGGAAGGAATCGATATTGTTTTGGGGGCAAATTGGATGACTCAACATAAGGTTGTGCTAGATCTTGCCGAACGGGTAGTGGAAATAAACTCGCCTTCACATGGCACAAGTGCACTATATCTGCCACACCGGAAATGCGCCAACGCTTGTGCCTATACTATGGTAGAAACACAACTAAAAGATATTCCGGTGGTATGTGAGTATGCCGATGCTTTTCTGGATGACTTGCCTGGGATGCCGCCGGATAGGGATATTGAATTTGTAGTTGAACTTTAACCTGACATAGCACCTATATCAAAGAGACCCTATAGAATGTCACCCTATGAATTGGCTGAATTAAAAATTCAACTCCAAGAATTTCTAGACAAGGGTTTCATCCATCCTAGTGTGTCACCATGGGGTTGTCCGGCTATTTTTGTGAAGAAGAAGAATCATTCTTTGAGGTTGTGTATTGACTATCGGCCTCTTAATGCGGTGACCATTAAAAACAAGTATCCACTTTCCCGCATTGATGTCCTTTTTGACCAACTAGCTGGTGCCAGAGTGTTCTCTAAGATTGATCTTCGCTCTGGCTATCACCAAATAAAAATTCGTCCTTGTGACATTCCCAAGACTGTCTTTTCCACCCGCTATGGACTCTATGAATTCTTGGTCATGTCTTTTGGACTCACAAATGCCCTAGCCTACTTCATGTATCTCATGAATTCGGTTTTCATGTCCGAGCTTGACAAGTTCGTGGTGGTCTTTATTGATGATATTCCAAGAATGAGGAAGAGCATGCTGAGCACCTTCGCATTGTTCTTCAGAGATTGAGAGCCATTAGCTTTATGCCTAGTTCTCCAAATGTGAATTTTGGCTAGAAAGTGTGAAATTCTTCGGTCATACGGTTTCCAAGGATGGTATATCCGTGGATCCGACCAAGGTGCAAGAGGTGATGGATTGGCAGCCACCTACCTCTATCCATGGGATTCGGAGTTTTCTGGGTCTAGCTGGTTACTATCGCCACTTCATTCCGGATTTCTCTTGAATTGCTAAACCCATGACCGAACTCCTAAAGAAGGGAGTCAAATTTGAGTAGAGTGACAAATGTGAAGAAGCTTTCCACACTTTGAGAAAACATTTGACTTCAGCCCCAGTCTTAGCTCAACCCGACAGCACCAAGTCCTATGATGTTTATTGTGATGCTTCAGGCACAAGACTCGGTTGTGTCCTTATGCAAGAGAACCGGGTCATTGCTTATGCTTCCCGAGCACTCCGGCCACATGAGCAAAATTACCCTACTCATGATCTTGAGTTGGCAGCGGTCATTCATGCTCTCAAGATTTGGAGACACTACCTGATGGGTGTTCCATGCAATATATACACCGATCACAAGAGCCTCAAATATGTCTTCACTCAGGCAATTTGAATATGAGGCAGCGAAGATGGTTGGAGTTGGCAAAGGACTATGATCTTAGTGTGCATTATCACCCCGGGAAGGCTAATGTGGTTGCGGATGCACTAAGCCGCAAGGCTCGCTGTCACTGCCTTTCCATGGAGTCCTATGCCGACACCTTGTGCCATGAAATGGCAAAGCTCAACTTGGAGATTTTTCCTCACAGGTATTTCAACCATATCTCTGTTGAACCAACCTTGCACGATCAGATTGTTGTGGCCCAATTAAATTATGCAAAGATTAAAATCCTCAAAAGAAAACTGGTTAAAGGAAAGGTCAAGGCAAAATATAAATGCTTCTGGTTAGATGGGCGGGGAGTGATGTGGTTTGGACATCGGATAGTGGTGCCCAAGAACGCCGAACTCCGAAGGAAAATCATGGATGAAGCTCATCTTTCGAAATTTTCCATCCATCCCAGTAGCACCAAAATGTACCAAGACCTTAAACAAAACTTTTGGTGGACGAGAATGAAGCGAGAGATTGCCACGTATGTGTCGGAATGTGACACGTGCCAGCTGGTAAAGGCTAGCCACTTGAAGGTAGCAGGCACTCTTCAACCTCTACCTACTCCCTCATGGAAGTGGGAAGATATAAGCATGGATTTCATTGTTGGACTTCCCAGGACTCCTCAGGGGCATGACTCCATTTGGGTAATTATAGACCACCTCACAAAGACCGCACATTTTATTCCAGTCAATACAGCCTATACCGCTATGAAATATGCTGAAATCTATTTGCAACGGATCGTTTGTTTACATGGGGTACCCAAAACAATAATTTCAAATCGTGGTACCCAATTTGTGGCACACTTTTGGGAACATTAGCAGCTATCCCTAGGCACCAAACTGATCCGTAGTTCAGCGTACCACCCTCAAACCGATGGGCAGACAGAAAGGGTAAATCAAATCCTTGAAGATATTGTAACACCCTAAAAATGCCTATTTAAAAAAAAATAGTAATTAATGGGTTTTCCTTTTTGAGTGCTCATAAATAGTATAGGGAAATAAAATTTTTGAATAATTAAAAGCAAATATAGGAAATAGAAACATTATTGTTGCATTCATACTGGTGCATTTATTTTTGATTGTTGAATTCAAATTTGAATTTGAATTCAAATGAGTGTTTGAATAAAAGAAAAACCTTTTCTTTTCTCTCTCTTTTTCTCTCTCTCTTTTCAGCCCAGCGGCCCAGCCTTCTTTCTCTTTCTTTTCCGCGAGGCCCAACTCCCTTTTCTCCTTTTTCCGCAGCCCACCAGCAGCAGCTCGGCCCAGCAGTCGCGCAGCCCAGCTAGCAGCCCGCGCCTCCGCTGTGACTGACCAGCCGGCCCCACCTGTCAGCCTCTCCTTTCCCTCCGCAGTGCGCGCCTCCTCTCTCCCCGCAGCGGCTGACGGCCCGGGCCCACTGTCAGTTCCTCCTCCCACCTCCAGCCGTACGCGGCTAGAGCTCCTCCACCACGCGCCGCCGCGGACTCCGCCTTGCGCACGCCGCCCTCCCTCGCGACTTGGCGCGCACGCCAAAGAGCTTGAAGCCCCCATAAATAGCGCCGCCCCTCCCTTGAGCCGTATCCCCAACTCTCGCGCTCAAACCCTAACGCCGAACCCCGAGCTCGCGCCACCGCCATCAACCCGCCGCCTCGCTGCCGCCTAGCCGCCTAGGGTTAGCCTCGAAGCTTCACCGCGGGGTAAGCAATGCGCCGAGCCTAAAACCCCTCTTTTTCTCCCTCTCCTCCGCGCGAACGAGCTCGCCGGAGTCTTTTCTCCGCCGCCGTGCGTCGTTAGCCGCCATCGCCGTGCAATCCCCGCTCTAAACCCCCAAATCGAGTTCCCCTCTCTCTCCTCTCTCTCCAGGCGCCATCGCGGCGAGGTTTAGAGCCCCCTAGCCCCTAGCAGCCTCAACTCCGGCGAACCCCGGCCCAGCGCCGCCGCGCTCCGGCGACCCAGAGCTCCCAACGTGTTAGAGCCGTTCGATTAGATCTGTGCGGTCCAGATCTGACCCGTTCTAAACCCGGTCCGGTTCACCGTGGACCCGTGGACCGCGGTCTACGGCCGGTCCACGGTTCGGTCAATGGTGACGTCAGCTGACGTCAGCGACCAACCGTTGCCGTGGCGTTTTTGCAAAAGAGCCCCTCTGTTTTTCAAAAATCAACCCGCGGCCCAGCGCAGTTCAAAAGTATTTGCAACCAAGTCCTTTTTCTTTCGTTTTAGCCCCTGTTCTTTTGAAAAATCTTGCCCGCCGTCCTAGAAGTCGTTTTTACACCGCAGACCTTGTGTTTTTATATGAAATTATGTTTTAGGTCCCTGGTTTCTTTCAAAAACACCCCTGGAAGCCTAAAATCTTTACCAGCAAGCCCCTAGAGTCTGTTTTAAGCGTAGTTTCTTCGTTTTAACTCCGTTTTGAGTGATTTTCGCGCTCACGTGTTCGTAGTGAAGCGTAGATTAGTTCTAAAACCTTCTTTTCATCTTTTGTTTATGTTTGGTGTACTGTTCTAATTAAATAATCTTGTTTGCATGTATGTGTGGATGTTTGTGTGGTGATCAATGTGAGTAGTTGCCGAGCCGTTCGAGTACGCCGACGATCCCGTTCAAGAAGATCAAGTGCAGCAGCAGTTCACTGAGGAAGGCAAGTATAACACGGACCATCCTTGTTACCTATTCACCGATTAATCACATACATCATATGCATGTGTCTAATACTGTTAACCATTAAGGATGTTCCTAGTCTTTACCCTATTCCTTGTTACCCGGGGTTTTATGCATTATGGTTAGATTATGCTACGCGCTGCATCCAACATTTATTTTTTTTTAATGTCAATATTGAATTAATGGTTCACTTCAATGATGGTTAAAAGATGCTTTTTAGCAACATGGTTCGGGGAACTAGAGCATGTGCTGTGTGCTTTGTTCTAGTGTCTCTATAAGGTTTGATCTAGGGAAATTAGAGCATGTGCTTTGTGCTTTGTTCTAATGTCTCTCCATAAGGTCCGGTTCTTAAAGCGGCAACCCAGGAACCTGTTCGCCGCCGTTGGAACTATAATGGCTCTGGTCTTGGATAACTAGCTTGTACGTCTCTAGCTCGCCAGTGGTTACCGAAAGGCGTATGTGGGGTGCATGGGTGAGAGTATAGTTTGATCCATCGAGGACGGTTTATTCCGTTGGCTATGCCCCGTTAGGCAAAGTCCCGTGATGTAAGCGCCCGATGTACGGCAGCTTCACACGTTGCGATGAATGCGCTCTCGCTCTGGACGCCATTGACCCCCTCACGTTGCGCCCTGAGCGTACGTCAATCTCGATGCCTCGGGTTATGCTGCCTATGTTGAACCAAAACGGCTACTGTGCTTGTTAGGGTGTTTTGTGAAAGTCCTCGTAACATAAGTTCTTTTGGATTTATGTGACCGGCGGGTAAAGGGCGAAACCTCTGCAGAGTGTTGATCTATCATGATAGCCGTGCTCACGGATACGAGCGGCCTGGATCCTTTTTGATTAGAAGATGATACTAGTGGTTGATATTGGTTTGTTCTATAATCACTCATACCTTATTAATGGGTTTATACTAGGGATCTACTCATTAGTAGTAATTTGGATGATAATAAAATGAAACAACTAAAAGTGCTATTGCAGTATAACCGTGTCAAGCCTTTTGTCCTTGCATAACCCGTGTTATACTTGTCAAGTAAGATGGTTTACTTACACTTGCAAATATTCAACAAAATCCCGGATGGGTAACAGATGGAGCATTGAATGATCAGTCGCTTGCTGAGTTTCCGGAGGATCTGCCGTACTTCTAGCTGTGTTCAACCAGTCGGTGTCCCTGTGGATTTGAGGCTCTACTTAGTTAAGACTTCCGCTGTGTTATTTGTTTAAGACTATGTCTTGTGTTAAACTCTGATATAAACTATTTTATTCGAGCATTGTGTTCTCTGTGATTCAATATTTGTAATCTATATGTGTTCTGTGGACTTCCTGGGCACACATATGGAAGCATTCGGATTTCTTGGAAATCTGGGTGTTACAAAGTTGGTATCAGAGCCGTGCTGACTGTAGGATCACAGCCTAGATAGAACGGTCGATCAGAACTTGCTTAATTCTTGCTCTAAAAATTATTTTACATCCTAGAGTTGAGTTTCTGTTGAAAAATGGTGTTCTCTTCTACCTCTGTCCTTTGTGAAAAATTTTCTAGCCCTCCTCTAGTTTTCACTTCTATAGATGGCTCGACAGAGATAGACAGTCCGCAAGAGCACTGATGGCGACCTTCCACCCCGCATCAATGAGTACCCGTTGGAGGCACGCAACCTGGACGCCTACAGGGAGCTTCTTAGGCAGGAGGCCGAAGAAGGGAAACCCGAGGAGCTGCAGCACCCTAGCTCACCGCACCACCAACGACCCTAAAGGATAGTAGAGATCAAATAGAACGTTTTTGAGTCAAAACTAGTCTAAGAGTGTCGAGTCTTGTGTGAACCTTGTCTTTGGATGCCTGAATGAATTGTCATTATGCTTATGTGTGATTTGGATCTTTTGTAATGCTTGTGATGAGCGCAGATGGAAGTCTGCAATCATCTAGTATTGGATTAAGGTATAAGGAATTTAGTGGATAGATAGATGGGTTCCTAATCTCTCCTTTGCATATCGTCTATCATCTTTCCTATCGCCTGAGTGCCTTATCTTGTCAATGGACTGCTTCTGTTCTTGACACTGGATCAGACATGACTGTGATTATGAATGTTGGGATTTTGATTTATGACAGATGGTTGGGACAAGAGGATCGATGGGTGGTGGCAACCAGAACCCGAACCAGAACCAGAACCCGCACCCGAATCAGAACCAGAACCAGCCGCCCACCATGGAAGATCTAGTCCGCTTGCAGACACAGACGATGCAACAGTTGACTCAGGCCATAGCTTTGATGCAGCAGAACCTGCAGAATCCACCTGTTCAGCCACCTCCCCAGCCCATCCGGGACAAGAGGGGAGAGTTCTTGAAGGGGCGTCCGCCAAAGTTCTCCCGCGCCAAGGACCCGATGGAAGCTGAAGACTGGATCAAGGCGGTGGAGAGACAGCTCGACATTGCTCAGTGTGATGACAGGGAGAAGGTGCTCTACGCCTCTGGACAATTTGAAGGAGCCGCTCTCGACTGGTGGGTAGCATACCAATATGCGCAACCCGATCGCAACCAGATCACTTGGCAGCAGTTCAGTGATGCCTTCCGTGCTCACCATGTGCCTGAGGGACTGACGGTCCTAAAGAAGAGGGAGTTCCTAGCCCTGACGCAGGAGGGAATGAGCGTCACTGCCTATCGTGACAAGTTCCTTGAGCTGGCCCGCTATGCACCAGATGAGGTGTCGACAGATGAGAAGAGGCAAACTCGCTTCCGGAATGGACTCCAGGATGTTTTGCAGCTACAGTTGATGTGCATCACCTTCCCAACCTTCGGTGCTTTAGTTGATGGTGCCCTGATGGTGGAGCACAAGCGTCGTGAGATTGAGGACAAGAAGAGAAAGTTCATGAACCAGCAATCTGGCAACAACGTCCGCCCCCGCTACAACCCCCAGCAGGTGAATCAGCAGCGCACTCAGGGACAGTCAAGCCTTCAGAACCGCAGCCAGAACCAGCAACGTCCCCAGTATGCACCACCCCAGCAGCAACAGCAGCGCTACCAGAACGTGCAGCAGAACACTCAGGCTTCACGCACTACCCAGGCTAACACCACTCCTGTCGGCCCAAGGGTATGCTATCACTGTGGAGAACAGGGACATTATGCTAACTCTTGTCCCCGGAGGATCCAGAAGTCCACCGGTCAGAACAACAACCAGAAGACAGGATCGCAACCAGCTCAGAATGGGAATCAGCAGCAGGCACAGGGATACCGTGGCCAGCAAAACTACGCCAGGGGCAAGCTCAACCATGTGGGAGCAGAAACTGCAGAAGTAGCCACAGATGTGGTAGTCGGTACGTTCTCAGTCAACTCACAACCTGCTACAGTTTTGTTCGATTCTGGAGCCTCGCATGCTTTTATATCCGTTGCTTTCGTGAAAAAGAACTTGATGCTTATGCAACCCATGGGGAACACCATGTTAGTTAACTCACCGGGGGGAGAACTTCGAGCCACATTACGTTGTCCCAATGTAGCAATTAACATAAGGGGGGTAGACTTTTTAGCACACCCTATAGTCCTAAACTCTATCGGGATGGATCTGATTTTGGGAATGAGCTGGCTAGCAAAGTACGATGCCGTCATCCAGTGTTCCAAGCGTGCAGTTCAGTTAGTGGCTCCATCAGGGGAGAAGATTGAGTATCAAGCAACCAAAACCACGGAGCCCGGTCAGGTCAATCATGCTGAAGGCACAGAGTTGAAGGACATTCGAGTGGTGAACGAGTATCCAGATGTGTTCCCAGATGAATTGCCAGGTATGCCTCCGGACCGTGAAGTTGAATTTGTTATTGAACTTATGCCTGGCACAGCACCCATAGCTAAAAGACCATATAGAATGGGGGTAAAAGAATTAAAGAAACTTAAAGAAGAATTAAAGGCCCTACTAGCTAAGGGGTATATTCGTCCTAGTTGTTCGCCTTGGGGAGCTCCAGTGTTGTTTGTTGATAAGAAAGACGGGACACAGAGGATGTGCATAGACTACCGAGCCCTCAATGAGGTCACTATCAAGAATAAGTACCCACTGCCAAGGATCGATGATCTCTTTGACCAATTGAGAGGAGCTTGCGTGTTCTCGAAGATCGATCTCAGATCAGGCTATCATCAGATGAGAATCCGGGTGACAGACATCCCTAAGACAGCTTTCACTACCCGGTATGGTTTGTATGAGTTCACAGTTATGTCTTTTGGTTTGACTAATGCACCGGCCTACTTCATGTATTTGATGAACAGTGTGTTCATGGATTATCTTGATAAGTTTGTCGTGGTGTTCATCGATGATATTCTGGTTTTCTCCAAGAATGAGGAAGAGCATGAGGAACACTTGAGGCTAGTGATGCAGAGACTCCGAGAACATCAGTTGTATGCTAAGTTGAGTAAATGTGAATTCTGGCTGAAGGAGATATCATTCTTGGGCCATGTATTGTCAAATGGAGGTGTCGCAGTTGATCCGAAGAAGGTCAGAGATGTTCTCAACTGGATTCCACCGCAGAATGTCAGTGAGATCAGGAGTTTTCTCGGAATGGCAGGCTACTATCGGCGTTTTATTGAGGGATTCTCCAAGATTGCCAAGCCCTTGACATCATTGCTAGAGAAGAATGCCAAGTTTGTGTGGACACCGCAGTGTCAAGCTAGCTTTGAGGAGTTGAAGAAAAGGCTGACCACTGCACCAGTATTGGTACTGCCAGATGTTACTAAGAGTTTCTCAGTGTATTGCGATGCGTCTCGTCAAGGGTTGGGATGTGTACTCATGCAGGAAGGTAGAGTTGTGGCATATGCATCCAGACAATTGAGGAGGCATGAGCTGGATTATCCGACACATGATCTGGAATTGGCAGCCGTAGTACACGCGTTGAAGATCTGGAGGCATTATTTGATTGGACACAAGTGCGACATCTATACCGACCACAAGAGCCTTAAGTATGTGTTCACGCAATCCGAGTTGAATATGAGGCAACGTCGTTGGCTTGAGAAGATCAATGACTTTGAACTAGAAATTCACTACCATCCAGGGAAGGCTAACTTGGTGGCCGATGCTTTGAGTAGAAAGAGTTATGCGAATGTGCTACCGGGTCAGAATTTACCGGAAGAGCTTAGTAGGGAGTTTGAACGCTTAAACTTGGGTATGGTAGCTAACGTGGCTGAGCTAGAAGTGGAGTCAACTCTTGAACAAGAAATCCGAAAAGGTCAATTGGAGGATGAGGAAATCAAGGAGTTGGTTAAGAAGATCGGGACAGATAAAGCGCCAGGATTCCGATTGGATGAGCAAGGAACAGTGTGGTATGGTAACAGAATAGTGGTGCCAGATCAGCAGCATATCAAGGATGTTATCTTACGGGAAGCACACGAGTCAGCATATTCCATTCATCCGGGAAGTACCAAGATGTACTTGGACCTCAAGGAAAGATTTTGGTGGTATGGTTTGAAGCGCGATGTTGCAGCACATGTAGCTCTTTGTGACGTATGCCAGAGAGTTAAGGCCGAACATCAGAGACCGGCAGGTTTGCTTCAGCCTATGAAGATACCTGAGTGGAAATGGGAAGAAGTGGGTATGGATTTTATAACAGGATTGCCCCGCACGCAGAAAGGTTATGACTCTATATGGGTGATAGTGGACCGATTGACGAAGGTGGCTCACTTTATTCCGGTAAAGACTACATATTCCGGTGCCAAACTAGCAGAGTTGTATATGGAGCGGATTGTATGTTTGCATGGTGTACCGAAGAAGATAGTGTCAGATCGAGGCAGTCAGTTTACGTCGCACTTTTGGCGCAAGTTACATGAGTCCATGGATACTAAGCTTCACTTCAGTTCCGCTTACCATCCGCAGACAGACGGTCAGACCGAGAGGACAAATCAGATATTAGAGGATATGTTGAGGGCATGTGCATTGCAGTATGGGAGTAGCTGGGATAAGAGTTTGTGCTATGCAGAGTTCTCGTACAACAACAGCTACCAGCAGAGTCTCAGGATGTCACCATTTGAGGCGTTGTATGGAAGAAAGTGCAGGACACCGTTGTTTTGGAATCAGACCGGAGAAGGTAAAGTATTTGGACCTGAGGTTTTGAAGCAGGCAGAAGAACAAGTACAGGTTATCAGGCAGAATTTGAGAACAGCTCAGTCGCGGCAGAAAAGTTATGCAGATGTAAGGCGACGAGACCTCAGCTTCGAGATTGGTGACTTTGTGTACCTCAAGGTGTCACCAATGAGAGGTGTGAAGAGATTCAATGTTAAAGGCAAGTTAGCACCTCGCTACATTGGACCATTCAAGATATTGGAACGAAGAGGTGAAGTGGCTTATCAGTTAGAGTTACCAGAGAAACTGGCAGGAGTGCATGATGTGTTCCATGTGTCTCAGCTAAAGAAGTGTTTACGGGTGCCAGAGGAACAGATTCCGTTAGAGGAATTGAATGTGCAGGAGGACCTTACCTATGAGGAGTATCCGGTCAAGATCTTAGAGGAATCCGAGAGAGTCACCAGGAACAAAGTAATACGTATGTGCAAGGTTCAGTGGAATCGGCATACAGAGGATGAGGCAACCTGGGAACGGGAGGATGATCTCAAGGCAGAATATCCACATCTCTTCCAATCCACGTCCGAATCTCGGGGACGAGATTCATCTTAAGGGGGGTAGGTTTGTAACACCCTAAAAATGCCTATTTAAAAAAAAATAGTAATTAATGGGTTTTCCTTTTTGAGTGCTCATAAATAGTATAGGGAAATAAAATTTTTGAATAATTAAAAGCAAATATAGGAAATAGAAACATTATTGTTGCATTCATGCTGGTGCATTTATTTTTGATTGTTGAATTCAAATTTGAATTTGAATTCAAATGAGTGTTTGAATAAAAGAAAAACCTTTTCTTTTCTCTCTCTTTTTCTCTCTCTCTTTTCAGCCCAGCGGCCCAGCCTTCTTTCTCTTTCTTTTCCGCGAGGCCCTCCCTTTTCTCCTTTTTCCGCAGCCCACCAGCAGCAGCTCGGCCCAGCAGTCGCGCAGCCCAGCTAGCAGCCCGCGCCTCCGCTGTGACTGACCAGCCGGCCCCACCTGTCAGCCTCTCCTTTCCCTCCGCAGTGCGCGCCTCCTCTCTCCCCGCAGCGGCTGACGGCCCGGGCCCACTGTCAGTTCCTCCTCCCACCTCCAGCCGTACGCGGCTAGAGCTCCTCCACCACGCGCCGCCGCGGACTCCGCCTTGCGCACGCCGCCCTCCCTCGCGACTTGGCGCGCACGCCAAAGAGCTTGAAGCCCCCATAAATAGCGCCGCCCCTCCCTTGAGCCGTATCCCCAACTCTCGCGCTCAAACCCTAACGCCGAACCCCGAGCTCGCGCCACCGCCATCAACCCGCCGCCTCGCTGCCGCCTAGGGTTAGACTCGAAGCTTCACCGCGGGGTAAGCAATGCGCCGAGCCTAAAACCCCTCTTTTTCTCCCTCTCCTCCGCGCGAACGAGCTCGCCGGAGTCTTTTCTCCGCCGCCGTGCGTCGTTAGCCGCCATCGCCGTGCAATCCCCGCTCTAAACCCCCAAATCGAGTTCCCCTCTCTCTCCTCTCTCTCCAGGCGCCATCGCGGCGAGGTTTAGAGCCCCCTAGCCCCTAGCAGCCTCAACTCCGGCGAACCCCGGCCCAGCGCCGCCGCGCTCCGGCGACCCAGAGCTCCCAACGTGTTAGAGCCGTTCGATTAGATCTGTGCGGTCCAGATCTGACCCGTTCTAAACCCGGTCCGGTTCACCGTGGACCCGTGGACCGCGGTCTACGGCCGGTCCACGGTTCGGTCAATGGTGACGTCAGCTGACGTCAGCGACCAACCGTTGCCGTGGCGTTTTTGCAAAAGAGCCCCTCTGTTTTTCAAAAATCAACCCGCGGCCCAGCGCAGTTCAAAAGTATTTGCAACCAAGTCCTTTTTCTTTCGTTTTAGCCCCTGTTCTTTTGAAAAATCTTGCCCGCCGTCCTAGAAGTCGTTTTTACACCGCAGACCTTGTGTTTTTATATGAAATTATGTTTTAGGTCCCTGGTTTCTTTCAAAAACACCCCTGGAAGCCTAAAATCTTTACCAGCAAGCCCCTAGAGTCTGTTTTAAGCGTAGTTTCTTCGTTTTAACTCCGTTTTGAGTGATTTTCGCGCTCACGTGTTCGTAGTGAAGCGTAGATTAGTTCTAAAACCTTCTTTTCATCTTTTGTTTATGTTTGGTGTACTGTTCTAATTAAATAATATTGTTTGCATGTATGTGTGGATGTTTGTGTGGTGATCAATGTGAGTAGTTGCCGAGCCGTTCGAGTACGCCGACGATCCCGTTCAAGAAGATCAAGTGCAGCAGCAGTTCACTGAGGAAGGCAAGTATAACACGGACCATCCTTGTTACCTATTCACCGATTAATCACATACATCATATGCATGTGTCTAATACTGTTAACCATTAAGGATGTTCCTAGTCTTTACCCTATTCCTTGTTACCCGGGGTTTTATGCATTATGGTTAGATTATGCTACGCGCTGCATCCAACATTTATTTTTTTTTAATGTCAATATTGAATTAATGGTTCACTTCAATGATGGTTAAAAGATGCTTTTTAGCAACATGGTTCGGGGAACTAGAGCATGTGCTGTGTGCTTTGTTCTAGTGTCTCTATAAGGTTTGATCTAGGGAAATTAGAGCATGTGCTTTGTGCTTTGTTCTAATGTCTCTCCATAAGGTCCGGTTCTTAAAGCGGCAACCCAGGAACCTGTTCGCCGCCGTTGGAACTATAATGGCTCTGGTCTTGGATAACTAGCTTGTACGTCTCTAGCTCGCCAGTGGTTACCGAAAGGCGTATGTGGGGTGCATGGGTGAGAGTATAGTTTGATCCATCGAGGACGGTTTATTCCGTTGGCTATGCCCCGTTAGGCAAAGTCCCGTGATGTAAGCGCCCGATGTACGGCAGCTTCACACGTTGCGATGAATGCGCTCTCGCTCTGGACGCCATTGACCCCCTCACGTTGCGCCCTGAGCGTACGTCAATCTCGATGCCTCGGGTTATGCTGCCTATGTTGAACCAAAACGGCTACTGTGCTTGTTAGGGTGTTTTGTGAAAGTCCTCGTAACATAAGTTCTTTTGGATTTATGTGACCGGCGGGTAAAGGGCGAAACCTCTGCAGAGTGTTGATCTATCATGATAGCCGTGCTCACGGATACGAGCGGCCTGGATCCTTTTTGATTAGAAGATGATACTAGTGGTTGATATTGGTTTGTTCTATAATCACTCATACCTTATTAATGGGTTTATACTAGGGATCTACTCATTAGTAGTAATTTGGATGATAATAAAATGAAACAACTAAAAGTGCTATTGCAGTATAACCGTGTCAAGCCTTTTGTCCTTGCATAACCCGTGTTATACTTGTCAAGTAAGATGGTTTACTTACACTTGCAAATATTCAACAAAATCCCGGATGGGTAACAGATGGAGCATTGAATGATCAGTCGCTTGCTGAGTTTCCGGAGGATCTGCCGTACTTCTAGCTGTGTTCAACCAGTCGGTGTCCCTGTGGATTTGAGGCTCTACTTAGTTAAGACTTCCGCTGTGTTATTTGTTTAAGACTATGTCTTGTGTTAAACTCTGATATAAACTATTTTATTCGAGCATTGTGTTCTCTGTGATTCAATATTTGTAATCTATATGTGTTCTGTGGACTTCCTGGGCACACATATGGAAGCATTCGGATTTCTTGGAAATCTGGGTGTTACAAAGTTGGTATCAGAGCCGTGCTGACTGTAGGATCACAGCCTAGATAGAACGGTCGATCAGAACTTGCTTAATTCTTGCTCTAAAAATTATTTTACATCCTAGAGTTGAGTTTCTGTTGAAAAATGGTGTTCTCTTCTACCTCTGTCCTTTGTGAAAAATTTTCTAGCCCTCCTCTAGTTTTCACTTCTATAGATGGCTCGACAGAGATAGACAGTCTGCAAGAGCACTGATGGCGACCTTCCACCCCGCATCAATGAGTACCCGTTGGAGGCACGCAACCTGGACGCCTACAGGGAGCTTCTTAGGTAGGAGGCCGAAGAAGGGAAACCCGAGGAGCTGCAGCACCCTAGCTCACCGCACCACCAACGACCCTAAAGGATAGTAGAGATCAAATAGAACGTTTTTGAGTCAAAACTAGTCTAAGAGTGTCGAGTCTTGTGTGAACCTTGTCTTTGGATGCCTGAATGAATTGTCATTATGCTTATGTGTGATTTGGATCTTTTGTAATGCTTGTGATGAGCGCAGATGGAAGTCTGCAATCATCTAGTTCACCGTGGACCCCTAGCAGCCTCAACTCCGGCGAACCCTAAACTAGATGATTGCAGACTTCCATCTGCGCTCATCACAAGCATTACAAAAGATCCAAATCACACATAAGCATAATGACAATTCATTCAGGCATCCAAAGACAAGGTTCACACAAGACTCGACACTCTTAGACTAGTTTTGACTCAAAAACGTTCTATTTGATCTCTACTATCCTTTAGGGTCGTTGGTGGTGCGGTGAGCTAGGGTGCTGCAGCTCCTCGGGTTTCCCTTCTTCGGCCTCCTGCCTAAGAAGCTCCCTGTAGGCGTCCAGGTTGCGTGCCTCCAACGGGTACTCATTGATGCGGGGTGGAAGGTCGCCATCAGTGCTCTTGCAGACTGTCTATCTCTGTCGAGCCATCTATAGAAGTGAAAACTAGAGGAGGGCTAGAAAATTTTTCACAAAGGACAGAGGTAGAAGAGAACACCATTTTTCAACAGAAACTCAACTCTAGGATGTAAAATAATTTTTAGAGCAAGAATTAAGCAAGTTCTGATCGACCGTTCTATCTAGGCTGTGATCCTACAGTCAGCACGGCTCTGATACCAACTTTGTAACACCCAGATTTCCAAGAAATCCGAATGCTTCCATATGTGTGCCCAGGAAGTCCACAGAACACATATAGATTACAAATATTGAATCACAGAGAACACAATGCTCGAATAAAATAGTTTATATCAGAGTTTAACACAAGACATAGTCTTAAACAAATAACACAGCGGAAGTCTTAACTAAGTAGAGCCTCAAATCCACAGGGACACCGACTGGTTGAACACAGCTAGAAGTACGGCAGATCCTCCGGAAACTCAGCAAGCGACTGATCATTCAATGCTCCATCTGTTACCCATCCGGGATTTTGTTGAATATTTGCAAGTGTAAGTAAACCATCTTACTTGACAAGTATAACACGGGTTATGCAAGGACAAAAGGCTTGACACGGTTATACTGCAATAGCACTTTTAGTTGTTTCATTTTATTATCATCCAAATTACTACTAATGAGTAGATCCCTAGTATAAACCCATTAATAAGGTATGAGTGATTATAGAACAAACCAATATCAACCACAAGTATCATCTTCTAATCAAAAAGGATCCAGGCCGCTCGTATCCGTGAGCACGGCTATCATGATAGATCAACACTCTGCAGAGGTTTCGCCCTTTACCCGCCGGTCACATAAATCCAAAAGAACTTATGTTACGAGGACTTTCACAAAACACCCTAACAAGCACAGTAGCCGTTTTGGTTCAACATAGGCAGCATAACCCGAGGCATCGAGATTGACGTACGCTCAGGGCGCAACGTGAGGGGGTCAATGGCGTCCAGAGCGAGAGCGCATTCATCGCAACGTGTGAAGCTGCCGTACATCGGGCGCTTACATCACGGGACTTTGCCTAACGGGGCATAGCCAACGGAATAAACCGTCCTCGATGGATCAAACTATACTCTCACCCATGCACCCCACATACGCCTTTCGGTAACCACTGGCGAGCTAGAGACGTACAAGCTAGTTATCCAAGACCAGAGCCATTATAGTTCCAACGGCGGCGAACAGGTTCCTGGGTTGCCGCTTTAAGAACCGGACCTTATGGAGAGACATTAGAACAAAGCACAAAGCACATGCTCTAATTTCCCTAGATCAAACCTTATAGAGACACTAGAACAAAGCACACAGCACATGCTCTAGTTCCCCGAACCATGTTGCTAAAAAGCATCTTTTAACCATCATTGAAGTGAACCATTAATTCAATATTGACATTAAAAAAAAATAAATGTTGGATGCAGCGCGTAGCATAATCTAACCATAATGCATAAAACCCCGGGTAACAAGGAATAGGGTAAAGACTAGGAACATCCTTAATGGTTAACAGTATTAGACACATGCATATGATGTATGTGATTAATCGGTGAATAGGTAACAAGGATGGTCCGTGTTATACTTGCCTTCCTCAGTGAACTGCTGCTGCACTTGATCTTCTTGAACGGGATCGTCGGCGTACTCGAACGGCTCGGCAACTACTCACATTGATCACCACACAAACATCCACACATACATGCAAACAATATTATTTAATTAGAACAGTACACCAAACATAAACAAAAGATGAAAAGAAGGTTTTAGAACTAATCTACGCTTCACTACGAACACGTGAGCGCGAAAATCACTCAAAACGGAGTTAAAACGAAGAAACTACGCTTAAAACAGACTCTAGGGGCTTGCTGGTAAAGATTTTAGGCTTCCAGGGGTGTTTTTGAAAGAAACCAGGGACCTAAAACATAATTTCATATAAAAACACAAGGTCTGCGGTGTAAAAACGACTTCTAGGACGGCGGGCAAGATTTTTCAAAAGAACAGGGGCTAAAACGAAAGAAAAAGGACTTGGTTGCAAATACTTTTGAACTGCGCTGGGCCGCGGGTTGATTTTTGAAAAACAGAGGGGCTCTTTTGCAAAAACGCCACGGCAACGGTTGGTCGCTGACGTCAGCTGACGTCACCATTGACCGAACCGTGGACCGGCCGTAGACCGCGGTCCACGGGTCCACGGTGAACCGGACCGGGTTTAGAACGGGTCAGATCTGGACCGCACAGATCTAATCGAACGGCTCTAACACGTTGGGAGCTCTGGGTCGCCGGAGCGCGGCGGCGCTAGGCCGGGGTTCGCCGGAGTTGAGGCTGCTAGGGGCTAGGGGGCTCTAAACCTCGCCGCGATGGCGCCTGGAGAGAGAGGAGAGAGAGGGGAACTCGATTTGGGGGTTTAGAGCGGGGATTGCACGGCGATGGCGGCTAACGACGCACGGCGGCGGAGAAAAGACTCCGGCGAGCTCGTTCGCGCGGAGGAGAGGGAGAAAAAGAGGGGTTTTAGGCTCGGCGCATTGCTTACCCCGCGGTGAAGCTTCGAGGCTAACCCTAGGCGGCTAGGCGGCAGCGAGGCGGCGGGTTGATGGCGGTGGCGCGAGCTCGGGGTTCGGCGTTAGGGTTTGAGCGCGAGAGTTGGGGATACGGCTCAAGGGAGGGGCGGCGCTATTTATGGGGGCTTCAAGCTCTTTGGCGTGCGCGCCAAGTCGCGAGGGAGGGCGGCGTGCGCAAGGCGGAGTCCGCGGCGGCGCGTGGTGGAGGAGCTCTAGCCGCGTACGGCTGGAGGTGGGAGGAGGAACTGACAGTGGGCCCGGGCCGTCAGCCGCTGCGGGGAGAGAGGAGGCGCGCACTGCGGAGGGAAAGGAGAGGCTGACAGGTGGGGCCGGCTGGTCAGTCACAGCGGAGGCGCGGGCTGCTAGCTGGGCTGCGCGACTGCTGGGCCGAGCTGCTGCTGGTGGGCTGCGGAAAAAGGAGAAAAGGGAGTTGGGCCTCGCGGAAAAGAAAGAGAAAGAAGGCTGGGCCGCTGGGCTGAAAAGAGAGAGAGAAAAAGAGAGAGAAAAGAAAAGGTTTTTCTTTTATTCAAACACTCATTTGAATTCAAATTCAAATTTGAATTCAACAATCAAAAATAAATGCACCAGCATGAATGCAACAATAATGTTTCTATTTCCTATATTTGCTTTTAATTATTCAAAAATTTTATTTCCCTATACTATTTATGAGCACTCAAAAAGGAAAACCCATTAATTACTATTTTTTTTTAAATAGGCATTTTTAGGGTGTTACAGATATGCTTCGAGCTTGTGTTATCCATTATGGGAAAAATTAGGAGAAATGTTTATCTCTGGCTGAATTATCTTATAACAACAGCTACCAAGCAAGTCTAAAAATGGCACCTTTCAAAGCTTTGTATGGTAGAAAATGTCGGACACCGTTGTGTTGGTCCCAGGCAGGCGAGAGATACCCATACGGTCCTGACCTTGTAAAAGAAGCAGAGGAAAAGGTTAGGATCATCCGTGAGAACTTAAGAACCGCACAATCTCGGCAAAAGAGTTACTTTGACCAAAGAAGGAAACCCCTTCAGTTCGACGTCGGCGATCATGTGTATCTCAAGGTCTCCCCGACCAAGGGTGTGTAGAGGTTTGGGTTGAAAGGAAAGCTCGCACCTCGCTATATTGGCCCATATGAAATCACCCAACAATGTGGACCGGTTGCGTACCGTGTGAGACTTCCTGAGAATCTCTCCGCCGTGCACAACGTCTTCCATGTCTTCCAACTCAAAAAGTGTCTTCGTGGTCCGACCGAGGTTGTGGAGCAAGAAGAACTATCGGTTGAGCCGGATCTTTCTTATGAGGATCATCCTATCATGATCCTTGATGAGAAGGAGAGAAAGACACGAAGAAGAGAAGTTAAAATGTACAAAATTCAGTGGAGTCATCACTCCGAGGATGAGGCCACATGGGATACTAAAGACTATCTTAAAAAGAACTTCCCCGACATCCTTCCTAAGACCAAGGTATCTTTTTCCCTACCATGTCACTAAGCACAATCGAATCTCGGGGCGAGATTCCTTTTAATGGGGGTAGGCTGTGACATCTCAGATGTTAAAACCATAATAATACACTAAAAACAGGGTTTAAGGACAGCATTGGTTTAAGCACACTTAATTTGATCTAAATTTTGAAATTTGAATTTCAATAAGGCCTTTTAACACACCCAACTGAGATCTCAACAATTTTGTACTAAACATGAAAATCTCCAAAAATAAAAGTTGTTTGTCATCACAAATAAAGCCTAGTTACTGTTGGGAACTTTTTCAAATTTTGCAGTTAAGCCCCTCAAAAACTCTAAAAACCATGCAGAGCACCTTTTAAAGTATGGCTCGTTTGAGTTTGAAAAATTCAAAGTTTCAGGTTCACCCCAAAAAGAAAGTTGTGTCCCACATTTCAAACTCCAACTTTTGTGTTTGCACTTTTTGATGTTCTATTCGAATTTTTGAAGATATACACGTTTGAACCAGGGAGCTCCACGGGCGTCCCGACAAGCGCTCGGCCAGCTCTGCCCGAGGCCGGCAGCGGCCGCCACGTGGTCGGCGAGCGGCGGCGACCCCGGCCGACCGGCCAATCCCTCGGCAGTCGTGTCCCGACCTCCCATGCACGCGTCTGACCTACTGTGCTATCCCATCGCGCACTACACGAGCCACTTTGCCGCGGCGAGCGGGCACGCCATCATGGCGAGCCGAGCTCCACCATTGGCCGCCGGTGCGCACGTCGAGCAGAGCTGCCCCGCGGCTGGATTCCCGCTCGCTACGCGCCAAGCACCCCTGCGGAGGATCTTCGCTCGCCCACGCCACGATCCACCTCGCCCAACCGCGGCTTGCGCTCTGCCCGAGCTCGCAGGCCATCAATGGCGCGACCCGTCGCCCAACTTCCCCACGCCCCCCGCGCTCGCTCCCGAGGCAGCTCAGCCCTCTCTAGCGTGCCCAAACACTCCACCGAGCACCCTTGCACCTTTGCCCAGCCAGTGACACATCCATTCCTTCTCTTCCGCACTCGCGCACTTCTTCTTCCACCTCCGGCCGCAAGGAACCGAGCTCGAGCTCCTGCCGCCGCGAACCAAACCCCTCGAAATCACCTCCATGGCTTCCCAATTCCCCGCACCCGAAGCTTCCTCATCCACCTAGCTAGGCCCTCGGCCCTTTCCCAGCTCGAATCGAGCACCACACGCCGGGAATCGAAGCTTTTCCCCGCAGCTCGGCCTTTTCTGCCGCGAGCTCCACCTCCACGTCGAGCTCTATACTCCGGTCACCCCCGTCACTGCCAAGCCCCACGACGATCTCTGCCTTCGTCCGGTGAAGCTCACGCGCCTTTCCGCACCTCGCCTTGACCCCCGCCGCCGGCTACCGACGTCGCCGGAGCAAGCCGCTCCGCCGCTCACCGTCGACGAGCCGCGCCGCTTCACCACCTTCCACGAGAGCTACCCCAAATGACTCGCGGTGAGCCCCTCGTCGTTTTCTCTCACTTCCCCGCACTGGTTCGCCGTCTCCTCGTCGAAGTCCGGTCGCCGGCGAGCCAAGGGCCTAGTTGTGTTCCCCTTTTTAGTTCTAGGGTCCTCCGTGTAAGTTTCAGGGACTTATTTCAGAGGTTTTAAAAGATCTAGGGTCCCCGGCGTAAAAGAAATTCTTAAATGTAGATCCATTTTTCTGAGATTTTGTAAAATCCATTAAAAATCGTATACAAATCAGAAAAATGCACAAAAATACTCCCTGGACTCGTGAGATTGTAAACTCCAATCTCATGTTTGCATGTATACACTTTTGATGAATAGTTTTTGAATTAAAAATCAAACTCTATTTTTAGAGTTTTGTGCACCATTTAAATTGTGCAACTATGAATTATTTATGCTTTGCATTTACGTTCAAGGAGTTGTTTGAATAACCTAGTTGCATGATTCTAGTACCATGACTTAAAATACTAGTATGATAGGGTCGGTAGTGCAATGCTTTAGGACCGTTAGAAGTCGAGTGATTTCCTGTCACTCGCGAGATATAGGAGTTGCTTGTCTTTACTTATGTTGGAATCATAAGGATGGACGGGTGGGATGGTATGTGTAGATCTCCCGTCCGTGTATGATAATTGGATTAAGGTCGAAACGTGTGGTTCTGTGTGTCAAGTTTTTGAACGTACCATGCACATGCCGACCTATGGGAATCGGTAAGTCCGGTACCAGATTGAAACAGCCTAGGACCGATAGCCATCTCTCCTTGGAAATATTTTGTTTCCCTTGCCGTACACATGTGGGTATATGCGTGATGTCGTGAGTGAAGCGGTAAACCTTTATCCTAAGGGAGTGGACCCGGCGCCGAATTGTTGATTGATGGGAAAGGTTGGGAAGTGCTTGTACCTTTTATAGCAAGCATTATCCGAGTGTGTTGGGTTTTTCCTGGCCAGGTAGTGAAATTCGGTTCGAACTGTCCGCTTCTCGTGGCTAATGAGACTGCTTGACCGCTGTGCTGCATTGAGTAACAAGTGGAACTATGAGGATGATGAATTTGTTGTATGTACTAAATTGTATTGCATCACTTGTATGTTAGAGAGGATGCTAATCTATAATGGTTAACATTATTAGAATTTGATGCTAAAATCATGAAAATAAAGATCCACTCTTAGTTGCTTTCTGGCAAAACAAACCCACCAGCCAAAAGCCTCTCATGTCTAGAAGTCGGTGATGTAGTTTTCACCCGACGGGTAAGCCTTGCTAAGTATTAGTATACTCAGCCTTGCTTGTGGCAATTTATTTCAGGTGCAGATTTGGAGGAGGCGGTGAATTCCGTCCCCTGGCCTGCCCAGGTTCCACCTGGCTGGCATGTCGAGTGGGTTCCGTCCTCTTCCGAGGATCGGGAGGAGTAGCGCCATGGACGGCTTCATTATGGTGTTGCTATGTATCGTCGTTAGTTTAATTTCCGCTGCAACGAACTCTCGCACTTTTATTTGAAATTCGAACTTGGTTTGTGATAACTTGATGAGATCATTTATGTAAGTTGAATTTGTGGAATGTTGTAATTTCTGGGACTCACCTTCGTGTGGGCGTGCGTGTTGTTTCGATCGTGAAAGTACGTGGTTAATCGGGTATGGGTATAATCCAGCGGCGCTCCAGCTTATTCCGGATTAAGTGCCTGACTACTTGATTAGTGGTCCGAGGGTACTTAACTTGGAATAATTTCGGAGTGGTCCGCCACAACCACCGACTATATCTGTGGCTTATCCGCAGCACTGTTTGGGCACTGTTTTGTTGATTTTGCATCATTTCTTCGTCGATTTTCGCCCCATTTTTTTTTGCCACTTTTGTAATAGACTAATAAACTTTTCCAACCATTTTCATGGCTTCAAAAACATCTTTGGAACCTACTAAAAAATCATCTTGCACATCATGTTAGTCCCAATGGCTATGTTGTCAATCAATCACCAAAATCACGCCTAGTGCCATTTTCCTTACAATCTCCCCCTTTCTGGTGACTAATGACAACACAACCAAAGCAAGAAATAAATAAATAAAGTAAATGGACAAATAGCTTGGATACTATGGAAGAGCAAGAACATATGCTAGAAATGATATAACATGAATAACACTTGAGAGAAACATACCTTGCCCTTACCATTTTGACTTCAATCCCCCTTATGTGGCCATGTTGGACATATGGCCTCCCCCTTACTCCAATGCCACTTTTCTCCCTTTTTTGGACCAAATTCTTGCAATCTCCTCCATGCTTGAAATCTATAATCTCCCCTACACTTGAAGTTCTTGCTTTCTTGCATCCTCCCCCTTAAGGTCGGCTCCCCCTTAAGGTGTACTTGCTTTGGTCGCTAGAATTCTCCCCCTTTGGAATCAAACACCGAAAAGGAAGACATCAAATGCTGAAGAGAGAGTTTCATAGAACATGAACCATTGAATGTGGAAGATATGAAATTCTCCCCCTTTCTCAATCAAGGTCATGAACATCAAACTCACATAACATAGAGTAAGCTCCCCCTAAGTGTGTGCATATATATGATAGAAAATGAACCATATGCGCAACTAGTCAATTAAGACAAGATGAGGAGATCAATCTATATTATGTATAGAGATAGCTTATATGAAATAGATACCAATGGAAGATTATATCACTTGAAGATCAAGCCTTGCATATCTCCGGGGATCATTCCAAAATGAGACTACACACATGATAAGCTTGCTAAATAGGTTAGTCTCAAAATCCAAACCATAAGATAGCTCCCCCTAAATGTGTGCATATAAGCAATTTGAATTACTTGTGAGAGACATGCACTAGTCAATAACGATATTGGGAAGTATCCTATAGCTTGCAACTTTGGCACTCATGATACATGAAATAAAGCTCTAGGTGTCATTTTCCTACAACTAATAAAATATGCAAGTTGCTCATGGGTTAGAGAGAAACACAAGCAAACTTGTCATATGAAAAGAACAACTAGACAATGCAAAGAAATAGAGATATGAACATGCAATCCTAGACATGAAAGGAACTAGATGCTAATTGAAATTACATGAATTTAAATCTAGTTACCTATGTTACCTTGGGAGGATTTGGGTATAGGATTTACCATAGTTTCGAATATACTCCAAATCTTGATAAGCTTGGCTCTTTGCTTGAATTGCTCTTCTCTTATTGCCAAGCCTCCAAATCCTCCCAAGTCCCAAGGACTCTAAGTTGCCTTTGGAACCCAAACCTTCTTGGAGCCCTTCATCGTAGTGATGATTTCCTTGGGCACCCAAATAGGTTGGTTCCACCCCTTTCTTTGCTTGTTAAGCAAGTGAGCCACCACCTTGTTGTCTTTCTTCTTGAGTAGGTACGGTGTGCTCTTCACCTTGTCAACCTTCAAATAGGGCTTGGTGTTGGGAGTGATCTTCTTCTTCTTCTCCTCCTCCTTCTTCTTCTTGCACTCATAGGACTTGTGGTCTTCTTCATGGCATGAGTAGCAAGTCATGGTTGCACCCTTCTCAAGCTTCTTCACCATCTTGGGACGGTTATCTTGAGGAGGTTCTTGCTCTCACATGCTACCTCCTTGTTCTTGAGCCTTACCAAGTCTTTCTTGAGCTTTTCTACTTCTTGCTTAAGCTCTTCATTTTCTTACACAATGAGCTCATCAATTGGTTCTACAACCACATACTCAACAAAAGTCTCATTGCAAGATGGTGAGCAAGATTCACCAATTATGTCAATGCAAGAAATAGATCCATCCACTATAGGTTTTTCAATGATAGGTGAAGTGAATGCATTGTTGGATGATGCTTGTTCAAGGACCTTAATTTTATTTGCTAACTCATCATTGTGGTTTACCACAATTTCAAACTTTTGAACCAATTCTTCATAATTGGATGATGAGCTAGCTAATTTTTTTTTAAGATCCTTGTTTTGCATTAGGAGCTTTTTAATTACATCATCTTGAGAGCGAATGGTATCAACAAGCTCTTGAATGGAAAGAGAGGAGTCATCATCACTCACATCGCTATCATCGTCACTATCACTAGCAACATTACCTTTAGCCATGAGGCATATGTGCGATGAGCTTGATGAGACCTTTCTTGATGAGGGCTTTCTTGCCTTCTCATCCAAATCACTCCACTTCCCGATGCTAGTGAGTGTTTGCTTGCTTCTCTTCTCCTCTTTCTCCTTCCTCTTGAGCTTGCGGGCTTTCTCCAACTGCTTTGCAAGGATAGGGCATGAATCACGAAAGTGCCCCTTCTCACCACAATGATAGCAGCCATATTTTCTTTGCTTTCTTCTATTATTGGTGAAGACCATGTCTTGCATGGTGATGGGAGCACCCTTGGAGTTGAGCTTCTTCAACATCTTCTCCATATTCTTGATGAGCTCTTTGGATTCTTCATCAAGAGAGGTGTCGCTCTCATCATCTTCATCCTCTTTCTCTTCTTCATCACTTTCTTCCTCTTCACTTGAGCTTGGTGTCTCACTTGAGCTTGAGCTTGAGCTTGATATGAGTTTGTAAGCTTTCTTCTTTTGCTTGGAAGATCTTTGCTTCTTGTCACAATCCTTCCCCTCTTCTTCTTGCTTGCTTGATGAAGCAATTTCTTGGGTTGAGGTAGAAGGTTCTTTGGTGACCTTGTTGGATAGCTCATAAGCCTTAATCTTGCCCAAAATCATGCTTGGGTCGGCATCCTTGAACTTCTCTTTCATGAAGAGGTAAGTGACAAGGTTTCCATACTTCTCTCTTGGAAGGGCTTGGATGATCTTTCTTGAGATGTCTTCATTTGTCAACTTGTGCAAACCTAAAGTATTTTGCTCATTGACAATAACATTTAGTCCAGAATATATGTCATTGGCTAATTTTATTAGGCAACATCTCAAAAGAATCAAATTTGCGCTTAATCAAGTCATATTTTTGGTTGATCATATCATAAAGTTCCTTAAGCTTTTTCCAAATTTTATTGACACGTTTTTCATCATAGACTTGATTAAACACATTCATGCTCAAAGATTCAAGAATTGAATTGCGAGCAATAACATTGAGTTGCAATTCCCTCTCATCGGCCTTGGTGGGTTTTTCGGGCCGAGTGAAAGGTTGCATTCCATCATTTGTCACTTTCCAAACACCTAATCCTTTTGCCTCTAAAAAAGTTGACATACGAATATGTCAATAGGGGTTGTTAGTGCTGTCAAAGTGTGGAGGCCCACTGATATCACTTCCTCCCTCTAAAGATGTCATTTTGCTATTCTAGCGGTGAAGCTAGAGGTCCAAATACGAGCCCCGGCTCTGATACCACTTGAAGGGACCGTGACACCCTAAGAGGGGGGTGAATTAGGTGTCTCTAAAAACTCAGGCTCCAATTGCACATATGAAAACCTATTTCAAATTCTGTCTAAATGTGCTCTAGGTTTTCTCTATGTGTTGCTATCTCTACTGCTACAAAGTTTTGCACCCTAGGTCCAATCCTATACTAGCATGGAAAGTCTAGAAAAGGTAAATGCGGAAAGTAGTGCAAATATGAAATACGGAAGCTTAAAGGGTAGAGAAGAGAAAACTCCCGGCACGGGGATTTTTACTGAGGTATCGGAAAGCTCACGAGCTTTCCACTTGTCCTCGTTGTTGGAGCCCCTCTCAAAGGGAATGCCCGCACAAGGGCATAAACTCTCCGGTCGAGTAACTCTGTGGGTGACCATGATACCCACACGCAAGTGGCTCTCCGCTCGTCCCTACTCGGATGCTCCTCGCCGCCTTCACTTAGTAGAGCTTTGGCCAAACGCCAAGGGCCTCTCCTCCCTTGCACAAGCACCGGCGACCACTCCATAAACTCGGTTGGATGGTCTTGCAAGACTACAAGCCCCGGATTACAACACTTGATGCGTGCAAGCACCGGTAAGCAAAGAGGTATGCAAACCTCGCTAAGCTCTAGGCTAAACACCTAAGAGATGCGCTAAAGGGTCTAGACTAGCACTAAGCACTTGGCTAATCACCTCGATCTTTTATTTAGCACTTTGGTGGATTGAGCACTCAAGAATGCGTAGAACACTTGCCAACATCTTCACTGAGCTCAAGCACACTTGAAATGACCTTGGGGTGGGCTATTTATAGCCCCACCCAAAGGAACTAGCCGTTGCATAGCCGTTGCAACTTTCTGCGTACCATCGACTAAATCCATGAGTGCAGAAGAGGAACCACCGAATTAGTCTGTGGTGCCACCTCAGCTAGCAGTTGAGTCTCTGACGCCTGGGTCCTCCATGCATCGACTATTTAGGTGCCTTCTCTCTAGTACCATCGAAATAATCGATGGTTGCCACCCAGAGGGGTCTTCAATCTTGCTAAAAAACTCCTTAGCACCGACTATTTCGATGCCCCTATGATGCACCACCGAAATAGTCGGTGGTCGCACACAGAGAGACCTTCAAACTGCCTAGAAAAAGCCTTAGCACCGACTATTTCGATAGTAGCACCGACTAATTCGATGATACCACCGACTATTACTCTGCTTCAGCATCACCACCGACTAATTCGCTGGTGTACCACCGACTATATCTATGGCTTATCCGGAACACTATTTGGGCACTGTTTTGATCGATTTTGCATCATTTCTTCGTCGATTTTCGCCCCGTTTTTTTTGCCACTTTTGTAATAGAATAATAAACATTTCCAACCATTTGTATGGCTTCAAAAACATCTTTGGAACCTACTAAAAAATCATCTTGCACATCATGTTAGTTCCAATGGCTATGTTGTCAATCAATCACCAAAATCATAGATTCCTTACAGTGGTCCGGCCGGCCGGGCATTTGCCCGGCTTTTGTTGGTTTTTCTCCACCTGGTCTCTGCAATACAATCTCATTCAAAACTTGTGGACATTTTTATATTAAAGTATAATATGCATGGAATCTTATGCAAGTTCCATTCATTCCAGAGATGTTAAGGGGTATCTAAAATCAAAGCGAGGATCTCCATTTCCAAGTACTCTTTTTATAAGCTTATTACATCTACATAAATTATGCTTTTGCTAATCATAAGATTTTAAATCATCTTATCAAGATAGTTCAATGGCACCCGCACCGTTGTTGTATGGATGCAGATGTGAGATGTCAAGTTAGTTAACTCTGTGAAGTTATCTTTTCATGCTTATGAAACTCTATTTTGTAAGTTCATTATTCTGTTATAAAGTAATTTCTGTGTTTGACTTTTTCCCAGACTGAAGTAATATCATCTGGTATATCCTTGCTTGTAGTGTTGTTTTGAAATCATTGATATTTTGCTATCTGATTCACTCTAAGTATTTAACGCTGGGTTGCAAAGATTGAAATGACCATTTATCCCTATTTTTTTTAAAAAAATGGACATAAAAAAATTAGAAAACCTTCTTGTTTTAAGCTGCTGATTTTTTTTTCCTTCTGATGTGGTTTGTTCCTTCTGATGTGATTTGTTACACAAAAAGATAACCTTGAATGCCACTATATTTATCTTTTTAGGTGTGCTGTTGAAAACTTAGGATCTCAGAGTGTGTTTTCTTATCACTCGTGATCTTGGCAGGTTAGGAAAAGTTTTTGGAGTCTGCTCATTACCACAGTAAAGATCTTCTTATTGGAAATGGACCTCAAGGCCCTTTTGATCACCTCTTCAGTCTCAAGTCTCTATTATACAAAATGGGATCCCTGTATGCAGTGACATATATATGATTAAGGGATCAACAAGAAGTGGGGTGGTTCGATAAATGATGCTATGAAAGCTGCCATATTAAAGGAGGCGCTACAATTGCCCAATTTATGTTTCTTGAAAAAACTACGGCAAATGTTTCCTTATGATTTGGTCCTTTTGATTGTACTTCACGGCCATTCTATTTTTATGCTAGGCATAATGGTTGCTAATAACCTTGTTTTCTCAGGCTTCCAAAAATATTCTAGCCATTGATATGAGCTTGTGCAGTAGGGGACAGCGGTGAACATGGTCTCCATGGTGATTAATACGGCTATCTTATTCAGTTTGTAATTCTAGAATTGTGGAGGCGAGTCGAGCAGTAGAAGGATGGTTCATTTCTATGATAGTTCTTATCCATTTTTCTTTGGAAAAAGTCTATTTTTGGCCATCGAACTCTTGCCTCAGTTTGGTTTTGACCATCGAACTCCAAAACCATGTATCTTTGACCATCCAACTATCAAAACCGTTCAAATTTGGCCATCGGGCTGTTTTGATGAGTGGTTTTAACTTTTTTTATTTACAATTTAGTCCTTAGATCTTAAAATGATTATTATTTTTTGCTCGTACCTCCGATTTAGGTGATTCTTGTGGTCATGTGTTACTAACGGAGAGCATTATATTTTAAAGAGATCTTTATACTATTTTATCACTACTTGTTATATTATTTTTTTTGTCATTGCATACAAATAATAATATAAGAAAATTAAACAAATAATTATAAAATAATATAATTAATATTTTAAAATGTAAAGCCCATCGTTACGAACGTATGACCATTATAATCACTTAAAACGGAGATGCAAGAAAAAATAGTAATCATTTTAACATCCAGGACTAAAAAGCACTAAATTAGTCTTTTTTAATCTTTGTATCTTAAAATGATTATTATTTTTTCTCCTATCTTTGATTTAAGTGATTCTAGTGGTCATGCATTCATAACGATGAAATTTATCTTTTAAAATATTGATTATATTATTTTATAATTGTTTATTGTACTTTTCTTATATTGTTATTAGTACGCAATGACAAAAACATAATATAACAAGTAGTGATAAAATAGTATAAAGATCACTTTTAAAATATAGTGCTCACCATTAGTAACACGTGACCACAAGAATCACCTAAATCGGAGGTACGAGCAAAAAGTAATAATCATTTTAAGATCTAAGGACTAAATTGTAAATAAAAAAAGTTAAAACCACTCATCAAAACAGCCCGATGACCAAATTTGAACGGTTTTGATAGTTGGATGGCCAAATATACCCGGTTTTAGAGTTCGATGGCCAAAACCAAACTGAGGCAAGAGTTGGATGATCAAAAATGGACTTTTTTCTTTTTCTTTCTATTAAGTTGTTACCTTCATCTTAATTATTTTGTAAGAAAATAAGGATCAGCCTGTAGTCCAAGTATCAGTAGGCACATCTTTGAAATTTCATCATATCTAAGTTGTTTTAGTTGTTAAGTTTGCCTTGACTACTTTTATATATATAGTAGCAGTCCACTTGTCATGCTACCATATTGTTGGGTGGGAACAAATCTGTAGTGATAGTTCACTGGAATATTTGTAACTTTGGAAATGTTGAAATACAAATTCAGTTGTAAAAGAGGTATTATTATTATTGAAATAGATGTGTATTAAAATAATTCAGTTGTAAAAGACGCTATGATGCCTCAGTTGTAAAAGAGGTATTATTTTAATAGACCTTTTCTAAAAAAAAGAGAGAATTTCCTTAAAAAAACAGTGAAGAAGAGAGAGGCAAAAAAAAAAAGAAAAACCCAGCCAAATACCAATCCCTCAAAAAGAGGGGGAGGAAAAGAGAACCCACGGCCCGGCGAGAGATGGAACACGACGCCGAGATGGCGCCGCCTTTCGCCCCCCACGCCACCGAAGTTGCCGCGGACGACTGGGCGGAGCGCGACGACATCGATGAGATGCCAGCGGAGTCCCACTCTCCGGCTCTGGTGGCTGCGGCCGCCGAGGACGACGCTGGAGAGGCGGCCTCAGCTCCTCGGGCCCAGGGTATCTCCCCTCTCTAACTAGATTTTGTTTTGCGACAGACTGCTGTTTCCTCGTTTTGAATCCGAGGTTGCCCATGGCGGATTCACGGCGCCAGTGTACTTAATTACGCGATGCTTCGGGGTTTAGAATGTGTTTCTTGGAGTGTGCGGGTGGCTGCAGATATCGGGAGGAGAAGTGTAGGTTTCGCTGGTTTTGATGACTTGCTACTATTAGTGTTGTTTGAGAGTCGATGATGTTGTGCTTGCGTGCTTTATCATAATGGGGTGTGGAATTCAGTCAGCACCTAAATTTTTCTAACGAGTTTCACTAAATCTCCCTTTAAAGTGGACTTCTTGCGCTTTTTGGTCACATAAAGCAAAATAATGGCTCACCTAGATCTAGTAAAACCAGTCAAACACATTTACGACTTGTTAAACTAATCGAACTCGAATGTAACCATTTGGTTGTGCTGGCTGCAACACTCATGCTGCTGCCCTTTGCATCACGAGGGTGTCGGGGCCTTTTGAATGACCTATCCCTTCCATAGCCTTCATTGCACTCTGGGCAATCATCTCGAGATGGTAACTTGATTCCCTCTTCCCAGCAGTAAACGAAAAAAGGACATCTCCAATGATCTTCATGCCGATATATCCTTTCCTCTTCCTGCCTTGTTCTCTCTTGTTGACGTTGATATTTCTTGATCAACCCTTGAGAAGTAACACGTCTTTGAGGATTTCTGGGATAATTATTCTTTTCCATCTTTTCTTTATCCTTTAAGTCAGAAGCAGAAATTTGCACTCTAGGATCAACAGCCCCTTTTTCTTTTGCAGACTTTGATGTCAAAAGCTTTGTCTGCAAAGCATTTCCTTTAACTGGGTCTACCATGTTCACTGGGAAAGGATGCCCATCAATCTTCATCGGCTTGAGTGGCTTAGAAGGAATCTCAAATTGCGACTTTCCTTGCTCAATCGCCGATTGGATTTGGTTTCTGAAAACCTTGCAATCATTGGTATTATGAGAAGTAGCATTATGCCATTTGCAATATGTCATTTTCCTCAGCTCTTCTGCAGATGGAAGACTGTGATTGGCCGATAATTTGATCATCCCTTCATTATGCAGCAGATCAAAAATTTTATCAGCCTTAGTAACATCAAAACCAAATCTTTCTGGTTCCTTCCTACCAAACGGACAAGCAATCGGCTTTTTACTTTTTACCCATTCTGCTAAGCCGATTTCTTTATCTTCATCGGAATCGGAATCGGATTCAGAACTATACCCAAAGTAATTTATCTTCTTATGATAAGGTCGCTTCTGCTCATACATCCGATTCTCATGCCTCGACATTCTTTGCACAATATGGCTTAAGCTTTCAAACTCCTGAGCATCATACTTCTCTTTGAAATAAGGAAGTAAACCATCAAAAGCCAACTGTGCTAACTGGGGATCTGTCAAGTTTAATCCGTAGCATCTATTTTTAGTCTCCCTGATCCTCTGAATAAAATTTGCTACCGATTCGTCATTCCTTTGCTTCAAGCTTGTCAAATCAGTAATAGTCTTCTCTTGAACACCAGCAAAGAAATATTGATGAAATTGCTTCTCCAGGTCAGACCAGTAGATAATTGAATTTGCTGACAAAGTCTTTAACCATGAGAAAGCTGGTCCAGATAGAGAACTTGAAAATAATCGGACCCTTAATGCATCAGTAGCAGCAGCCTCTCCACATTGCACTAGAAATCTATTGACATGCTCAATAGTGGAAACATCATCGTTGCCAGAAAATTTGGTAAAATCAGGGATTTTGTAACGATGAGGATAAGGTAGCGAATCATAAGCAGGTGGATAAGGAGTTCTGTACATCACATGTTGAGTTTTGGGCTTCAATCCAAACTGATTTTGTATTATTTCAGCAATTTGAGTTGCCCAATCCACTTGATTTGCTCCTTGTGCTATTTCTTGCACTGGCTGAGGCGCTCTTGCTATCTCCTGACTTGGCTGAATCGGCCTTGCATATCCAGTTGGTGCCGATTCATTTTGCCTAGATGACTCTGGTTGACGAATCATATGCCCTGAAAATACATTCTGGTTGGACATTTGACCTTAGCCTTGATATTGAGTATTGCGATATACTTCCATAGCTGGCGTAGTACCATGTAGCTCTGACTGATTCGGCATATTCATGTTAGGTGCTCTTACTGATTCTAGTTTTGGAGTCCACACTTGATGTATGATTCCTTTTTCATCAACTAGTACCCAATTAACTCCGTCAGTGTGCGGTACCCATGCCATCTTTGGTTCCTCAGGTTGAGTTTTCTGATTTGATTTAAGAGAAGTCACGAAATATTCGGGAGGCATTCCTAACCTAGTTTTAGGATCATATCCTTTGAAAAAGTCACCTCCCTTTGATGTCGATGGAATCGGCGTTGACTGGGTGAACACCGCTGAACTGTTTGGTGGGGTATGAATTGGAGGTACAGTAAATGATGTCGTTGATGGAAACTCTCCTTGCATAATCGGCCTTGATGCCGATTGTATCTGTCCGATCGATTGATCGGATGCTGAACCATTGAACACCTGAGAAAACGCATTCTTTGCAGCCCTTGCTTGAACATCCTTTGCTGAGGTATCAACTTCAAAAGGAGGGAGTTGTTGGTACGCTGGGCCTTTAAATTGAAGATCTCCCTCACGCAATGAGCGAATCACTTGGTTATGTAACTCATTACCTAAGACTCTGCCTTGATTTGCAAAAGCATGATGGACTGCTTCATTTATCAACTCATGTATCATTCCAGGTGTCTCAGCTATCTTGACTTCACGAGGCAATGGAAATTCAGTTTTCTTGATAGCTTGGTCTCGTTTAGTAGTACTGAATGACTTTAAGCATAACAGTTCAAAATCTTCAACTGCGCTAGCACACGAAATCGGTTGTGACTGTGAATACCGGGGCGTGCCAGTCAATCTGACCTGTTGATTGACAGGGAAAATCGGACGTTAATGTTACGGCGAAATCGGCTGGGTTTCCGATTTAGCGATGAAGACCAGATCGGAAACAGATTCCGATCTACAATAAAGAAACAACTAGATCAGCCGATTCCGATGCAAAGCAGATTAAGATTACTAAAACGTAACTTTACAAGCTAAGCAGAGCAACACTTAGAATAGATCTAAACGGCTATATCGGATCCAATAACGAAGTATAAATAACAGCCGATCAAAGCCTATTCTAAGCTGGATAGAGGTTGAATAAAATCTAAACGAAGTAATAGCGATACGCCGGTTACTAAAGCCTAGAGACTTATTCGATAACTTTTGAATAACTTAAACGAAGCAACAGCGATGCGCCGGTTGCTAAAGCTTAAGGATTATTCGGTAAAAGACGGAACTTACGAGGCAAGCCCTGAGATCTGATCACCCCTGACGTGCTCGAAGAACTCGTGAAAAGAAAATAGCGAAGTCGCCGACAATTGTAAGATGCGAAAAAAGTGTAAAGGTTTGTTTGATGTTGGTGTGTACAGACCTCCATGACCACGCAGGGTCGATACTTATACTCTGATGACTACGACTTCCTAAACGCTTACGACAAACTTACTTGACGCAAAAGAAAAGACCTCTTACAACCGTTTACGACTCAAACTCTAAAAGAATAACCGACTCTTTATTTCGGTCGTTCTATAAACCCAACCGGGTAACCTTCCAGGACTCCCTACGTCATCACCCTTCTCTCCGATTTCAATTTATCGGACTCTGGCTCTGACTCAGACTACTCCTTCTTTTCGGATTCCGATTCCGATTTGATCTGCTCCATTCTCCGAACTCCGATTCCGATCCTGCAACTCTGCTTCATTTTTGGCACCGATGTGACCTGTTAAAATCCAGTGTCAACAGTAATATAAGCTCATAATGTGTCGCCTTGATATTTTAACTTTTCCTTTGCTACAACTTGTCTTTGTGTTGCCTCACCAATGAAAAGAAACCTAGACAGATGGCAGAAACATTTCATATTATCTTCTAGGATGGTTCTAAATTGTGGGTTACACTAAAACTTAATGTAGACAAAAAAAAAATTTGGATTCGATCATTGAGGAGCTTGCTGATTTTGTTCCAAGTATCTTGAATAGGCTCCAAAATTATTTGCAATAAGTTTTTATTTTCATTCTGAAATTTCATAAGACGTGGACAAATCCTTGAGGCTTTGTTTAGTTTCAAGGGGGTTGAAAGGGATTAGAGGGGGCTGGGGGCTTAAATTCCCAACAAGTCAAAATTGCACTCAATCCCATCCACATTAAGGGCTTGTTTGGTTAGAAAAAGGGATTGGGGAAATTCGGAGGGATTAAATCTCCTACAAGTCAAAATCCCCCTCAATCCCCTTGGGAAAGGGATTAACTGAACAAGCCCTAACCGAACAAGGCCTGATGGATATTAGAGGTGGTTATTGCTCTGTGCATAATCGTTCAAGTGTGTTCTTCACTTGGATTGCTCTGTAACAATTGCTTGTTGACTTGTTGTTTGCTTTCATAGCCAGTTCTGGCATTCTTTAGCCTAGTCCAGCAGGTGCTGCTATAATTTAGTGACAACGTACTACCATTTACGTGCATAATATTTTGTATTTGTTCTGTATAATTGTTGCGTTCAATTTATTGCTGGATTGGCAGGGCCACAAAAGTTACGTTCCGAACATGATAAGTGGTGCATCTCAAGCTGACATTGGTGTTCTGGTAAGTAGTACTGCCTCCAATCATGAAAATACGACCACATTGCACTAATTATATTGTCCTAACATCATGGTTTTATGACTGAAGGGAATATGTCATTACTGCTATCGTGCTATAAGACCTGCTATTGTGATCTGGCTGAAGGGAACTGTGTGTCCTTTTTTCTGTCCTCTAGGTGATATCTGCTCGGAAAGGTGAATTTGAAACTGGGTATGAAAGAGGAGGCCAAACTCGTGAACATGTGCTTCTTGCAAAAACTTTAGGTGTTTCTAAGTTGGTTGTGGTCATAAATAAGATGGATGATCCTACTGTTGGATGGTCTAAAGAAAGGTGCAATTTATTGCTAATAAATATCTTTTTCACGCATAAGTATCAAACAATTATTATTTCAGAGATCAGTATCCCTATATGTAAGAAAAGAGGTATTAATTTGCAAATTACCCTTTTTTTTTTTCCAGATATGATGAAATAGAGGGCAAGATGATTCCTTTCCTTAAGTCTTCAGGGTACAATGTTAAAAAAGGTATTATGCTAGCGCATCAACCGATAAGAACTTTGAGCTTGGGACGTTTTTTCAATCCATCTCCATTTTCTTTTCAAACATTGTTTGAGGTATTCTTTATAAACTATAATGACCAATGGGGCTATGGGCTCTTCTTAAACAATCCATTTATTTATAAAGTTAAAGACACCTTATATCTGAGACGAAAAGTTAAATGTATATTATTTGTTTATATATATGTATTTTTCCATTGACTAAAGTATACTGAGTTGTGTTATTTGGTCACCTCTGGCGCTTAGATATTTTTTTTTGGTGCTGGTTTACACCATGCTTGTGATCCATTTACTAAAGAATGGTACAAGCATTCTTGTATGAAGTGTGGTTCGTGATTTTAATTTTCTCGTGTTTCCTGTTTTATGCAACTAGCATGTGTGAAGGATAAATAGCTCATATGCTTTATTGCTGTCATTGCTGTTTCATTGCTATGATGGCTTTCTTGTTTTTCCCAACAATGTTAAACATCTAACGAAACCTTTATTTAAATGTAATCTGATCAGTATTTCTGTTATACTCAGATGTCCACTTCTTGCCAATATCTGGTCTGGTGGGAACTAATATGAAGACTCGCGTGGACAAAAGCATTTGTAGCTGGTGGGATGGTCCATGCCTTTTTGAAGTTATTGATTGCATTGAAGTCCCTTTACGAGATCCCAAAGGCCCAGTAAGGTTAGGTGGTTTCTTTGCTTGGGTTGAAGCGTGATTTAAATGAGTTTTTTTTAGAGAATTTGGTCTCGATTCGCGAATCTTTAAGGATGACTCCACATGTCATTGACCCAGGGTGACCCCATATGTCAATGATGTGTCAAATTTCCTGGAAGGCTCACGAGTTGAGACCCAAGTTCTGAAATCTCTTGAGTTAAATGGACTAACCGTGGTTTCATGAGAACTTCTGTAAGCCATGGGCTTTTTTTAAAAAAAATGTGTATCTTGTTTGTGTGTTATTTTTTATCTGTTTGCTCGAATAATTATATTAGATTAAATAATGCTGTCTAACAAGGTTGCCTATATGTTGCAGGATCCCTATCATGGATAAATATAAAGATATGGGCACTGTGGTGATGGGAAAAATAGAGTCAGGGACTATTAGGGAGGGCGATAGCTTGTTGGTAATGCCAAACAAGGTATTATATATGTATATTTTTTATGCTTTGGTCCTAATGGCAAGTGCACCTTAAATGTTCTTCTTGGGAGTTGGGGAGTATAATCCTAGTGTACTTATTATTTTATGAATAGGCCAATGTGAAAGTTCTCACCATACACTGTGACGACGATAAAGTAAGAAGAGCCGCACCTGGTGGGAATGTTCGCATCAAGTTATCAGGAATTGAAGAGGACATCTTTCCTGGCTTTGTGCTATCAAGTATTAGTAAGTGTATTCCTTTTGGAGTGACTTCATGGTGTTTTCTTTTGTAAAATATATGTCCTAATAGGCAGAGTAAAATTGTACACGAGAGTGTGTAACTTACACAACAATAGTATTTAATTTAAGTTCTGTTTGCATGAACTTACTAGTTGACAACTAGAATTCCGTGCGTTGTTGCCCTTGTTTAAACACAATATTTTTACTTGGAATATTTGTACCATCCCTGTACTTATGTCCATACCTTGTAAAATCCTCTTGCTGTTATTATCCAGATTCCTAATTGTTTTGTTCTGTTCAGCAAAGAATTTAGTCCATCATGAGCACCTTGAATTTCTTTCTTTTTTTCAGAAAGATACAACAACAACAACAACAACATAGCCTTTAGTCCCAAGCGAGTTGGGGTAGGCTTCTTTTTTTCAGAAAGATACTTAAATAAAATAATTGACCCTCAACCTTTTTGTACTGTTCTATCTTGCAGCAAATCCTGTTGGTGCTATATCTGAATTTAATGCTCAGCTCCAGATACTAGAGTTGCTTTACAATGTAAGTTAAATTTTCATTAAATAGGACAATTCATGTTTGACTATTCCCATGCGGCAATCTTTAGTTCTCTGTTCTTAAATCTTGGATTTACAATGTGAAAATTGACAATTCATGTTTGACTATTCTCTGTACGTGGCCCAAATTGCTGACAATACCATGAGTGTTGTGTTCTAGGCAATTTTCACTGCTGGCTACAAGGCAGTGTTGCATATCCATTCAGTAGTTGAGGAATGTGAGATTGTAGAACTTGTAGAGGAGATTGATCTGAAGAGGAAGAAAGAAACTGACCCGAAGAAGAAAAAGCCAAATAGGAAACCCCTTTTTGTGAAGAATGGAGCTGTTGTCGTCTGTCGCATCCAGGTATTAGGCCCATCATTTTATATTTTACATTTTTACTGAATATTGCCACCGTATTAGGCTCACCATTTTGCTTCTGTATTAGGCTCACCATTTTATGTTTTACTAACTATCTCATATTCATATTAGGTCAATAACTTGATATGTATTGAGAACTTCTCTGATTTTCCTCAACTCGGAAGATTTACACTCCGAACAGAAGGCAAGTGCTCAATTGAAGTGATGCTTACAGTTGTCCCATCTTATAACATATTTGCAGCAACTCCAATGTCACCAGAGTAGTTAGCCTTTTTCCCATTTTCAAATGTCTGAAAACTGGTATGTTGTTTGGATGTTTTGACATACCATGTGCTCCCTTAAATCTTGTATAATATGATTGAATATTGGTATTTCGTATGTTGTTTGGATGTTTTATTTTTTAACAAATCTTTCAGTGACAAAATTGATCTCCTACAAGTAATATGGATACGGCTTCTACTCTTCTATGTGATATCTTGTGGTTAGGTACTACATTGTGGATGTTTTTATACATTGATTGGATTGTTAGTATATGATACTCTAAAGTCAGCTTCCAGGCAAATCAATGAGTTTATACTGTGCTGCCTGTTGAAGTTGATCTATGATTTCTGACTGTTTTCATCCAAAAATGTTGCAGGTAAAACAGTAGCTGTAGGAAAGGTTGTTTCTGTTTCGCCAAGTGGGAGCTCAACATTTAAAGCTTAACCAATTTTGAAGGGTGGGTAAAGCAAAACTTGGTTCTTACTTGGTATGTGGCAATGTAACTTCGGGAACACATTCACCTCAAGAAAAATCAGCTGTTTTTTTTTATTTTCCCCTTTCCGCCTTTTGTGCAGGGCAACCAATATTTTGTAGCTGAAACATGAACGTGTTTTGACAGCAAATTGCTGGTTATAGGTGTTAAATTATCATCTCTCGAAGTATAAGTCGGTATATGCAAAGTTACAGATTGTAGGGAGCTTTGTATTGTAATTTGCATATTATGATCATTTCATGTCAGGAAATCATCTTTTTATGTGAGGTTGAAGGTTATGTTTGGGCGAATCTTAATGCTTGTCGAAATGTCGATGGACTAATAAAATGCTGGTGGGTGGTGAGACCAATATAATCCTTTCTGGCAAGAGGAAAAATGGGAATTAATACCGGGTTAATAACCTTCATTAGTACTGGTTTTTGTAATTGCTGTATTTTTTTGTAATAAATGAGCATTAGTATCGGATTTTAAGCAATCGGTACTAATTGGATGTGGATGAATGCCTCCTTTTGGACACGGCCAGACCTAGATGTTAAAATCTTGTGAAAGCCTCTAGGCCCTTAGTTTAGTGTTTTGGTAATTAATGATACAATTTCATTGAGCATATGAATTAAGGTTAGTCACAAGTATGCCCTCTGAAAAGCCATAGAGATGGTGTTATAAGATCCATTAGAAAGAAAAGAGTTTGTATGCTTCTGCTATGCATGATAAGAAGTGGAGGCAAATGTTTAAGATAGGTTTTCTATTTTGCCGGTCAAGCGGTGATTAGAGAAGTTAATTGATCGGATTTATAGGCTAGATAGCCGTACTATTAAGAGGGGTCAGTTTACATTTGCTTGACAAGTCAATAGTGCCACATTCCTCAAATACTTGTGTTGCATACATATAAGATGAGAGTCGTTGCACTAGGTTGAAGAATCCTATCTAACAACTGGTTGGTTTCAGCGGCGGTCCGCCCTAGTTAGAAGTTGGACAGAAACTTGAGAGCTCTCAGGTGGAAAACTTCGTCAACGGCGGACGGTCCGGCCAGTAGAGGCGGGCGGTCCGGCGTTGAGTTTATTTTGGATAGAGGCTCGGTTGCTCTCTGGTGGTTTTATCGATAACGGCAGACGGTTTGGCCCTGGGGACCGGATTGTCCGCCGGCTAATTTTCAGAGTTGTCGATCGGCCGACCGCCCTGTGTAACTTAAAATTGAACGGCGGACGGTCCGGCCCCTGGGGGCGGAGGTCTGACACGCTTTGATTTGACATGTAGCCGTTGGTTCATAACAGCGGACCGTCCGGTTCTGTAGGGGCGGACGGTCTACGAGCACGCAGTGAATACGAATTTCAAACATAACGGTTTGATTTGGGGGTCCCCTCTATAAATAGAAGGGTGGCCGGTGTGGGAGCCTCTCTTGACCTTTCTACTCACTTGAGAAACACAATTGAGCTCTCCACTTCCTCCCTCTCACTCACTTTGCTTAGGGAATGCATTCTTGGTTAGGAAGAGAGGATTCTAGTGCAATGCATCCATGTGTTGAGCTTTGGGGCACTAGAGAAATCTTCAAGCAAGGTTCTTTGGCTTGTTACTCTTGGAGATTGTCGCCTCCTAGATGACTTGGAGATTGGATTTCATTGAGCTCTTCAAGAAGATTGTGAAGAAGCCTTTGGTTGATTTCGTGAAGAGGTTCTTGAGCTTTGCCTCATCGGATCGGTGAAAAGCATCTTTACTGAAGAAGAGGTTTGGATAGGTTCATTGATTTTGAGATTGGCTTATACATCAAGTGGATTCTTGGTAGAGGAGCAATTGGAAGCTTTGAATCCACCTTAAGGTGGATTAGGGGTGACCAGCAAGTCATCGACACCACGGGAAAAATTGCTTGTGTCTTCGGTTATTTCTTTCACTCAATTAATTACAAGCAATTTACCTTGAGTAATTTATTTCCTAGATATTGTTTTGTATCTTGTCATCCTAGGTTGCAAACCTTGACATAGGCTAGAATTACTAGAAGTAAGACTTGTCTTGTGTTTCTAATTAAATTTTTCTAGTGTTATGATTCTAGTTTTGAACCGCCTATTCATCATCCCTCTAGCCGGAAATCCTCGATCCTAGACATTATCTACAAACATGTACATTTATACATAGTTATTGTAGAAAAGATAGACCACCCCATCCCTCAAATTGCTACCTCCAAGTGGTATGACTACATGAGACATGCTCCGTCCTCCAAAGTCAAGGGTAAAAAGAAAAAGACAGACCACCCTGTTGGAGTTCTTCAAACCTGTTGGCCTTTGCTCGCACCAGAGCACTCCAAACCTCCGCGCTGCCCTCCGCGGCCTGCCACACATCCTTGTCTTATCTTACAATTAATGTTCACTGGAAGATGGCAGGTTTTGCCATAATCCCACTGATCGTGATGTCATACGTCTTGAATATTGTTCATTATAACTAGCATGTCTCAGGTAATTGTTTTGACCAAGTCAGTTGGGGGAACCCCAACCTATTTTTTTTGCACATATTTTCTTTATTCCAGAGCCATCGCTCCCACGAGGAGTCGAACCTGGGTCTGCTAGATGCTACTCAGGTACTCTAACCACTAGACTAGAGGCCCTTTCACAATGTCTCAAGTAATTTGCTCTTCCATCTATTCTCCATGGCACCTGCAGACTCTTCTTGATTTATTTGTTGGACATTTCTGCCCGGCCATCGATTTGAATATGGTATGGAGTAGCAGCCTGGTGATTTACTCCCAATCCGCTAATGCACTTCCAATAGGTCTGGTATGAAGCATGAGCCTCCATCACAAATCATGATTCTAGGAATTCCAAAGCTAGGAAACATGACTCCCTAAAGCATCTTCATTGGATTCAGGCAGCCACAACACAGGAGGTGCTTCAACCGATTTGTACACAAAGTCCATGATTACCAAGATGTGTCGACATAGAGGCAGGGCCCATCGAAGGCCATTCGCCATACTTCAAAAATCTCCATCGAAAGCTTCTCTTTCATAGGGTCACGAGCATTGATATTCATGGATTTCTAACATCTTGGATAGCCACACAAATTCTTTAGTGTCTTCATACCTGGTTAGCTAGAGGATTACTCTGCCCAACCGTAGCATGGTGCACAGAATACTTCATAGTATACCCCTAGGACGGGATGCCCAAATTTGAGAACCTTGCGGGTCTCACACAGTGTGCTGCAGTGGTGGAGTAAACTCTTAGTACTTGATGTGATAGTGATTCCATAGGTGAAATCTTTAATGGTGTACCATCTCCTAAATAATTTGACTTTCATTATTGAGAGATGATCATCTACAAATTTATTTGCTCCCTTCTTATCTTTGATTTCAAATTCAAACTCGCGAAGGAGCATGATCCAATGAATGAGTCATGGCTTGATACCCTTCTTGGTTGAGTGGTACTTTGGTGCAACATGATCCGTGATACTAACACTTTAGCACCAACCGAGTAGGGTTTGAACTTGCCAATGAAAAATACCATCGGCAGAAGTTCCTTCTCTATTGTTATTCTTGTCAACATCATATTTGCATAAGATATAGCCTGATGTTGTTTCTTCTTGCATTGACCGGCATTGCCCTAATGGTGTGAATACTTGCGGTGCACCTTATCTCCAATGGAAGGATCCAAACGAGCGGATGCATGATGGGGGCGGAAACAAGTGCCTTTTGAGGGTGTAGAAGATAATGAGGCAATCTTTGATTAATGGGGACTTTTGGGCAAGGAGGCTTGTCAAAAGTTTTGCTGTACCAAAGAGATCCTTGATGATCCTCCGATGACGGTCAAAACTCCATGACAATTTCTCACTCCCTAGAACGGGGGTGGGTCACTCCCTAGAATGCGGGTGGTTCACTCCCTAGAATAGGGACATCAATTACTTGGTTACCTCCTTCTCTCTTCTAACACTCTATGTCTGAGGACAATACTCGCCATCATACACCTTTGATATGGAGTAGGTGTATTGCAAAGAAACGGGCAGGTGAATGTGGTCTTACTCTACACATCCAGATGAATAGGAATTTGATGATAACTACAATATTTGTCGAGGTAGCAATAAAGAGAGAATGCTTGGCTAGTCATTCACTCATTTCACCAATGAAGGGTAGGGGGAAGTGGTCTTTCCGATACTTGATACACTTCCTCCATCTGGTAACCATCCTCTAAGGTGTAAGCTTATTTCTCTCATTAAGTACAACTATAATTCCTCCCTTCTTTGGGATCACTTGAACATGTTCGACCCATTCATCGACTTGCATAGGGTTGATGCTTCCTGCGTCCAAAAGTTGAAGTATCTCATTCTTGAGTCTTGACAACCTCCCTCATCACAAAATTTTAGCGGTCGTTGGAGTTCCCTTGACAACCTATGATCTGGTCCCATACGGGTGCATAAGTCAGGGTTGAGCCCCTTTCTAGTCCTGTACACAATACCCAAAGACGTATTCATGCTTCTCTTGAACTGCCGCGAATTACCAACCCTCACTCTCTGATGATGGTTGGCATGACTCGGTGGTTCGCAGAGGAAGGCATACTTCAAGTCAGGAGGCAACGGTCTCAATTCAATAGGAGGATGTTGCGGTGTACCCTCCTGAGTGAAATGTCGAGCATCTTAATCTAGGATAGGTTGAGAAAACTCTTCCAATACTATGCTCATTGCCTTCTCCAGCGAGTCTTGCTTCTACAATAGTCTTGATTGAGTGGATTAAGCTGACCGAGATCTTTTCATTGCTAACTGCAAGGTTGATTTATTGGCCGACCGACCAAGAAAAATTGTCGATTCAGGAATATCAAAGATGTGGAGATCTAGGAAAATCTTGGTACGCCCCATCTTTTAAGGACATAACATGAAGAATCCCCTTACTCTCAAGAATCAAGCCATCGATCCACTCCAGGTGCTCACGAGAGAAGGACACCCTCCAGATCGTAGACGATTTCTTGTGGTCAATGTCTCCAATAATGCAGAGGAATGTTTAGAGCATGTCACCACTTATTTCTCTATCCATTTCTTGCTCATAATCACAGAAAGACCCTCAACATGTGATGTGACATTCAAAATGAACACCTCCGATCTTGAACATATGCGCATCTGTTCCGTCGGCCTGCTTGAGGCTGTGCTGAGTGAGATGTTCTCCTCTTTTAGGAAGAGAGGACATGACAAACAACGACATATATCATTGATGAGTGTCTCATGATCCGAGGACATTGGTGGTTCGATAATTCCTCTACGATAGCTGGAGGTGGATATGAGGTAGCTGCTAGGGTGCAAATTGCCTACCCTCCTAATGGTATGCAGGATAAAATGCATCTTTTTGCGCCATCCAAACTCCTACTCTCTAGCCTTCTGATCGTACCAACTTTTTTTTCACTTTCCCGTCAGAGAGAACGGAAAAGGTTCACCAAAAGGTGTCTTGATCCATAGTAGGTATGAGAAAAGAACAATTCTCTTTGTGGTCCTGCAAGTGAGTGTAGAAATTTTCGTCCGACTTACTAGAGAAGGACTATGCACGAACCAGGACTACAAAACTGGGACTGGTCTCATAACCATCAAATAATGGTGGTGGTAAGGCGGTCGCAGTTCAAAAACTAGTGAGCTGGAACTGGCGGATAACTAGGAGCGAACTCCATGTGGTAGGGTGGAAAAGTATGCGAGTGAAAAGCGTTGAACTAGTGTTGCTATCGTTCCTGGCAATGGTGCCAGAAAAGCTTGTTGATACTTCTTAGCCTATGCGAATAACTCCTCAAGTGCACATAGACCAATGTAGTTTTTCTCCAGTGGAATAAAACTTGAGATATCTAATAAAAAGGAATGATACATGTGACTAAGTCTAGAACTGTTCAACCGGACCCACCAGGGGAGAAGAGGTATGAGGGTTGAGAGCCTAGCTCTAGTTAGCCGACTCATTACCCGGACAACTTATTATTCACTAACTTGATCTACTTTGATGGCTGGAAGGGAAGGACCTCAGAAAGGGATGAGAGGGGGTCCAACAGCTACCTGCACTACTATTACGAAAACACCCAAACGTGGTAGACTACAAAGGACAGATAGGGTTGTCACCAATTGCCTCCTACCAAAACGGTACCGTGGGGTGGAACACAACCCAACATGACTATTCAACACAAGCACCATGCCTAAACTATCAAGTCACTGACTTCTGCCTTTGTAGAAGCCTATAAGAAATCCCAAATAAGCAGGTTTGCTAAGTTGCGCAGACAAGGGATCTCGCATATCAAAGTAAGCTAATAGACAAATTAATAGAAGTAAAGAGAAAAACTAGCGAGATACTGAAGAAAGACTAGGAACCTACAAAGAAGCTCTATTCCTTCCGGGATTCCTATTTCTGGAGAGATACCATCAATGCTTTCCTGTTTAATCAAGGTTCGATGACTCCTACTTTAGTTGATGTTTACATGTTGACGGGTGTGAACATTGTCACTTCTGACCATCCCTCCGTACTCCTTAACAAACCAAGACACCGACTAACTCAGGAAAAGGCCACTGGAGGCTGGAGCAAGTATGTCATAGATCACATGAGGACAGGCTCAGTACAAGATAGAGAACATACTGCCTTTCTAAATTTATGGTTTGAAAGGTTCCTTTTCTGAGGAATAATATGTGGCCCAACCTCCAATATGCAGTCCATGGTAGAAGCTCTAGCTCACGGACAGGGGCGGACCTACGTATGCCGTGGCACACCCTAAGAAATGGTGAACGGAAGAACGATGGTAAGAGATTGGATTCCATAGGGAGCAAGAGAGGACTCGTGCGCAACTTGTAGTCATGAAGCTTGCTGGGGAAAAACACCAGGGGCAGAGGGAGAGCTCGAGCTATGCTGGTTGCTCGGCAATGGTTGCAGCCCTGCAGAGGACTCGTTGCAAAGGGAATTGAATGAGTTTTTGCAAAAAGACCCTGCAAAATCTTGTAGTTAATTGTATTACTTTTGTACCTTGCCTTTTTTTTTTTACAGAAACCACCCAGAAGCTAAGAGACTTTCCAAAAAGTCTTTTTCCAACTTAGCCATATGTTAATGGTGGATGCAAAATTTAAATAAACATCTGACAACAACTTTTTCATAGTTCTTTCGAACAAAGGTCTTTCGCAACTAATAACTCACATCATTTTTTCCAGAGCAGATTTTACGGCCACAATCCAACAAAAAACAATCTATGGCTTTGCTGCCCAAAATCTTCTTTGAACACCTTTTAATTGTTTAATTCAAGACAATATGTCATTTCACACTTGTATCCTGAACTTTTTGGTGACCTTTTCTATCTTTTACCGAATAGAAAAATAGATTATACCATTTTGTACGTAAATTTTTGGCACGGCACACCCTATATAAAAAACCTAGGTCCGCCCCTGCTCACAGAACAAATATTCCACTCGGAAAGCACTTGCTTGGGGCAGTATGTGTCCTTCACCAGATGGCAGTCAAATTATTGGCGGGTGAGCCGATTAATATTCTAGGGTGTCCTTGGTGGTTTATCCAGATCTGGATAGGCTTATATTTCCACAAGGCTATGGAAAACAACATAAGCAAGCTAGATTTCCCACCTTATCATTCATAAGGCAAAACTCTAGAAAGGCGACAATGCATATCTTTTGGTGAAGCCACATCGGCCATCAAATGGGATTCTTCATCTGACACCATTGATTTATAATGGTTCCATTATGAAGCTAGAGCCCAAACATATGAATTTCCCTTCATGTTTTAGTTTGTTGATATTAGCACAGATTTAGAGAGCACAAAAATCTTCAAAGTGGCTTGTTCCCTCGGCACCTGTCAATTTTCACGTGGGGAGGGAAATAAAACCATCTTATGAATTCTACTTTCCTTCAGTTGCTTCTCGTCAGCTGGCCTTTTGGTAATTACCTCCCTACCCATATTTTGCTAATCTCGTTCTCCCAAGGGAACGAGTAACCAATCTACAATACTCACGAGTATGAGATCTAGCACCAGATCCAGAATTCCTGCAGTTAGCCCAATGGGCAATGTGCAACCTAGTCCTCAACTAGCTTTGCAGCATCGTGGGAAGAATGGAATTCTCACTTGTTCAATTATTCAGTAGATCATTATCTAAAAAATATGGATCCAGAAAAATACTGATTCTTATAGCGAGGTTTGACCTTAACTTCTCAGGCCTCAGTTACTTTCACTGTTCAATTGCTTATTAATCTCTTTCATGTCAGGATACCATCATCATCGTGCCCATAATTTTTTTTGAGGAAACATCGCGCCCATAATTAGCCAAAGTGGTAAACCAATTCAATACCTACCATATATACCAACTCCCTGTATCGGGAGTGAAGCAAGATCCATACTCCATAGCCGATAATTTAGTCTTTATGAGTGTCATAGGTTCCTTTCTCACTCATTGTTCTCCCAGCTCCTTTCCTTTTTCTTTTAGAGTGCATCTCATGTTATCATTTGACCATTATCTTGCTACCCTGTTATCACCTCTAAAGTTAGTGGTGAATATTGCTATAAAGGCTATTAATTTGTTTCTTCGATATTCTTTAACCAGAGTGCTTTCCTAAGGATATAAATATGATACTCTAGAATATTCCAAGGTGAAATGCTACAAAGCATTATTATGTGCGCTTGCAGAATCTAATTCTACAGCCTAAGATACACCAACAAACATTTCTAGCACCGTTACCGAGAAAGCAATTGGCTCAAGATATTATTGATTTGTGTGATAGACTATGTAGTCTAATCGCCGCAAATCTTAGCGGGCTTACCACTTCTATCATTTATCTACCTTCAAACTTTGTCTAAATCCAAAATGTATTGGAAGATTTGTGAGATGTAGAGTCGTACCACCTCGGTTGACACTGAGTGTGATGTCAGATTCTTCAGAGACCTCATATTCCTTAGATCCACTGTCATCACCACCAGCTATGATTGCGCTGTCAGGACACTTCGCTAGTTCTTAGCCCCCTCAAGCAGCAGCTTTCCTGGGCTGAATGGTAACCAAGGTGCCAATGATTTTGAGCTGAAGACCGGTCAATATGGTCCAAGCAAGTCCTTGTTGATAGTTGTTAAATACTATATTTAAACGTTAACATTTACCAAAAACAAACACCAAACCAGTGATAGGAGTTTATCTCTAATAATTTCCACGAGTTTGGTCAATTGTCTATTTCAGGAGGATAAATTGCACAAGATATACATGAAAGTTCCTTTGTTAGCATGCACCTAGACGAAAGAAAGAAATACTCCCTCCGTCCAGAAATATAAGTCGTATTAGGATCAGCCAAAAGTCAAACTTCACAAATTTTGACCAACAATTATTTGAAATATAAATACATTTAGTATATAAATTTTACATCAATATATTTGTACTTAAAGCTATTTTGAGATAACATTAAATATTTACCAATTAATATTATATTATGATAGAAATTAAGAGTCAAAATCTATTTTGATTGACTTTTCCCCAACCCTTATACGACTTAGATTTATGGACGGAGAGAGTATTAAAAGAGCACTTGACATCGTTATGCAAGAGGTGCAGCTCGACACGCAACAGCAAGCTAGCAATGCTGCCTTGTGCTATGGGGCCACGTGGGCAAGCAATACCCACGCACAAGAAAAGAATAAGAAGAAGCAAGCAGCTGTTGTGTGTGCTCCTGCAAGCACAAAGTCCAGCAGACAAGTTGGCAGCTCGAGCAGCAGCAATGCTCGACTACGTGCATGTATGGTGAGGAATAGAAGGGCCACATGAGCTAATATTTATTAATATATATGCAGCTACACGTGGATACTCCTTCGTCCCAAATTAGACGTCGCTTTTGATTTTCAGACAATATATTACTATTTGTCTTATTTAAAAATTTATGTGAATATTATTTATTTATTTATAATTTATTTTATCATTAACTGTGCTTTCATCATGATATATTTGTTTTAGTATTTATTTAAAAAATTGAATAACACAGATAGTCAAACATGATGTTTGATAGTAAAAAACGACATCTATTTTGCGATGGAGGGAGTACGTGGTGGAAGAAGGCAGCACTCAACACTTAGCAGGTGCTGCGTGAGAGAGAAGGCCCTGGCGAGCAACATGTTTTGTCTCCCACGACCTATATATGCATACCAACACGCGAGACACATCCATGAAGGTGGGACCCATGCAGATTAGCAATACAACAGCAATGTACACACAATAGAGATGAGGACAACAGGGCTCACAAGCAGGTTTTGTCTCCGCTACACATGACAAGTTCAAAGCTGTAACAAGACAAAATAGCAAGAAGAGATTCAACCCGAGACGATCCAAGTGGGGGCCGGCCGGCCCATCTACGGGCCCTCTTGGCCCCATCTTTCACAAGGCGATTGTAGGTCAATTGTTTATGTCGTTTATGTGCACAATCAATACTAAAACCCCTCGGAACCGACCTAACTCCTATATAAGCAGCGATATACCCCCTGATTCATTCATTCGGCTTCGGATCAACTCAGATACACCTAGCAGAGAAGGGATGTAAAAGGGACACCAAATTATCATTAGGGGTAGGGAGTGTGATTAGAATAGAGATAGAAGAGGATTAGAAGACGACTAGAGAGATTGGAAGGGAGATCTAATGGATTCTTTCTTCGTACCAGTTATTCTTCTTTAATCTTGTAAGTAATTCATATTCAGTTCATGGGTCAAGTTATCCAGTCATTTATTTATTATTTCTGTATGGGATCATTGTAGTATTACCAAGTATGGGAACTTTATATGGGAAACCTTTGTATACGCCAGAGTAAGTAGTGTGTGTGGTGCCTAGGCCTTAGAATACCTTTGATTGCCTCGTTCTTCTCTAGAATTATTGTGGGGTAGGTATTAGGGTAGTGACAACCCTCTTGTCCATCATGTCTTTTAGGCGCAGACTTGTGAACTCCCTCCTACAGAAGTTCGAAGTAGAGCTAATAGCCGGAGGTTCATGGCAGATCAAGATCAACATCGGTACTGCTCGTAAACAATACCAGAACCAAGTCCATCTTAGACATGACATTCCTTAACCACATTCCATAAACCAATATCTTTCCTCTATCCTTTAGGGTATTCTAGTTAGAAGACAATTATACCTCTGTTCCTTTGAATACTCACAAATGAAATGCTACAAAAGTATCTTTGTGCACCTGCGGATTATTCTGTAGGAGTTAAAGAAACACTGGACGTTTCTGATGTCGCCATTGGGGAAACTTATTAGCGACTTAAGAAGCATCAACAATCATTTGTGGCTCCGTATATATCTGGGGAACAGTTGCTATAATTATCTTCGAACCTAGTATATCGTGTATCTATTCTTTTTACTTTTATTCTACCTTTAGCCTTGCTACCCATGAAAGGTTATCCTTTTCAACACCTTTCAAAATCCTTTTTACTTTATTTACCTCTACATCTACCCCTGCTACCGAAGGAAAGTTATCCCTGTCAATACCTTCAAACCATTTTCATGGAAATTTTTCGAGTCGTTACCCTCTTCTAAGCCTCACAAGCTTCTGGCTATAAACTTTTCCTAAATCCATGGTTCAAGAACAAAGCCTTCTCTAGCTTGAACAATGGAAACCATACCACATCAGCGAAAGTTCAAGCGATTCTAGATTCTCGACATAGGAGAAGGAAATTATAGGTGCAGCCTACGCCAAGCTTCAAGACTACCCATACTAGCCTAGACTTGTCTTTACCCTCTGTGCTTCATGACAACACCTTTTCCTTGGGTTTTGACATGTAAATTGCCATATATCTCGTCATCACCGTTGGAGGATTGACTACACATGAAACTTCAATGGAGGAAGGGAATTCTTAGATTACTTCTTAGAAAACTCTTCTTTCCATACCTCATAAGCAAACCCCGTTGAGAAAAATGTGAGTAGTGCTAAGACAGCCCTCAACAACCAAATCCAAGTCTTCACTCTTCACATCCATAGATTTGTCGGTTGAGCACTCTCCCGAACCATGAACAACGAAGGAAGAAGAAACTCAACCTTCGGAAATTGCTTTTCAGTTCAAGGACGAATCCTTATTGAAAACCATAGAAACACGTCGAATTATCCACCAGTTCCATACACCCCTCTTAAGGAGATTTTCTGTAAGGAAACCCAAGAGGAAATTGAATGCCTTATCAAGCTGTGAATGGTCTAAGGAGTTAGATCTTTCTTCCAAAGCAATTCGGATTGGCCCTCCCCCTATTCATTCAATGCGAAATTTGAGGAACCATGGAAGATCTATCATGCAATCTTGATGTGGAAGCTAATATCCATTCCATATTCTTATACTCACAAAGTTGAGGGACGAACCCATAGCTCCAACCAAAACCTTCAAAGAGCCCATCAAACACTTTCTTATAAGGAATCAGGATTTTGCAAAACATACCTCTTGGAACAAGAAGCCTACGATACCTTCTCTTCATAATCTTTCCAATCTTCGTGAGAAGGCTGTCCCTAGAGTTGAACTATGAGAGGAATGGTTAATGGAAGAAGAACGCTCTTCTAAAGCATTTCGGATTCGTTTGCCTTCCACAACCATACCTTATGATATAAAGCGGGACTGTCGTAGAAGCCATTCACAACCCTATTGTTGAGGCTAACATCATTCATAGTATAAACTCTTTTGAGAAACAAGTTTCTAGAGGTGTACATTCACATCCTTATCTGCTTTTTGTACCTTCACATAGACATTTTATCAGCTGTGTATCTTGCTAAATATTGCTTGTAGAGATAATGTTCATATTTGATAAGGACATCACTCCTATTTATATACAAGAACCACTGAACAATGAAACCATTCAAGGTCCGATCACAACAGCTCTTGCACGACAATTGAATTTACAGGTGAGCTCGTTCCTAAATGTTCCTATTAATAGTTGTGAGACTGGTTTACTACCTATTGTTTATAATATGATTAGGAACCAAGGAGAAGACCAAGAAATATATGGGGAAAGGCATGGAGTCATGGAGGACCATCAAGGGACGGTCAAGCTACGTGGAGGCCCAATACAATTCGACTTCGAGTCCACCTCGGAGTCCAGGAGCTGCCTTTAGTAAATTTGACGCCCAGGCCACATACGGAGTCTGTATTCGACGATCCATATTTGGTTGGAAAGAAGATTTCATAGAGCTTCCAATGGCACTGGTTTGAGCCTCAAATTCCTCCTGAGTCGTCGGAAATCGTCCGAACAAGATGACGTCCAGAATATGTCCCGGTGCTGCGTCACCGTCTTTTGGCCTTTGGACCGTGTATCGTCGTTAAGCCCATTAGGGGTCACGTCCAGGGGGTCGACCATGACCTTAGACTCTATTTTACAGTAGCCGCCGCCAAGGTTAGGATTTGGATTTTGCTTTAGATCAATCTGTCTTGAACAGCCGCCGTTCTTCGGTTGTGAAACTCCAACTCGTGTACTTCAATCATTCATCCACAGATTGTCACTAAATTTCAGAGCTGCGTTCTTTCAAGTTCTTGCTTGTGTTCTTCGTTTGCACTTGCAGAGATTAGCCTTCTTGGCGAGCTCAACCGGATCGTGACACGATTGATAACCAGAGGAATCGCGGTGCTAAGATTGCAGGGAATCGGGTCTTTAGATCTGAAGCCGGATCGGTATGTCGCAATTCCACCAAAAAACGAGAGTTATCCTTTCCCTGACGCAAGATCAGGCCCCTAGTTCACATCAATATTACACATTTGTAGCTGTCTATTAGATCCACATGCATGACAAACACCCTAGCTAATTCAGTAAGATACAATCGGCTGAATCAACTAGATTGTCTGATTCTTTGTCTTTTTCTGTATCGGTTGATATAACCGATTTGACCTATAAGAGACTTTCAGAACACCAGCCGATGCTCTTGAATTTAACGTTTATTTTGTTTTCTTGTCAGTTAACAGGTCAAATTGGGTGGCACTCCTTGGTCATCGGAGATCAACGATCCGGGCTTGTCCAACGACACACCCGAACCTAAGTGTTGATATTTGCATCAACACAAACAAGCTAAATAACTCTAAACTAATATAGAGGAGAATTGCACTACCAAAAAGTCACTTGGACTTGATAAAAGAAAAAGGCAGGAAAAGCTAAGATTACTTAAGAAATAAAGAAGATTGAAATATATTCATAATATTCAAAGTAAAGGAAAATATACAAGAGCTTTACCCAAACTCCAAGAGAACTCCAGAACCTCTAAGCTAAGCCCAACCCAACCCTACTCCCAACTCTAACCTACTTTAGAACTATAAGTGAGAAAGAAAGAAAAACTCGACCTGCGAGGGACAAGCCGCCCCCGGGCATTACTTGTAAGAAGAAGGCCTTCTCACACAGGCCAAGAAAATCCCTGAACCCCGGTTCCACCCTGACACTGGGAGGCTTAGCCCGTGAGACTACCTACCTGGTCCATACATGGTCCTCAGGCCAACCTAGGCCACCATCTAAACCAGTGCTTTGGCACACGGGACCCACGAGGGGATTTTTTTAACCCTCAGGCAGAAATTCGCCCCACCTGGGGTTCAAACTCAGGACCTGAGGGGTGCCGCCGGAGTGACTTGACCAGCTGGTCTAAGCACTCTTTGGCTATAAGTGAGAAAGTATAATAGCTCCTTTTTGGTGTGTGTTTTTATAACTTCTTCACGCCGGTTGGGGTGCTCAACCGCCTTTGCAAACTGTCACTTGAAGTTGGGCTCAGGCTGGCCCTAGCCGTCTGATTCCACTACCGTTCTTGTGAATGTTGCAGATCGATCCTTGTTGACGATTCCTTTGGAAGTTGCTGGTCCTAGGCCGGTGAAGACTGATGGTGTGCCCTCCAATCCGTGGCACAGTCCTTTCGGGTCCCTCGGATGCACCGACACCGAATCTACAGCTCTAATGGATGGAAATTGTGTTTCTTTGCCCGCGGATCAATGACATGGCGAAAGTCCTAGGTGATCGGTCCACTGGTCGAGAGTGGTCTGCTCGGCCGGCATTTGATCTGTTTTCGTCCTCTCTTCGTCACATGTGCCCACAACCATAAATATTTCAAAACTTGTGTAAATTCTTAGAATAAAGTAAAATATACATGGAACCTTATGTAAATACCTCATTTTATTCCCGAGATGTTGATGACAAGTTTTGTTTATTGGCCGTCAACGGCCCCTCCGTGCTACAAGTCTGCAAGCTCATGGAAATGGAATAATGGGAAGGAGAGTAGGGGGCTGGCGTGGCCACTAATGATGTCGCTGCCATAGATGCTCCCGATGTCGGTGCTTCTACAATCCGTGGCCGCGAGTTTCGCAACAGCAGTTCGAATCAAGCAACAGCAGGATGGCATCGGTGTTGGGCGAGGACAAAGGTGCCCTTACCCCAGCAACAGTAGGACAGCTCTGCGATTGAAAAAAACAGAAGATAATAATAAGAGGTAAAATAAAGTTAAATGCTTTTATTGGTATGGAGCAATACATTAGATCTAGGATTGGAAGGTACTCAGATTAAGATTCTAGAAGTGTATGTTTTAGATTTGAAGAAATTTCTTTCGAGTTTAAATCTTACCACAGGACGGTCATAACATTCATCCCGCCCTAGCCTTAATGTCAAAGTCAAAATGTTGTTGCTGGTGTTGTGGAATCAAAAGAAGTGGTTCAAGGTCAATAGTTGATTCAAGTTGTGGTGGCATTAGTTGGGATGGGGATAGAACAACCACAACAGGGTGAAGAATCTTGTGGAGGGTACTATAATCTTATAAGGGAATTTGAACCATATGTTCATATTATTGTTGATCCAAGACTTCGAATTTGAATTGATAGATTTGATCCTAACATTAGAGAGATGATGTTCATACATTTATTTGTGTTGTGAGATTTCAATAAAAATATGAATAATAATTAATAAAAATATAAACATACACAAATATTAATTAATAACACATTACATAAATGTTATTTAAAATTATATTATATATATTACGCTAGTGTCATTAATATTTCTCCTAGATTACCCTATACCTCTATACTATTCGCATATATAATTTTTATATTATAAGAATAATTTTGTATAATATACAATTAATCTCAACCGTTTGTCCTTTTCAATCAGTAATATATGGTAGTATCCACCGTCGAAAAGCATGCTTCAGCCCCGTGTTTCGCATCTCGTGTTGCACCATTAAAATCCTAATACAGGGCAATAGTGTTTGTTGAAGACACTGTGTTGATCCGTTCGGTAGGGCCATGTTCATATTCAGGAAAAAGTACTTCTCCAATAAGTTTTTCCTATTTACTCCACTCACCGAACACGCTTCACAGTGCACTGTTCCAAAAAGTACTTATTGTTCTCAATCTGAACACAGCCTGATTCTCTATGGACCTGACAAGCCGGTGCTGGAGTACCGTACGGAACCAGCTGCGGCACACCTACCCACCGCCCAAAACCGCATGCAACCACGCCTGTGGCTTTACTCTGAGCCCCACCCCGCCACACGCACAAGCTTTTCACGTCGCGTCTATTCAAAAAGGCAGTCCTCGATCACATAGTTCGGACCCGCCTCTGCCTGCAAGCTGCACAGGGCATAAATAAAATACGGTTGTACTGTAGGGTTGGTGATCGAGCAGCCATGCATGCGCGTCGTCATCCCGTTCAGCCCGCCCTGCAACTGCCACTCCTGCTCCTGCTTCTGGCGGTAGCGCCGACGGTGTGCGCGCACGTGACAGCGCTGATCGTGTTCGGCGACTCCACGGTGGACGCCGGCAACAACAACGCCATCCCGACGGTGGTGCGGAGCAACTTCCCGCCCTACGGATGCGACTTCCCCGGCGCCACGGGGCGGTTCAGCAACGGCCGCATCGCCACCGACTTCTACTCGGAGGCGCTGGGGCTCGGCCGCGACTTTGTGCCGGCCTACCTCGACCCGGACTACGGCATCCAGGACTTCGCCATCGGTGTCTGCTTCGCCTCCGCTGGCTCCGGGCTCGACGTCGCCACCTCGCGCGTCTTCGTGAGTACTCATATCTATATCGGCCTATCTCTTCTTGCATTATTGGTTCATCATCATTTTTTTTAGTAGAATTGCTTCATCATTGGCTACTACTATGAGTGCACTCGGCGCAGGCGTTGATTTCCTGTTTCCCCGGCACTGAATTGAAATTATATAGGAGTATTATATATCGGTGTTTTCTTTTGTGATAAAATTAAATCATTTGGGATTATTACGAAGGAAAATGCATGTTGCGTCTAGCTAGACGACGCATGTTAACTTGTTACTATTAATTAAGGTTGTCACGAATAACAAACTCAGTATCATATATAGACGTCATAACTTTGTTGGCTCCAACACTGGAACTTTATTTGTACTCTCGCCGTCAGCAGGGGTGCCGACGTGCAGTGATTTATTAATTTGTCACTCTGCATCAGCGCCATACTAAATTGCGAGTAACGAAGACAGATAGAATTGTGCCCTTCTTTTTTTATATACTATCACCGTCCTTAAGTATATGACAACTATAATAAATTTAAACTAATTTGTTCTCCCTTAAATATTTCAATAGACAACTCTTCATCTTATTTACTTCAAAAATACATCATCACCGTTTGGTCGTTGTTAGCTAGGACAGATGGAACCATTACCTGATGGTAAAAATGGCACTTGTTATCACCACCGTGTTGTTGATTATCACCGCTGGTTATTTTTAAACCCGCGGTGACTGGCTATTTGGAAAACATTTTCTGTAGTAGTGAATGGGATGGATACGATGATGGCAATTCAAACCGACATATATAATAGAGAATGTAAAATCAAGGCTGATCAATTTGAAATGATACGATGGATCGTAACGCTACCCCCAACTTTTTCAAATTGACATAGGGGGGCAACAAATACCTTGTATTATGCTGCTTTGCATTGGCAAGTACTACAAGCAAAAAATGTGAAGTTTCGGGCCAAACTGACGTTATTTCCTATAAGGTGTGTTCATAACTCATCGAATAAAAAGTACACATACAGTATAGACTTCCCTGTATGCTTCTACTTTCGATTTTCGAACGACTTTTTTGGTCACGGGAATTTACCGCGACATGTCCATGTCACCGTTGCCAAAACAAAATAAACCCGGCAGCACTTTTCTGCAAGATTCCCGTTGCTCAATCGACCAGAAGCAAGCAGATCCTCGTGTCCTATTCGGGAACACTTTTAGAGTACCGGTGAGCAGTGTTAACACAAACAGTCACATTTGTCGACTAGCACTTGCTACTCGTACACGACCGAATACTTTTTAGCCCGTCGTCAATTATGCATGCCCGAATTGAACGCTTTCACGTGCATTGTAATAACAATAATAACAAAGAGGTTTATAATCTAAACAAACAAACCATATAAACATTGGAAATGTACGAAACCATTGCTTGCTTGTGTGTTGTGTTCTTACAAAAAAAGTGTTTTAACACAATCTCACCGTGATGATGGATCCATTATGTTCCAGAGAGTGATCCCCCTGTGGAAGCAGGTGGACATGTTCCGGGAGTACAAGGCGCGGCTGGCTGCCCACCTCGGCGCCGCTGAGGCCAACACCGTGGTTGCCGGCGCCGTGTACGCCGTCAGCATCGGCACCAACGACTTCATCGAGAACTACTACGCGCTCACCACCACGCGGTTCCTCGAGTTCACGTTGCCCGAGTACACGGAGTACCTGGTGGGCCTGGCCCGGGCGTTCCTGGCGGAGCTCTACGGCCTGGGCGCGCGCAGGATCGGGTTCACGGGGCTCGCCGCCATGGGCTGCCTGCCCCTGGAGCGCGCGCGCGCGCGAGCCCTGGGCACCAGCGGCGGCTGCGACGAGGGGTACAACGCCGCGGCGCGCGCCTTCAACGCGGCGCTGGCTGGCATGGTGGCCGATCTTGGTAGCGAGCTGCCGGGCGCCCAGATCCGGGTGGCGGAGGTGTTCGAATTCTTCGAGGGCGTGGTGCGCGACCCGGCGCGGCACGGGTTCGCGCGCGCCGACGTCGGGTGCTGCGGGACTGGCACGTACGAGACGGGGTACACATGCGGCGCGTGGGCGGCGGCGCCGGGAGGGACGTGTCAGGACGCCGACCGCTACGTTTTCTGGGACGCCGTGCACCCCACGGAGCGCGCCAGCAGGCTCGTCGCCGAGCACCTCATCAACACCACCTTCGGCCGCTTCGAGTGATAGATAGATGCTCTTGTACTCGGGTTAATTAGGATCTCGTCGTGATCCGATCCGTGTAACGAATGTGTGCATTGGTTTAAGTAGGACAATTGAATGATTGATTGGTGCATGTGACCACCTCAAACACAAAGTATGTTGCCTTTTTCTCCTGGTTGAAGTTGGATCAGGGAACGGAAATCACAGATCCAAAAGAGAGCATTGCACGCTGCAACTGTGCCAAAGAAAGAGAACTCAGGGCGAGATCATAAACTACACAGAACCAGAAGACGCTTGCCTCTCTGTCTGTCTGAACAGGAACTGCTACTGTCAGCTCATAATCTTTTCAAGCCAAAATTGTGTTAGTCAGCCTCAGGTGAGCTAAATTGTACACACATACCATGCACAGACCTAGTCAGCTAGCTACATTCTCTGCCAACTAACGCCGGGGCGGCGCGCCCCTGCTTCCAGCTCCTCTACAGCGCCGGCCGCGCGGATCAACGATCCATGTCGCCGTTGTGGGCCCTCGACGTTCCGCAGGTCCATCAGCACCTCTACACTGAAACCACAAGCAAATCTCAGAAATCCAAAATCATAGTAGAGGGCAGACGAGTTCATGCGCAGGGACGCAGCGCGGCAACGGGGAGAGCTGATAGAATGCGCACGTACGTACGTACCTGCTGGGCGGTACTAGTTGTGAGACGGGTTCGCGTGGGACCCCGGCACACGGCGGCCGAGGCTGGCCCCCACCGCCAGCCGCCGATGACCATCTCCTGCTGCGACCCTGGCGACGACCGCGTGTCCGGCGACACCCGCGGCGCGGTCACCAGCAGCTTCCGGCCCCACCCGCCGCACTCAAGCGTCGGCGTCGCCGTCGCGAAGGAGCTCAGAAGGAGCCCGACGAGGACCAGCAGTACGAGGCTAGCACGGTAGGGCAGCGACCGGTGTCTGGCCATTGGTTGCTTACGCCTTACGCGCGCGTGCTGTCTGTCTGTGCTCAGTCCGGCAATGGATCGATTCACCGAGGCAGTGAGATGGAGCTACAGAGTGTGAGCAGGGAGCGCTTGGTGGTGGTTACAGGGAATTGGAGGAGCTGCTGATGGGATCTGGTCTTGGTCTGGAAACGATGGAGCATAATTGCCAGTGGCAGTTAGATATAGGTGGTTAAGTGCGGAATTATCTACTGACGAAAGATAATAGCAGAGTGTCAGTCAGTCATATGCAGCAGGTTCATTCACATGTAATTCAGGCCGTGCCAAAGCTCTTGCCATGTGCAACCGCCGCTCCTAAGCCTAGATCAGGCTCGGAACACATGCATGGAGGAGTAGAATTTGTCTGGTCAAAAGATTAACCCGAGTTGTTAATGGACAAATCCCTTTACTATTGCTTGGTTAACACGGCCAAGACTTCCATTCCTTGGAATACGATGAAACATCTCCTCCATTCCTCTGCTGTTCTGCGCCACCTATCCTAACTGTAACTGCCAATAACTTCCATTTGTGCTGGTCCGGAACATGCGCGCGGTAGTAAATTATCCTGATGACTATTGATAATTTAATCTCTAGTTCCAGAAACAGCATCCGATTTTATTTTTTTTTTGGAATTTCCTCTGAAGAGATTATTCGCATTATGCTGATGGGCTCGGGGTTCGATCTGAATTTCGCCGTATGTACGTGCTTGGCGTTGGTGCTGCAAAGAGTGGCGGTGTGCGTTTTCTGTACTTCAAAAGAAATAGGCTAATGAACTGATCAGCGTGCGTGACACCATCACCCACGCATCTTTTACCAGCCGGCGTTCAATTGGTTGCCGCTGGTGGGTGTAGACCGGCGAACTCGGAGATGCATTTTCGGCAGCACCAATCCTGCTCTGCTTCCACTCGCAGAGAGATCAGCTCATTGTTTTTAGGCCGCTACTACTAGCTACGATACGAGTACGACTAGAGGAGGAGGCTGGGCTGGGCTGGCTCATGCGTTCATGTGAGGGCGGCACGTGACTGGCGGATCCGTTGGTCGGAACCCGAAGCCTTGGTGGCAGCGCCGGCCAACCTACTCCTCGGGATTGCCGTGCCGCATCTTGACCACGTTCCAGCGCCGGTTGATTATTATTGCTAGTTTTACTGTACTTCATCCGTCCTAGAAAGCATGCAATTCTAGCATCTTTTGGAGTGTTTAGATGCTATGAATCTAGTGAATGGCTAGAATTGTATTCTTTTTTTAGACGGAGGGTGTACGTTATTAGGAATATTTATTGCCTTCCCATCTACTCCTACAAGGCAACAAATGTCTTTTTTCCTTTTCTTTTGTTTTTTTCCCCTTTCTTGTAAGTTTTTCTCGAGTGATAACCTGAAAGTGACTCTTCATCTCACCTGTAACATGCATGAGTCGAATCGGCCATTGGTGAAAAGGAATCCTCGGGGAGGGAGCTGAATCTTCCTCTTTGAGAGTCGATTCACGGTGAATACAAAATAAACTAGTTACACCTGACAAGCTGTTTTCAAGGAGAGCAGGGGAGAAAGCGAAAGTTGCAACTTTTGGAGAAAAAAGTTTATCCTTTTCTGATTTTTTTTATTGGCATATGAAACGCACAACTCAATTCAGTTCAGAGTTCGATCCTAGCAAACACGTATGTGTCTGTTTTTTCTTCCATGTCGACTCACCACTGGCGATTCCCCAATAGAGGGCGGTCACTGCAAATGTGTATAGATAGACAATAGTAGACGTAGTTTCTGCTACTATTATGCATATAGTTTTCAGAGAAGGTAGTTGCGCTGATGTTTCTATACTACCTGACTCTGTGTATACGTAAGTAAAAAGAAAACTATGTGTATAGTTCCAAGAATAATTTGACTTGGTAGTTGGTATGCTTAACAGAATGAACCAATTGCATTTCCTACTATATATGGTATTTGTTGTTGTTGTTGGGGTGCAAATTGGAGGAATAAACTAGCAAAGTACCACTGCCTAGTAAACAAGAACATAATTCAGATAAGGGAGTCATAATTTCTGCGAATTGGAAAGTGATCGGGCTGGCAGTACTCTACTCTGATCTAACCACATACTCCATCCATTTCAAATTGTAGATCGTTTTGCCTTTTCTAGGTGCAAGCATGTTTGTATGCATCTAGAGTTCTACCACTATATTAGGTGAATACAAATATCTATGAACTACAAAAGCCAAAACAACACAGGAAGCACAACTTAAACGAAGCACATTAGTATTAGATTGCAGCTTGAATAATAAACCCAAAGATGTCGCGGATCTCACGTGATGCATTATTGCACTGCTGCCTATATTTGAGATGACACGAATCATCGTCATCAGTCATCACCATCTTATTTGAGAGGATCAGTTTTCCCTACCACTGCAAATTTAAAAGGATCAATTGGGGTTTTCTATTTCAATGGAAAACAAGAAATTGTTCCCTTCGTAACAGTACTATTTTGTATTGTCACAACACTACGAGGAAGTGTATCAACACGTTGCCGGAGATAAAAAAAAGAATCCATGGACAGATCTCTACACGCCGGGACCGTTAGGTAAATAGGGAGGAACCAGAGCTGCAGCGACAGTCAATGGTTGTAAACTTGAATCCAGCTATCTAGCGCTAGCTTCAGATCGATGTTGGTGAAGCCATGCCAAATGCCACGATCTGCCGCACGTGATGCCAGCGAGGCCAACGTGAGCGCCCAAGGAGATGGCGATCGAAAGCATAATTATCCATGCAAGTACGGGGTGAAGTGCGTGCACGGGTTTTCTCAGGTCGTCTAGCGGAAAGCTTGATCCCCGTATGGACTGCATCCAAAAAAAGCTTTGATCGGATCGTCGTGACGCCCAAAAGACAGCGAATTTCTTCTTCAGGAAGCGCACCTTAGGCTGAACGAGGAAGATGTTGGATAATCACATGAATTTTCCCATATTTTAATTCCAATATTCAAAATAATATTAAAAAATATTTCCACGACTATTGTGAGAGACAATCCATGTGTACGTGTTCAAATTTAACAAAGATTTATATAAGAACACAAACAATAGTAGTTCGGACATCGAAAGTACCCAGGGGCGGGACCGGAGCCGGAGGCACCGGTTGTGCCGTTACCAGCTGGAGGGATATCAGCCATGATATCTCTCGACTGACCTTAATTGAAGGAGTCGTATCAATTTGATGCAGGAAGATCCGTTGACGCAGTGCAGTCTGCGCGCCGAAGTCGTACAGGAAGTAGACGCGGCGCGGTGTAATCATTTGACGGCGGCGGACTGTCCAGGACGGTGAACCGTACACCGGTGAAGACGCAGCGGTTCTCGGCGAGCAGTCGCGTGAAGACGCTCCCCAAAAACCTGATTGCCCCGATATCCCGAGCAGGATCTCGAAGAGGCAATGGTGTCGGAGGCACCTTGCCGCTGGTGCACGCAACGCCAGGGATGGGGATGCGGTGTAGCAGCAGAGGAGAGGGGAACGAGAGAGGACTCAGATCTGGATCTGGGGAGAGGAGTCTTTCCGCTTTTAAGGCCAACATATGGAGACAGGAGGATGAACCTAGACGGGAGCGAGACGGGAAGGCCTAATCAATTCGTTATCAATTGCCATAAGAGGCCTTCCACTTTTAAGGCCAACGCAGGGAGAGATGAGGATAAACCTTGACGGGAGCAAAAACATGAAGGCCTCATCAATCCATTATCAATTGCATACCCAGCAAAATGATTCCTGGTGCGGCGCGGCGAGCAAGCGCGTGCGCGTGGCACGCCAACCTCCTCTTACCGGCTTTACAAGGGATGCACCAGTCGTACACCTTTTTAATTCGGTTGAGATTCTTTTCCACTACCAATATGGTTTTAATCATAGTAACTATAACATTAAAAGGTAGGATTTAATCCTTTTAAATTAAAAAGAATAATGTGCTAGGCCTAAATATTCTAACAATCCACACCAAGGATTTCAAGCCGTACCAATAATGTTCTTAGTTCCTCTTTGATATACCAGTATTTGACGGAGACTGTTAAGTTGAACTTCCGTCTAGAGCTCGGGCTACACTTATTCACAACTGAACAATGGACTATGCCTTGAATTGTTAGTTTTGTGCAAACGAGCTTTACCAGAACTCCACACTGATACTAGGCTGCAAGGGCATCCCCACTGTTTTGGAGGTTATAGGTCATACTCCTTGCCTTTCATGAGTTTATAGAGACCACCCAAATCTCATATACTATGACCAATTGTCAAACTCATATACGTGTGTCCCTTAGAGATATTATGTAGGACAACATCTCTGTTCCAGGAGACAACAACCTTGTTCCATGAAACCACTTGGAACACAATAGGGTATAAGCCAACCTACCTTACAAATTAGAAAAGAAATACACCTTCACATGGAATGAACCTTTTTACAAAGGTTCTCTTCTCTCAGTTGCGCTATGGCTTGTTTCACCATCCTGCTTCACAGGATCTCCGGTCACACAGGACATGTTACCACCATAGAGTAACTCACGTGGGTCTGAAGCCCAATTCCATGTATGCATAATCTATCACATTGCGTGAAAGACCATTTGTAAATTGATCTGCCAGGTTTTTAGCCGTTTGAATATAATCCAAGGCTATAACTCCAGAGTTTCTCAATTTCTTGACAGATTTCAGCTGCCTCTTTACATGTCTGGATGACTATGTTGTCCTTAGAACTGTTCACCTTGATAATCACAATTTGATTATCGCAGTTCATAAGAATCACAGGTATCGATTTTTCAACTATCGGCAGATCCATGAGGAGTTCACGAAGCCACTCAGCCTCAACTATGGCAGTATCTAATGCTGTGAGTTCTGCTTCCATTGTTGACCTCGTTAAGATGGTCTGCTTGCAAGACTTCTAGGAAACAACGCCACCTCTAGTTGTAAACACATATCCTCTTGTGGCATTAATCTCATTAGCATCAAAGATCCAATTAGAATCATTATACCCTTCTAGAACCTTTGGGTTCCTAGTGTAATGAATTCCATAGTCTATTGTCCTTACTAGATAACGCATTACTCTCTCAAGAGCTTTCCAGTGATCATCACCCGGATTTGAAACAAATCGGCTCAATTTGCTTACAGCATATGCTATGTCAGGTCTCGTAACGCTAGCTAGATACATTAACGAACCAATTATTTGAGAGTATCTCAGCAGATCTCTCATTATCATTTTATTATTCTTCAATGTTAAACTGACATCGTAAGGAGTTGAGACAGACTTGTAATCACTATATCCAAAGCGATTCAACATCTTCTCCACGTAGTGAGTTTGTGACAGGGTCACCCCATCATTTCCATCCTTTACCAGCTTAATGTTAAGGATAACATCAGCTTCTCCTATGTCTTTCATCTCAAAACTTTGAAACGGAAAGTCCTTGAGTTCCTTAATCACATTAAGGTCTGTTCCAAAGATCACTATGTCATCCACATACAGACACATAATTACTCCATCACCTCGACCAAAATAATAGTACACACATTTGTCAGCCTCATTCAAAATAAAGTCGGTAGATGTTAAAGTTCTGTCAAACTTTTCATGCCACTGCTTAGGTGCTTGCTTGAGGTCATACAAGGACTTCAACAGTTTGCACACCTTTCCTTCTTGACCGTTTGCCATAAACCCATCAGGCTTATCTATATAGATATCCTCTTCCAACTCCTCATTTAGGAAAGCTGTCTTCATGTCCATCTGATGAATGAGAAGACCATAGGAGGCTGCCAGTGAGAGTAGCACTCGAATAGTGTTCAATCACGAAATAGGCGAGTAAGTTTCGAGGAAATCCTCTCCTTTTTGGGTATAACCCCTGGCCACAAGCCTAGATTACTTCTCAATCATACCATCAGGCCTAAGCTTTTTCTTGAACACCCATTTATAGCCTATGGGCTTGCACCTATAGGGGCGGTCGACTCCTTCCCAAGTACCATTAGTCATAGTAGAGTCCATTTCACTTCTTACTGCTTCCTTCCAATAGCCAGCCCAGGAGTTGAATATGCCTCTTTAATGGTCCTAGGTGTGTCGGCCACGAGGTTTACAATGAAATCATCACCAAAAGACTTTGCAGTCTTTTGTCTCTTGCTCTTTCTCATAGTTTCATTATTATCCTCCTCAGGATGTTCCACATGAGTATGTTCATTTTGTACAAATGGTTCAGTACAGATATCCTCCTCGATAATCTCTTGTCTAGATGTACTTGTTTCCTCTCTCATTGGAAAAAAAATGTTCTCAAAGAATGTAGCACCTCTGGTCTCCATTATTGTACTGGCCTACACGTTGGGTACTCCAAAGTTTATTACCAAAAACCTATAACCCACGCTGTAAATAGCATAACCAAGGAAGACCCCGTCTACTGACTTGAGTCCAAGTTTGTGTTTCTTATTGATTGGCACACTTTACTTTGTCCAAGCAACCCTAAGTACGCAGATAAGTAAGTGTTGGCCTTTTCTTTTCCCATTCCTCGAATGATGTTTTCTCTTTATTCTTTGGAGGCACACAGTTTAGTACATGACACGTGGTCAATATAGCCTCACCCCACCATTCCTTGGAAAGTCCCAAAGTCTCTAACATGGCTCCAACAAAGTCTGTCAGAGTTTGGTTCTTTCTTTCGACAATCGAATTTGACTGAGGTGAATAGGGAGGCGTCCTTTCATGAATAATGCCGTGTTTTTCGTAGAATAAATTGAAAACTTTAGGAAAGTACTCACCACTGCGATCCGACCTAATTCTTTTGATCTTTCTCTCAAGTTGGTTTTCTACTTCAGCCTTGTAGATTTTAAAGTAATGAAAGGCTTCATCCTTTGTTTCCAACAAGTAAATAAAACAATATCTAGTGTTATCATCGATAAGCGCCATGAAATATTTCTTACCACTTTTTATCAACACACCATTCATCTTGCAAAGATCAGAATGGATCAATTCTAGAGGTGCCAAGTCCCTTGCCTCAGCAGACTTATGAGGCTTGTGAGTTTGTTTTGATCCAACACATACAAGGCACTTGGAATTTTTACAGTAAACTTTGGAATTAAACTCATATTTGCTAATCACGTCATGCAACCAAAATTATTGTGACAAAGCCTCGAATGCCAAACATTTGATTCATCAATGCTAATAATATTGTTTGCTACATTATTAAAACCATCATCAAGAGAAAAGCGAAACAGACCTCCGCTGTCATAACCTTTACCAACAAAAGTTCCAAACTTTGACACGATACATTTATTTGACTCGAAGACTAATTTAAAACCATCTCTACATAGTAGAGAGCCGCTGACTAGAGTCTTCTTGATAGTGAGAACATGCTTCATGCTCTTCAGCTGCTCGATCTTTCCTGAAGTAAACTTTAGATTAACCGTACCAACACCAAGTATACGCGAATGTGCTCCATTCCATATCAACAAGGAGGTAGTCCCGCTGACATGGTAAGAAGAAGACGAGGAAATATCAGCACAAACATGAATATTAGGCCCAATATCTACCCACAACTCGGGTGAACACATAACTGAAGGAACTATAGGTAAATAGTAACCGTACCCCGAGGTTCCTCCAGGCTCGCTAATGACCATATTGGCAGACTTTCTTCCTTTGTGTTGAGGGCACTTTCCAACAAAGTGCTCCTCACTCCCGCACATGTAGCAAACTCCCTTCTTCTTCTTCTTGAAACCGTTGGTTTGCTTAGCCTTCCCGGGATTCTATGCCTGTGGTTGAGGCTATTTCTTGCCCTTGCCCTTGTTGTTGGTGCGGGCATTTTCTTCTGAACAAAGTTTGCGCTTCCACCAACAAGTCCCTTCCCACGTGTGTCCTTTGCTCTCTCTTTTCCTCAACATCAAGAGTGCCAATGATTCCATTAATTTTGAACTCCTACCTCTTGTGCTTTAGAGAGTTAGCAAAGTCCCTCCAAGAAGGTGGCAACTTGGAGATGATACCTCCGGCCACAAACTTGTCAGTCAACACACATGGGTTGTCCTTGCTACAACACTTGAGAGATCCTTTGCCTGTAGATGTATCTCATTAGCTTGCTCTACTACAGAATGGTCTTCCACCACCCTGTAGTGAAGGAACTGCTCCATGAGATACAACTCACTACCAGCATTGGAAGCTCCGAACTGAGCCTGAGGGCATCCCACATATCCTTCCCGTACTTCTACAGGAGAAAAAGGATCCACAAGATGTGGTGCTATGACACTGACAACACAACCACGGAAGAAGCCATCCTTAGAGTCAAACACACTTCCCTACTCGAAAGTGCACTCTGTGGGCTTCCCCTCTGTCATGTCAAAAATGCCCATAGTCGTCAGCCACAAAGTCATCTGTTCATGCCAACGGACGTAGATGTTACCATCAAAGACGTTTGGCTTAATGGTTGCAGCAAATTGGACGACCGAAATCCTATCAGCATAATTATCACTAAAATCAGGTTTCTGGATTGTTAGATAATTATGTGGATTTACCCATATTTTAATTCCAATATTCACAATAATATTAACAAATATTTGCATGACTATTGTGAGTGAGATAATTGTTGGCACTTCTTAACATCAATTCTTAAATCAACGTAAGAAGGTACTTGATTATAATGTCGCTCTTAGAAAGAAATTCTGCAAGCGCACAGAATATATCGGTGTAGAATTTCACCTTGGGGAAACCCAGGGTATCGTATTTATATTTCCACAGGGAAGGCTTGGTTAAAGAGAATTGATGAATAATGAGATACGTCTTTCCAGAAATAAACACTCACTAATCTCAGAGGGATAAATACACCTAAGTGTAGGATAATGGTCAAATGAATGACCGAATAGAAGGTCTGAACGACCAGCGACACACACACAGGAGCCTCAAATCTATAGAAAAGGAAAGACGCTGGGAGAGGCCGGACTTACTAGGCTTTCTACTCAGAGCTAAGCCACTATAACCTTAAACCCAGAACCTAGCTTAGATATCGGGAACAGAGCTTGCTTCGACGACTGCAGCAGGGGAACTCAGACTGGGATGAGAGAGGGGTTCCCCCAGGCCCAGCAACTACTATTATGAATACACCCGAACGTGGTGGACTACAAAGGGTGGACAGGGCTGTCACCACCTGCCGCCTACCACATCAGTTCCGTGGGGTGCAACACACTTCCTAGCTAACACTAAGTCAGACACCACGTCTGCACTTAATGTTAGGATTTCCTCTGGGTACCTTTAGAAGAAAACCCCGTCCTTCCAAGGCGTCTTATGGCCTTGGTCGAGAGTAGAAAACCCGCAAGATAAATCCCGATAGAGCTAAACTACACTCTAGACCTAAAACTATAGGAAACAACCCAAAAAGGGAAGGTAAATAAAGATAAGGCTATAAATGCTCTAAAGATAGAAGATATATATATATTAAACTCTTCAAACGAAGGAAAGGATACAAGAGCTTTACCAGAACTCCGAGGAACTCCGGAACTAGCTCGACTCGACTCTACTCCCAACTCTAATCCTAGACTAAGAAAAGGGAAAAATGGAAGAGCTACTAAACTTCAAGTGGAGTAATGTGTAGTGGTGTGTAGTGTGTGTAAAGCGGAGGGGCCTTTATATAGCCTTTGGACGTCGGTTGCAGCTGGCCCCACCTCCTAACCGTCATAACCGTCCCTTGAGAGAAGGAGGTGGGCCATTGGAGCCGAGGGGAGGCCGACCGGCCTAGGGGAGGCCGATCAGCCTCCACCTGGCGCCTCTGGCCACCGCCTTCGCTCTGGACGACCATGATCACATCCCAATGATGGTTATGTGTGCTTCTCTGGCGGTTACGGCTGGTAAGTTAGGTAGGTGGGCCCTTCAATCCTTGTACAAAGCATCCTAGGCCTTTCGGGTCCCTTGATCAAACCGACGTTGGAATCAACGTCCCTGATTATCTTCATTGTGTTTCATTTACATGGACGAAGTTTGACACCCAAATGTGCCTGGGCCAGGCCGGCGGGCCTAGGGGAGGCCGGTCGGCCTGGGTCTGAGCCCAATTCTGGTGAAATTTTACCACTAGGTCTCTGGAGGCACAAATCATCCAAAACTTGTGGAATTTGTTAGTAATAAAATTTTATGTATGGAATATGGCATGAAACCCTTGTTTCTCCCGAAATGTTGACGGTCACCGAATGGTTTTAACGACCGTCAACAATAATACATGTGCACGTGTTCAAATTTAACATAGATTCAAATAAGAACATGAACAACAGTAGGAATAATAGTTCGGACATCGAACTGGCCTTGCTCGAAGGAGTCGTACAAATTTGATGCTAGAAGATCCGTTGACGCGGTGTCGTCCATGCACCAAAGTCGTACAGGATGAAGACGCAGTGCGGTGTAATCGTTCGAGTGGCGGCGTAGTGTCCAGGATGGTGAACCGTATGCTAGTGAAGACGCAGCGATTCTCGGCGAGCAGTCGCGTGAAGACACTCTCCGAAAACCTAATTGCCCTAGTATCCCGAGCAGGATCTCGAAGTAGCAATAGTGTTGGAGGCACCTACTCTCGGTGGTGGTGTGCATGCAACACCGACGATGGGGATGCGGTGTACCAGTAGAGGAGAGGGGAACTGTAGAGGACTCAGATCTAGATCTGGGGAGAGGAGGTGCTTTTAAGGCCAACGTAGGGAGACCGGAGGATGAACCTGGACAGGAGCGAAACAGGAAGGCCTAATCAATCCAATATCAATTGCCATAACTAGCAAAAGGATTCCTAGCACGGCACGGCACAGTGTGGCGAACGATCGTGCGCATGTGGCACGCCAACCTCCTCTTACCGGCTTTACAAGGAATGCACTAGCTATACGCCTTTTAAGTCAGTTGAGATCCTTTTCCACTACCAATTTGGTTTTAACCATAATAACTATAACATTAAAAGGTAGGATTTAATCCTTTTAAATTAATGTTTTGGTGAAACTCTACAATGGTCTCTGTGCGCTTGCGGAGAAATTAATAATTGCTAAGGAGTGTCAACACCCACACTTCAAAATCCAACTGTTATGTTCAAAACCAAGTTCTATATGTATTCACAGACCGTCTGCCTTTATGGGATCGGACTATGGACCATTTTAGTCCAACAACTATGTGTCACATCACATCATGTAAGAGTCAACCGTTTCGAAATTCACGTACCCTCTGCCTCACAAAGGCCAGATGATCCGCCATTCAAGTAAATTTTACACAGAACAATGTGCAATTCGTCCAAGATTGAAAATTAGCCGGCGGGCCATCCGCCCCTAGGGGCCGGACCGTCTGCCGTTATCGGTGAAAATTACACATAGAGCCCTTGAGCCTCTAGACAAAAAAGATTGAAACGCCAGACCGTCCGGTCGGCCTGGTCGGACCGTTCGCCGCCCAAAGTCACCAGCAACCAGAGGCACTGGAGCCTCTTGACGATTTTTCTAACAAAGCTAGACAGTCCGCCCACTAGAACGGAACAATCTGCCTTGCAAAATCACCAACTTAAAAGAATCTTTTCAAACCACTTTGTTAGATAGGAATTTTTTTACTATTGGATTTCTCTCATCCTATATGCATGCAATACATGTTTTTGAACAAAGTGGCACTATAAATCCATCAAGCAAAAAGAAATTGGCCCTTCTTAATAGTACGACTATCTAGCCTATCAATCCGGTCAATTTCGACCACTAAGCTGACCGGTGAAAAATAAAATCTCTTTCATATACATTTCCTTAAGTTTTCCATAACATTTTTTGTCATAGTCTCCAAAGTCTTAACAAATCATTAAATTTTAAATATCCATCAACACCATCACCACGAATTTCTTGGCTCATCTTTGTGACTAACCTAAACTCAGATTCTTCAATAAACTTGTTAGTCCATAAAGTGTTGTTAATAATTACCAAAACACTAACATGGGGCTTAGATGCTTTTATACTTGTGCAATTCTGTCTTCCCAAATCTCTTTGTTCCTCCACATATAACCATTGCACTCATGTTTCCCGAATCTCCAAGTCCATTAGATTAGGTGTCTCACAACCAACTATCCATGGCTAACTCGACTTCACTCAACTGCTAGTTCAGTAGTTCACATAGTCACACTAAAATAAGGGACTGTACAACACGACCTTCAATTGCTAGCTTGCCTTGTTTGCTGCCTCTTCAGAGTTTGGCTCTACTCTGTGTCTACTGGTCTAATACTCTAATAGCATCTCAAAGAGACTAGCCAACTGTTGACAACCAAAAATGGCTTAAAGCCGATCAGGCTGGGACAGCCAGTCTAGACCGCCTGTACAAGCGGTTAGACCGGCTGGGCCCTGTAGCCGATCGGGCAATGTGCCAGGCGGTCTAACCGCCTGTCCCCGAGTCCGAGTAGAATCAGGTTTTTTGCACGTTTTTAGATCTGTACAAGGACTTCCTTGCGGGGCAAGACCTCCCCACCCTATAAATATAAAGGGCCATGGCCAATTGAGAACCTCTACCCAATCGTACAAATCATTGTCTTACTTTTTATCTCCAAACCCTAACTTTTCCAACCCTCTTGCTTTCCTTCTTCGTCTCTGCGACGTTTTAGGACGTTCTAAGTGGCCTTGCCGACCTTAGAACAACCCTAGGTTCGCAGTCTCTGACGGGGTCCCTCCCGAGGTTGTGATCGTAGGTTTTCGTGGCGCCTCTGTTACAGGCGATCTGACCGGCCCCTATAGGCGGTCTGACCGGCCCCTATAGGCGACGACCACGCGATCTAGCGCTTTCGTGTGTTGACCAGAAGTGCGTCAACATATTTTGGCGACTCCGCTGGGGAAAGAAATCTGGTTTTGGAAGACCGATCTACTATCCCTAGCACTATGGGCTTCGACGTTGGAGAAGACAACATCGTGACGGCCTCACTTGAAGATCTTACTGTTGAAGATCATGAGAGGTTTATGGCGCTCCAGAAGCACATCGAGGCGGAGTTCTTGAAGACGTTTCAGAAAGGTCGTGAAGATCGTTCGACGAAAAGTGTTCGAGACTTCGTAATGTCCTCCTTCAAGATGAGTAAGGGGCAAATTGAGGTAGTTGACAATGTAAGGACTTCTGCACCTTACCCTACTGCATCTACTCCTATGACTTCGGGATTTTCGGATCATGGTGCATTGTTTGTACAATTATTGGAACAACTCAAAAAACTAGAGGGTAAATCTATAGATACTCACGAATTACCTGAGCGTAATATTTTTTTATGTTATGCCACCAAATTATTTTGCTGGACAGACCCAACCACCACCCAATATGTTCAGACCGAACACGGTCAATGCAAGTGGGTCGGCAGCGGATGGGTCTACATCCGGTGAGACCGCCAGCACAGCCGGTCAGACCACGACAGGCGGTCAGACCGTGGCTACAGGCGGTTAGACCGCTAGTTCTGGTGGTCAAACAAATTCGACTAATGCTATGGTATTTGTGCCGGAGCAACCTTTGCCGCTGGCTACTGTTCCAAACTCGGTCTCCGCTGGCCATACTAGTCCAGGAGCTACAGCAGGCGCTACTTACTCCACAACTATGCATACTGCGAATTCGGGTGGTATTCCCGATGATGTTTTTAATGCACATAGAGATATGCAGAATAGGCAATCACCTCAATTAAATTATATGAATTCTATGCAATCTTCGGCTCAACAAAACCTCCAATGGGCCGAATTTACTAGATTTAGGGATGAATTGTCTGATGTGATGAGAAATAATCTAGGTGTTGATTTTGGTAATACTAGAATATATAAGAAACCTTATCGTTCTAGCTTTGATACTGTTCGTTTTCCCAATGGGTGGCGCTTGCCTGATTTTGTAAAGTTTAGTGGAGATGATGAGCGCACCACTTGGGAACATGTTAGTCAATATGTAGCTCAACTAGGGGAAGCTGGAAACTATGAAGCATATAGAGTACGTTTGTTCTCGTTGTCACTTACTGGTACTGCTTTTGCTTGGTTTTCTTCATTAGCCCCTGGTTCTATTACAAGTTGGAATCAACTAGAGTGCAAGTTTCATGATCATTTTTATAGTGGCAACCATGAGATGAAGTTAGCAGATTTGGCATCGGTTAGACAGGGTCGGGATGAAATTGTCTCTCAATTTATGAGAAGGTTTAAGGACATTAAAAACCATTGCTTTAATTTGTCTATTTCTGAGGTTGATCTTGCTGGCTTGTGCTTTAGAGGTTTGAAGTCTTTCATTAGAGAGAAGATAGATAATTGTGATTATTATTCGGTCGCACAAGTGCATATTAGAGTTGAAGTAGCTGAAGGCCGGATGAATAAAGAAAAAGAGAGTTTTAAGGCACATCGGTCCAATGTTCATATAGTTGATTATGAATCTGATGATTCGACTGACGATGATAATGATGTTTATTTAGCAGAGTTTGTATGACCTGCTAATAAGAAAACTGTGTCATGTTCATCTCTTAAGCCGATTCATAAGAATCGGCAAGAAGACATAAAGTTTACTTTTGATGTGTCCAAATGTGATCGTATATTTGATGAATTGCATAAATTTGGTTACATCAAGATTTCTCATGTCATACCACCTACGGAAGAATTAAGGAAGCGTGCTTATTGTAAGTTTCATAATTCTTTTTCGCATGCTACTAATGATTGCAATGTCTTCCGTCGACAGGTTCAATCGGCTATTAATGAGAGCCGTTTGAAGTTTCATGAGATGCAAATTGATGAGACTCCTTTTCCGGTCAACACCATGGAGTTGCAGCAGCCCAAGGTCTTGGTTCGGCCGCATCAAGCCGAATCTACCAAAGGGAAGAACGTGGTGATTGGAGAAGAAAGACCGTCTTCGAAGGAGTCGGTTAGAGAAGTGACTTATGAGAAGACAGCTGATGGTAAAGAGTCATTAAAGGTCACTATGAAATCTTCTGGACAAGGGGGGCAAGGGCCGGTCATTACTCCTGAACTACGGGCGCCCGGGTCTAGTCTGCTACAGGCGGTCAGACCGGCTACGCCAGGTGGTCAGACCGCCTGTCCCCATGCACGCCCAAAGATGCTAATTCCGAAGCGTCCAGAAGTTGGTACTTGGAAGATGAACGTGGCAAAGGAGCAGGGTGTTCATAATCCCAAAGTCACGTTCGATATGCTTTTTGACAAGTACACCAAACAAAAGGTTGTTCCGAGCGATCGGCCGTTAAAAAAAGAATGAGATCGTCGATTCAGCATGAGAGGATTCCTTCGCCTCCTCGCATGAACTTGGATCTGGTATGGGATAACAATGGAGTGATGTGGGTGCCATATCATTCAACAATGCAGCCTTCGTTTCATCCTGGCTGGGAAGGTCCAAGAAGACGCGTACAGGACGGGATTGTATACCCCAGACATGACCGATCGGCTTTCCGCCAATCTGGTCTAGGACGTTGGACACAGGCGGTTAGACCGCCTGTTGCAGGCGGTCAGACCGCCCGTCAGGGTCAACTGCCAAGAGCTCCTTTGAAGCAGGTTTATCGACCCAAGAAGAAGGAGGAGGTGCAGAGCATGGATGTGGACTCAGAGAGGACTACTGAGTTCGATATCATTCAAGTTGGAACTATGGATGTTCCTATTGAGAAGAGTCTGGCTATAAAGCCGACTTCCAGTGAGAAGATGGTGGAAGATCAAGGGTCTAGTGCTAACAAGACTCAGCAGCGCTTTCTTCCAAAGTGGTGTCCTGAAGGGTTGACTCGCACGCAAAAGAGGAAGCTTCAGAGACTTTGTTTCTGGGAGAAACAAGAGCAAGAGTTGGAGAAGCAGAGAGATGAATTCTTCAACCAAGTCAAGCCCATGATTCCACAGAGGAAGGAGTGGAAGCCGAAGGAAGACCAACAGGCGGTCCAACCGGCTGCACAGGCGGTCCAGACCGCCTGTCATCCAGAGCCCGTAGCCCAGGCGGTCAGACCGGGTGACGCAGAAGCGCCCGGTGTTTCTTCTTCTAGTTCTTCGGTTCGTGATGGCAAGTCGACATCGGTTCCCACTGCTGAGGACGATGAAGAGCTTGTTGATTTTTAGTTCTTCTCCGGAGCGCATGAATCTTGATGTGAATGTGCTTCATATGTCCATGAATGAGGACATGCTTTCGGAGGAGGAGGTTGCTCATCTTGATTTTGGTCCCAAGGAAGCTATATTCTAGAAGCCTAAAGCTGAAGACAATCACTTGAAGGCTTCATATCTGAAGGGACATATCAATGGGAAGCCAATCTCGCCGATGTTGGTCGATGGAGGGGCTATTGTGAACTTAATGCCCTTTTCTTTGTACAAGAAGCTTGTTGGTTCAGATTCAGAGCTGATCAAGACCAACATGACCGTCAGCGGCATTGGAGGAGGAGAGCCTATTGGTGCCAAGGGGGTAATTTCTATGGAGCTTACTATTGGGAGCAAGACCTTGGCCACTGCTTTCTTTGTCGCTGAGACTCAAGGTAACTTCAGTTTAATATTGGGTTGTGATTGGATTCATGCAAACCAATGCATTCCTTCTACTTTGCATCAATGTTTAATTCAATGGGTAGATGATGATGTAGAAGTTGTGCATGGTGATACTTCTGCTTGTGTTGCTTTAGCTGATAGCTCTTTGGTTGGCATTCATGATGATGTTAGATGTTTGTCAGGCTTAGATCTTTCTGAATTTGAGTTTATCAGCTGTACTAAGAATGGCTTCATTCCTACTGTCATAAAGCCGATGAACAATCGGTTGAATCATCTCATATGATTTAATGGATAATCGAGAGTGGTTGCAGCAGAGACTTGAACACTATCGGTCGCATCAGAACGATATGTGTGAAGCCATTGAAAAATTTTGATGATATAAGCAAGCTAGGATGTGGTTTTACGTCGGCCGATCCTCTTGAGGAGGTAGACATTGGTGATGGTTCTTTGCCTAGGCCGACGTTTATAAATTAGAATTTAGATACTGCTTTTAAATCTGAATTAATAAAGTTGTTAAAGGAGTATGTTGATTGCTTTGCTTCGAATTATCTTGAAATGCCTGGTTTAAGCCGAGAGCTTGTTGAGCATCGGTTACCTATTAAGTCTGGTTTTAGGCCTTATAAACAACCAACTAGGCGTTTTAACCTGAAATTTATGACCGAGTTAAAGAGGAGATAAATCGGTTATTAGAAGCATAGTTTATTAGACCTTGTCGATATGCTGAATGGATTTCTAATATTGTGCCCGTGGAGAAGAAAGGAACGGGTAAGATTAGAGTGTGTGTTGATTTTAGAAATCTTAATCGTGCTACTCCTAAAGATGAATATCCTATGCCAATAGCCGATATGCTTATCGATGTTGCGTCTGGACATAGAATGATTAGCTTTCTTGATGGTAATACTGGTTACAATCAAATATTTATGGCCGGAGAGGATATATCCAAAACGGCTTTTATATGTCCAGGCTTTGTTGGTTTGTTTGAGTGGATTGTTATGACTTTTGGTTTAAATAATGCCGGTGCTACTTATCAAAGGGCGATGAATTTAATCTTCCATGATTTGTTTGGTATTATCTTGGAAGTTTATATCGATGATATTGTTGTTAAATCAGCTGGAAGTCGTTTTCATTTGGCCGATTTGAGACTTGCATTTGAAAGAATGCGCCGGTATGGTTTTAAGATGAATCCACCCAAATGTGCTTTTGGTGTGTCGGCCGGGAAGTTTTGGGTTTCATAGTTCATGAGAATGGCATAGAGATTGATCCAAAGAAGGTCGGCACTATTGGCAAGTTGCAGGCGCCTAGCTCTAAGAAAGAGTTGCAAAAATTCTTGGGAAAAGTGAATTATTTGAGAAGATTTATTTGCAACTTGTCGGGAAAGGTGAATGCTTTTACTCCTTTGCTTCGGTTGAAAGATGATGCTGAATTCACTTGGGGGGCAAAACAGCAAGAGGCGTTTGATGAGATCAAGCGTTATTTGTCTTCACCTCCGGTTCTTCGGGCACCTAGGAGAGGAGTTCCTTTTAAATTATATATCGCGGCCGAAGAAAATGTCATTGGTGCTGTTTTGATCCAAGAGACCGAAAGAAAGGAATATATTATTGCATATGCAAGTAGAAGATTATTGGACTCCGAAACGAGGTATACTTTTATTGAAAAGTTATACTTATCATTATATAATGCTTGTATAAAGTTGAGGCATTATTTGTTACTAAATACTTGCATAGTTGCTAGTCACGCCGACATAATTAAATACATGTTGCATAGACCTATATTGAGTGGTAGAATCGGCAATTGGGCTTATGCTTTAATTGAATATTATTTAGTCTTTGAGCCATTGAAATCTATGAAAGGACAAATCGTTGCCGATTTTATTGTTGAACATAGGATTATTGAACATCTTGATTTAAATGTCGGCTATATTACTTTTACCTCATGGAAATTGTATTTTGATGGATCGGTTTGTAAAAGTGGTTGTGGAGTTGGTGTTATTCTTATTTCACCAAACGGTGTTGTTTTTGAGGCTCTTAACCGATTAGATCATAAATGCACTAATAATCAAACCGAATATGAAGCTTTATTATTCGGGTTGGAGATTTTACATGACATGGGAGTAAAGCATATTGAAGCATATGGAGATTCTCTTTTGGTAGTGCAGCGAGTATCTAAGCTTTGTCAATGTTTAGATGGATTTTTGAATGCTTATCTTGATAAGTGTTTAGATATTATATCTTGCTTTGATGAATTTGTCATTTATCATGTACCAAGAGAAGAGAATCCTAGAGCTAATGCATTGGCACAGCAAGCATCAGGCTATAATGTTCAGAAAAGAAATTTTCATGAAAAGAGGCCGATGTTTCGTGAAGCCAACGTTTCTGCTCTGGAACAGGCGGTTCGACCGCCTATTACAGCTGGTCTGACCGGCTCAGCTGGTCTAACCGCCAATACAGTTGGTCTGACCGCCTGCACCCCTGAAAACACCGATTCGGCTGTTAATGATTTTCAATCTATTGTGGCCGATGCTGGTGATTGGAGGGAGCCTCTGGTCAAGTATTTACAGGATACTAGCAGGCCAGTGGATCGAAAAGTCCGACGATGGGCTTTCAAGTTTACTTTGATTGATGGTGAACTATATCGTCGGACCATGGATTGATTGCTTTTGAAATGTTTAGATCCTGATCAAGCTAGATTGAATATGGCAGAGGTTCATGAAGGAATTTGTGGTACACATCAATCGGCTCGGATGATGAAGTGGCTCCTTAGGCGGGCTTGCTTTTATTGGCCTACAATGATAGCCGATTGTTTTCGTTACTACAAAGGATGTGAAGAGTGTCAAAAGTTCGGGGATATTCAGATTGCGCCTGCTGCATTAATGCATCCGATCATTAAACCATGGCCTTTTAGAGGATGGGGTTTAGATTTTGTTGGTAAGATTCATCCTCCTTCATCCAAGGGTCATTGTTTTGTGATTGTGGCTACTGATTATTTCACCAAGTGGACTGAAGCAATTCCCCTCAAGAACATGACACATAGAGAGGTGATTGAGTTTATTACTGAGCATATTATTCATAGATTTGGGATTCCTTAAACATTGACGACAGATCAAGAGACATCGTTTATTTCTAAAGAGGTACGTGAGTTTGTTGGATCCTATGGTATTAAATTGGTCAATTCATCTCCATATTATGCTCAAGCCAATGGTCAAGCCGAATCTAGCAATAAGATTTTGATCAAGCTCATAAAGAAGAAAATTGAAGATCATCCTAAGGGGTGGCACGAGGTATTATCTGAAGCATTACGGGCGCATCGTATTTCTAGACATGGTGCTACTAAGGTTACTCCATTTGAACTCGTCTATGGTCAAGAGGCTGTTTTGCCCGTTGAGGTAAATCTGTCTGCTTATAGATTGGCTAAGCAAAATGATCTTGATACTAGCACATATTGTGCTTTGATGATGGATAATATTGATGATGTGACTGACAAGCATTTGGAGGCCTTGGAGGAGATTGAAAAGGATAAACGAAGAGTGGCTCGAGCATATAACAAGAAGGTAAAACTCAAATCCTTTCAAGTTGGTGAATTAGTGTGGAAGACTATTTTACCTATAGGAACAAAGAGCAACAAATTTGGTAAATGGTCGTCGAATTGGAAAGGACCATATCGTATTGTGAAGGTTTGTTCTGGGAATTCCTATATGGTGGAGACTTTGCAAGAATTTCAGTTGCCAAGGGCACTCAATGGGAAGTACTTGAAGAAATATCATCCAAGTGTTTGGCAACATGCTTGAAAGGATATGGCCGATATGTGATATCGCCCTTAGGGAAAAAATAGCCGACAATAGAGGGTCGCCCTTAGTCTGATTAAATGTTTTGTGGTAAACAAAGTTTTTACCAAAAAAAAAGGGGGCACATGTTGACGACCAAAAATGGCTTAAAGCCGATCAGGCTGGGACAGCCGGTCTAGATCGCCTGTACAAGCGGTTAGACCGGCTGGGCCCTGTAGCCGATTTGGCAATGTGCCAGGCGGTCTAACCGCCTGTCACAGGCGGTCTGACCGCCTGTCCCTGAGTTCGAGTAGAATCAGGTTTTTTTGCGCGTTTTTAGATCTGTACAAGGACTTCTTTGCGGGGCAAGACCTCCCCACCCTATAAATATAAAGGGCCGTGGCCGATTGAGGACCTCTACCCAATCGTACAAATCATTGTCTTACTTTTTATCTCTAAACCCTAGCTTTTCCAACCCTTTTTCTTTCCTTCTTCATCTCCGCGATGTTTTAGGACATTCTAAGTGGCCTTGCCGACCTTAGAAAAACCCTAGGTTCGCAGCCTCCGACGGGGTCCCTCCCGAGGTTGTGATCGTAGGTTTTCGCGGCGCCTCTGTTACAGGCGGTCTGACCGGCCCCTACAGGCGGTCTGACTGGCTGCTCTCAGGAGTTCCAGCGAGGAGAATTCGACGACCGCACGATCTAGCACTTTTGTGTGTTGACCAGAAGTGCGTCAACACCAACTAGATTAAATAGCCCAAATTTTGGCTATTTAATATCAAATAATTCTCCAACTGACTAGCTATACGCCAAGCCATCCGGTTCTTGAAATGAGCCCTCTCGCTAGTCAAACTCGAACGTAGGGAATGGAGAGTTATTAAAATCATGTTACTAAGAATTAAAATCTAGGGTTTAGGGTTGTCCTCGCTAGGAGGGCCTTCCCGTGGCTCCGGAGTTTGGACCCTAGCGCGCTCAACGGCGTCTTGACCAGGAAATTGTGCGGCGTCTGTCGGGCGGCAACTGGAGACCGCGTCTTGTAGGACCACTTCTGTTTATTGGATGGCGACGGCGTAGCACACGCGTCGGCGGCGCGCGGAGTATCCTCGTCAATTGATGGGTGGTGAAATTTTTAAAAACTCATCTTATTCAAAGAATTTGGACAAACAAAGTCAAATTTAAGTCATTAACTTTGATTAATAAAGCAAGAAACAAAAAAATCAAGAAATTTCTAACAATTTTTTTAATAAGACAAATGGTCAAACTTGGGGTCAAGAAGTCAAACGACCTACAATTTGGAACTAAGAAAGTGCATGACATGATATACCTAGAAAAAAATTGTGTTGCTTAATGCTAAGGTAAATGTGAAGATAAATATTAGTAATAAGGCCCGGGTGTTTTGTTTCATTTCGTTGGTTTGTTCTCTTATAATAATTTTCATTCACAAACTTAAAATTCCTTAGATTTCTAGAACGGATTATGGAGCAAAGGAAATTATGTTATGTCCCTAGATCATTCACAAAACACAATTTATGTAACCAATTACCAAACCAGAATAATGATAAGAGAGGAGACTTAATACGCATTATTCTACTAATTAGAGTGAACGAGAGGATGGGGTAATAGATGGTGCTGTTGGAAGGTCGAGGATGGCAGTGCTCCTAATGGTGTCTCTGGTGGTGCTCCTGGTGCCTCTGGTGATCGCTGCACCTGTTGCTATCTTCATCGGTGATGTCTGCCATAGATCATCTCCCATGGCGGCCCTATCCAATCTGGATTTCAAGCTAGGTCTAGAATTTCAAGATCTTGTCTATGATCGGTTCGATCCTTTTGCTCATGTCTACTCCCTATCTTCTTCGGATGATTTTAGTGGTTCCATTCCCTCAATCAGCCATTAGGATGCATATTGATTCAATTGCTCTTATCTTACAATCGGTGCTTGGAGGTCAGGCATCTAAATTCCGAGTGGTTTTCCAAACCTCTTGGATTCTTTGTTTCTCGGTGTCCTCCAAAAACATTGGTTTGATGGTTCGCCGATTGGATAAATTTGTTTGCAAAGAATTCACCCTATTTTTCTCTTTGTGGTGTGTTGGTCGTTCTAATTATATCAAGGAGAATAAGAAATGGGATCTCGAACAAGAGGCTGAATGGTGTTACTGTTATGTCTCTAAATCTTCTAAGAAGAGTTATGCTCAAGTTGCTTGTTCATCCTTTGCAAAACGCCCGTTGGATCCTAAGCATAAATTTGTGTTTTCACGTATATATTTCCCCAATTCTAATTATTATCCAAATTTTGAGAATGTTTATTCTAGGAAAAATTTGGTCTTTGATCGTCTTTCTTCTCCATCTAATTTGGAGAGTTACCAGAGGCATCTCGCCAGGCTTCTTTTCATCCGCATTCTAAGGGCAGCCTAAATTCAAATTTTAAACATCAAGTGGTTGATGGTAGTCAACGAGATTTCAGTGTTTCGAATTCGGATGGGCTGTTGCTTTGCTTCCACTATCTATCGCCAAGTCATTTAATCTGAAATTGCAGGTAGGATATTCGCTGTAAGGCATGTTCTCATTATGGTCATATTGCTAGATTTTGCAGACTGAAATCTCAGAGATTTGTATACCAGACCATTGCTAAACCAGCCCATCCCGGAGATCCACCCAAGTCCCCTTCTATTGCTCCAACCACCACACAGGAAATCTACCCTTATATTTTCCATTCTCCTAGACACACGGAAGCTTCCTCCCATTGCACCCCTCCACCACGACTGCCTCACTCGCACCGTCCACCACCGGCGATGGCCAACTTCCCCCTTGATCCTCTTCCCCATGTCCCTGGTGGCTTTGAGGTGGTCCTTAGGGATCCCAATGCGCCTACGGTGTGCTTGTACGCCTACATTGGGGGAGTCATGGACTCTTACAATGAGGACCTCGCAATGGCATTCCTATTGCCACCGGTGGCCAAGAAGGATTTTCAAGAACTCTCTGAAACTCTTAAGTCTTTCTTCAGGAATCTTGGTGTTCGTCTCGCTGAGGTACAACTATGCCCGATTGGCGATGCTTATGTGCATTTTGGTATCCAGTCGAACGTGAGCGGTTCATGGATTCTATCATCCCTTTTGGTCATGGCTACACCTTGCAATTTATGAAGCATGATGAGGGTATCCATATTCGCAAGCATGATATGAATAGAGAGGTGTGGAACATGTTGATGCTCTTCCCCAATGATTCTTGGAATACTTGTGCCATTGCCAAAGCAGTTGCTGGTTTTAGTTTGCTGCGTTACTGGTATGACTCCACCAACAATGCAAGGGTAGTTTGCAAGGTTCATCTGCATGATGAAGCCATGATTCCTGATGAGTGGTGGTAACTGTTGGCATTTCACCTGCTGTGATATCTTTGACTTGTCTGGTAAGTGATTTTGAAGAGGAAGTACGTGTTGGTCCCTGGTGATGAAGATCTCTTCCCCCCAGCTGATGGTGGAGTTCCTCATCCCATCCCACCACCACCACCTCGCTGGATGGGAATGGATGGCCCAAATTTGAATGGTGATGATTCTGTTGGAAACTCTGTCTCTCATAGCGCGCATGGACCTTCTGGTGGGGGTGATGTCAACATGTCTGATGCTGACAATCCTGAGGTTGCTGCTCAAGATGCTGGTGATGTCAACATGCCTGATCCTGTTGTATCTCTTGGTAACATTGTGCAAGGTGAAGAGGTTCTCACTGATAGCTCTATGATTGTACCTACTATTCCACCTGGCTTTGAGCAGAATGTTGTTGTTGTTAAGGTGAATAACCTCATTCTATCATTCACTTATCTCCCTAGAAGTATCTTTTCACCCTCCCTTTTGCACATCAAGTATCTTCTTTTCAATCTAGATACTTTGATAGCTTGTTTCATAGCTGATCATGGCATTCTCTTATATCTGGCTTCGATCACCTATAATCCTAATGAGCAAGCTGAAAGGGAGCTAGGCTTCATTGGTCTCGAAGGGGAGCCCTACTCCGAAAGTGAAGAGGAGGATGAAGAGGTGGTGCTGATCCTGAGTCTTCCTCCTTCCTCAACTTCCGCCACAGCATGATGAGAGAGCCCCTTGATGTTTCCTTCCTCTGATGCAGCTCTCGTCTGGCACAGGACCAGGGTTTTCGCAATGCTTCAAGCTCAACGACTGCTCATGACAATCCCTCGGTCTACTCAGTCCATCAAGCCGCCCCTGATGCTGCTGCACCACACCTCTCCATTGATCACATTCAAGGCATCCCTTTGGAGTTCCTTTAGATTCAGCTTGGGGCTGTTTTTGCTACTGCTCTCTTAGAGCTTGATGATGGTCAGTAGTGTTTTGATGTATAATCATCGAAGTCTTATTTTGTAAGTGTGGATCTGGCTTGTGCTTCTAATGATCTTTAGTGGCTTGAATATGTTTCATTTAGTAGTCTTAGACATGTTGGATATGATGGATGTTATAAACTCCCCTGGTGCTATGCTATGGCTTTTATGGTCCCATCCTTTTATTTGAATATGTTGCTTTGCTCCTGGATTCACTGGTGCTTTTTTATTACTCCTAGTTTAATAATGAGTAGAATCATGCATTTCCTGGTTTGGAATGTTTGTGGGATTAATTCTCAAGGAAAATGGGATGCAATTCGAAATAAAATTAATGAATATTCTGCTTCAGTAGTTTGTCTCCAAGAGACAAAAAGGGAATTCTTTGATGATGATTATATCAAAAAGTTCTATCCGTGAGGTCTGGATATGTTTGAATACTCTCCCTCTGTAGGGGCCTCCGGAGGTCTTATCGTTATTTGGAATTCAGCACGGTTAACTAGCATTTTGGTCCAAGAAAATTCATACTCCATCACCATGAAGTTCACTTGTTGTCTCTCGGGAAAAATTTTCCATTTGACAAATATTTATGCTCCTGAGGGTAAAGCCGATTTCATAAATTGGTTGTATAATTTTGACACGGACCAAATTGATAATTGGGTTCTAGCTGGGGATTTCAATCTAATTAGGCCTCCTGATAATATAAATAGACTAGGTGCTAATATGCAGGACATCATCTTGTCTAATGATCTTATTCTTCATTTGGATATGGCCGAGATCTAGTTTCAGGGAAGGCATTACTCATGGAGCAGTATGCAATCCTCTCCTTTGATGGAAAAGCTAGACTGGGTCTTCACTTCTGGACTCTGTGTTTTCCTGAGACAATAGTTCAAGCTCTAGGGAGGCCTATGTCTCATCATTTCCCTTTGTCATTAAAATTGGTACCTCCATTCCAAGATCCTCCTTGTTTCGTGTCGGCGATTTATGCTGACAAGGTCCTTGAGGGGTTACCCCGAGAGGAGGGTTTAGGGAGAAGTCGTCGAGATTCAAGAGCCAAAGGTGACAAAAAACGCTTTAGACAGGTTCAGGCCGCAATATGCGTAATACCCTACGTCCTGTTTAGTGTATCTTGTATTGATTGATGTGATGCAATGCCTAACGGCATTGCTTGATGGTCTAATATAGGGACCCCTACCCTCCTTTATGTATCCAAGGGGCAAGGCATGGCTCCTGACCGAGTACAATAGAGGAGTCCTAATAGGATTACATGGTAGAGTCCTACTAGGAATCTAGCTTTCTTAGGGAACCCAGGGTTTCTATACCCGTCAAGCCCCCGAGCGCTTCATTGCCTGAAGTAGAACCTTGCTGTGAGTCTTGGAGTATTGCCGAGTTGTTTTGAAGTCATCCAAGTTCTTCTGAAGTCATCCGAGTTCTCTCAGCTTGGTTGTATGAAGACTTTGAGGTGCTCAAGAACTTCTTGGAGAATCTTATTGGTGTGCACCAGTTAGGTGCACCCAATTGGGAAGCCCTCGAGTCTCGTTTTTCTTTGAAGAAGAAATTCGAGGGTCTTTAATGAAGAATTCGAGTTATTTTGAACCCAGATGTAACCTCTGAGATTCGGTATTAACCGAAAAATTCTGAAGTATCTTTGACGATATACCCGCAGTCCCCAGGCCTTGATCCGATTTAATAAAACGAATTAAGGATCTGGACTCCAGGATTTGAAGAAAATTTGAAGTAACGTTGTTGAAGCGAAGATGCCCGAGTACTTTACTGAAAAAAGCACTCGGCTAGCATCATGGTCCGAGTTCTGTATTGAATAAGAACTCGGCTGGCGTCTTGATCTGAGTTCTTTGTTGAAAAAAGAACCCGGCTTGCATCAGCTCTGAGCACAAAAGTGCATGGAACTACGATGGTGCGCCGAAGCTTGATCTGCAAAAATAAAAATATTATGTAGCAAATGTTGAAGAATATTTGAAAAACTAAAATTTATTCAGTCTTCTCGACGAATTGACAAGATATTGCGCATTGCGCAAAGATGAATTGACGAGCGCGTAGATCCCGCATGAAGAAGTCAATGAGAGTGCAAATTGCGCGAAGTATCTCAATATGAGATTGTTTCTGTGTCTGTATCTTTTCAAGATCATAGGTCCGAGTAGTTAGTCCCACTAGCCGTGCCGCCCACAATACCATGGTCAATAACACATTGGCTTGGAAAAGACATGGTTTGCATCATCAGACAAAAACTCTCGATACACTCCGACTTTAGAGATAAAACAGAACACATTGAAGAAGTTGGCGAAAGCGCGAAACGCGCATGAAGAAATCGACGAAAGCGAGGATCGCGCATGAAGATATCCGATTGTAGATGCGAGATAAAAAATAAGAAATAATTTGAACATGTGGTTTAGCTTGATTCATGGACGATTTGTTGATGAAGCCACGCCAGGTCCAATTTCTTGGTTGAAAAAGAACCCAGCTAGTCTTTGTGGCCTGGGTTCTTGTCTAAAAAAGAACCCGGATGGCGTCACGGAGTCAGCCCCAAAGGTAAATGCCGAGCAGCCGGTCAAAGTTGATCAAAACTGATCAGTTCAAGACGAGCCAAGTATTCAATGATGAGTTGTCGCTGCGCGGTCGAGCAAGTTGGATTCGATGCGGCTGGACATTGGCGTGTAGTAGTACTCGTGTACACCTTCTGTGTACATGCAGAGCTCCAAAACGATGTCATACGAGTCCTGACTTGATCTCGACGTAGCTTAACGGCATGGAGATTTTTATCTGTGCATGCAGATCAGATCCCGTTTTGCTTCGGCTTGAAGCAGTGCAGCGATCAATTCCATCTTGGACTCTGGGTCATCGGTGCGATCAATTCTGCCTCGGACTTGCATCACGAAGTAGATCGATTTTGATGATGTGGTCCTTCGAATTCAATGGCGGATTCTCGGCGATGATCCCATGGACGACGCCAAAGTGTTGGCGAATTATGCTAACAAGGTCCTCGAGGGGATGCCCCGAGAGGAGGGTTTAGGGAGAAGTCGTCGAGATTCAAGAATCGAAGGTGACAAAAGACGATTTAGACAGGTTCAGGCCGCAATACGCGTAATACCCTACGTCCTGTTTGGTGTATCTTGTATTGATTGATGTGATGCAATTGCTGATGGTGTTGCTCGATGGTCTAATCTAGGGAGCCCTGTCCTCCTTTATATATCCAGGGGGGCAAGGCAAGTCTCCTGACCGATTACAATGGAGGAGTCCTAATAGAAATACATGGTAGAGTTCTACTAGGAATCTAGCTTTCTTAGGGAACCTAGGGTTTCAATACCCGTCATATAGGAACAAGAGACTTTTACAAGTTAATCTATAATTTGCTAATACAACATATCCTAACCAACTATGACTAATCCTTGTCTTAACTGTCAAGTCTTGTACGTAGGCCAGCCCATTCAGCTGCCTGCCAGGGTTGTTTAGTCCATTAGGACTCTACACCGTCAAGCCCCGAGCACCTTATCACCTAAAGGATAGCGTTGTTGTGAATACAAAGTTCTTTGAAGCCTGTCAAGGTTCTTTGAAGCCAACATGGTTCTCTAAAGTCCAACCAAATAATCAGCCTGGTTCTTTAGAAATTTGCAACCATGTTGTACAAAAGGTCATGAAGTGGTCTTAAATTCTTCGGAATATCGTGTTGGTGCGCACCGAATAGGTGCGCCAAATTGGGTAGCCCCCGAGCGTCGTTTGGCTTTGAAGAAGAAAATCGAGGGTCTTTCGAAGTCTGAATCTGAAGAAAATTGATTTCGCAAAGGAAACCGAGTTCTGTTAGGACTTTTTTAAATTGACAATTTAAGCCAAAAAATATCAGAAAAATATTTCCTAAAAATGTTCCCGCAGCCCCCAAACCTAAATTTGAATGAAATCAAATGTAGGATCAAGGAAGGACTAAAAGTGAAAAGTACCAAAGTAATTATTCGAAAAGGCAATATAAACCGTTCGCCTCCCCTGTTTCTCTCCACGCGACTTGTGAAAAGATCTAGGGTCAGCGACAGTTATTCTGTGAGCAATCGAAGACCTACATACGCACAAGTTTTCAATCCTCAATCCCTTCTACACCAAATCCCATCGAACCAAGATGGCCGGTGGAGAAGGATCCTGTCGAAGCAAGAGTGCGAAGAGGAAAGCTGAAGCAATGAAGGGAATCGCATGTGGTGAAGACAAATCACTGGGTAAGACTGAAGAAGTCCAAGGACTTGAGGATCCAATCAACAACTAGCCATCAAGTACTTTGAAGGAGAAATATATCAAGAATTTGCAAGCTGATGGCTTCATAGCAGCACAGGAAATCAGCCGTTGGAAATGTGCATACCAGCACGAGTATCCGACAGAAGAAACCGAGGAAATCGCCATTTGGAAAGCTTTTTATGAGGTTGGTTTCGGTATGCCAACTTGCGAATTCTTCCGCCACATCTTGAGTTTCTATGGCGTACAGCTCTGTCATTTGACCCCCAACTCTATCTTGAATATCTCAATCTTTATCCACTTGTGTGAGGCATTCCTAGGGATAGACCACATTATGCGTTGTTTCGCCATTTGTTCTGAAAGAAGCTTTCGAGTGGTCCATCACAAGTAGTCGGAAAAGTAGTCATCTAGTTTAGGCAAGAGATGAAACCTCTCTACTTGGATTACACTACTAAGGAGAGCTTGAAGGATTGGCATAAAGAGTGGTTCTATGCCTGGAATCATCAACCACAACTACCAGACCGCTCAGGCAATCCACCAGAGGTGAAGTCACATTGGTGTGATCCAATTGATGTGAACCAGGCCATGCAAATACCAAAGTTGCTCAACATGATCCGAGATCTAAAGGAGCAAGGATTGACTGGTGCTGGCATATACATGTCATTTTTGAAGCGAAGAATCCAGCCCTGCAAGCAACGCTGCTCACTAGGGTACTTGTATGCTGGATAAACAGACCCTTCAAGGAATGAAGCAGAGGCATTTCCAAGGAAAAGAGCAATACAGCTTGCGAAGAAATATATATCTGGGGTAGAGGAAGATTTTCCTGAAATTATGAAAATATCCGCCGCCACCATGACGCCAGAGGTAACCAACACATCTGAACTTGTTTTGTATCTATGTACCAAATATAGAACTCTTGCATCGTAAGTCATATGTTGCCTTAATATTGACAGTATGAAGCCAGGCGAGCTATATATGTTAGCCTGCCACCATTGGATCCCATGAATACTGACGAAACTTCAGTCATAGCTTGTTGTGTAGATCCAAAGATCAATGATCAGGTTGGTATAAGAAACCCTGACTTTCATGATTCAAAAAAGAGTGCCACTGAGCTAACTGACGACACTTCTCGGTCATTGGAGGGAAAGAATGATGAAGAACCCTGTACACAAGCAGGGCAAACCTCCGCTGGTAAAGTAGAGGATTGAAGAGAATGGCCGTAGAACCAAGCGCACCTGTACCCAAGAAGCCAAGGATGCTGCCTAAACCTCGAGCAAGAATTATTCCAGAACTCAAGAAAAAGGTATCACCCAAGCTGAAGATCCAATCGATGCCGGGAGTAACTATAGGGAACAGCTCGTCACAAGAACCCAGCATTATCCACCAACCATTGACACATGAGGAAATAATTCATAGTATATTCAACCCTACATCACCACAACATGCAAGGACACAACCAAGCTTAGTGGTGAACAAGTCTGTTGAAACAACACCGAGCGCATCAGTCGGCCATTGTAAATCATCACGGACTCCAGTGAGTAGGCTCATATCACGATGAATGTCCCAGCCCAAGAGGCAATGGAAAAGAGGCTACATGCCGAATCATCCAAGAAACCAGTCGTTGACGAGCAAGAAATAGAAGAAGCGGAGTTCACTCTGGGCGAGCCAGAGATTCCTATGCGCCCAACCATCGTGTAAGTAATCCGAAGATTGTATATAGAAATTCGTGATAGTGATAGAGTGATGGTATTGAATATCTCTTGCTCACATCATTCCTTCTGTACAAGGTGGAGATGGTACCCGCACTTGCTAGACCCACAGGCGCCGGTCAAGAAGAACCTAGGATGGAGCCACAAGCTGCTGAAGAAACCACCCTGATCAAGCTAGCCCATCCTGGAAGTCAAGCTGATGCACCCACAACAACCCAGCCAGAACAAGTGGAAGTATCCAGGGTAGATCCCAATGCAGATGTTCTGGCGGACACCGAAACATAGCGAGGTGCAAAAATTGTCAACGAGCCCCCGAGCAACTTGGAGTCTTCCAAATCTGCTCGGTTGAAGTCTGTAGCTTGGGCAAGGTGCTCGAGGGTGCAACAAATTGAAGAAACAACCCAAGTGGAAGAAATCGAGCACATCCCCTGTATGCCCCCGTCAGGCAGAGAAGATGAAGAAGCCAGAAATTTCCGCATCGATAGTTATGACCCAGTGGCAAATCCCAATCATCAAGCATTCGACTACATACTTGATGCGGACGAGGATGAAGGGTACATCGAAAGAGGGTTGTATCATGTAGAAAGGACAATAACGTACTTCAAGGTATGAAACATAACTCAAAAAATTCCTACAATATCTGACCATGATGGTTAATGATCATACTCTATTGGCTGTTGGTGAGGCATCACGTCAAAAGACCGACTATATCCGAAGGATTGTACTGGTGCATGCCAAGGCAGAGCGTCTCCAAAAAGAGCTGGACAAGGAGCGCGCAGAATGGCACACCCAGGAGGTCGAAGATGCCAATCTTATTCGCACGCTACATGTGCAGGTGAAGGAGTTGTCGTCCGAGAGGGATGACTTTAAGAAGAAACTGACCACAGCACGGACTGAGCTCAAAGGTACCCTGGCTCTGTTATCATTTTGCCCGGAATGTCATGTCCTAAAATTGAAACAATCCCTTGTATTTTTGTACGCGAGGTGCGCAGCAATAGCTAACAACAACCCAGAATAAGCTGACGGACTAGTCCAACTTGGCAGACCGGCGAGAAGAGACCGTAAAGATCCTCTTGGTGGAAAAAGAAAGTCTAGCTAAAGAGTGAATACTGCAGTACAACAACACAAAGATGCCGATGAGCAGTTGATCCAAGTTATAGAGCTATAGAAGAAAGCTGCCAAGGATCTGGAGGAGGCGCGCGTTGACAATAGGCATCTGTCAGAAGAACTTGTGAAGTTGCGTCAGAATCTTGCCAACAAGAAGGTCCTGGATGAAAAGCTGCAGCAGGCTTCCTGGAAGTTATCAGAGGTGGAAGAAACTGTTCAGTAGATGAAGAGCACTGATGGAGATTTAGCGGAAGCCACCAAGCGCATCATGCTGTTGGAGAAAGCCGCAAATCCCTTGGTGAGAGCTTTAGTCCCAGAAGATCCTGCTACTCCGCAGTCATTCCTAGACCGATGGAAGGCCGTGCCTTGCCAACTAAAGGCCTTTATCAAGAAGTCAACAGAAGCTTGCCTTATTCATGTAGTGACGGTGATCAAGTTAAGGTACCCTGAAGTGGACATTGCCAAATTTGTAGTGGGCATAGAGCCAAACTGTACTGAAGAAAGCTTCGGGGTCCTGAAGGAGGAAGCATAGCCAATTGCCAAAGCAATTGGGCAAGGCTTGAAATTGTAAAAATATATATGTAGATGAATAGATAGTTGTGTAATAATAAGTATTATTATTTTTGCATGTAATAAAGATGGTGAATGTATATAAGCTTATGTGTTATAAAGAAAAGTTCCCTAGATTTTGGAGAACCCTTGGGGTGTCTCTGCGAAATGCGAGACGTTGTTAATAGAATTTTTGACTTGGAAAAACAATCTTGTTACGGACCCTAAGGAACCCAGGGAGATTTCGATAGCAGTCGCTATGTTAAGGAGAGTACCCTGTATAAGAATACGAGGGAACAAACTATTAGTGGTCTTAGAAAAGAACCCAGTAAGACCCTTCGAGGCTGTGGCTTAAAGCCTGAAACATCCATTGGATCAAAGGAGTAGTGGGAACAAATCTGTTGAAGGTCCCGAAGGAACCCATATATTCCAGATTTAGAAACCCCACATATAGAGTGTGGAGGAATTAGTCCGTAGTGGCCTCGAAAGAACCCATACAATCCTCCAGAAGTATAAATCGAAACAAAATGTATGGAACACGAAGATCCAAACAGGGTAATGAAGATGAATAATAATTTTATTTACTGAAGATACATCGGGCTATCGAAACAGCTGTACACTGAAGAACTCATGCATAGAATTTGCGCAAGTGTTCTATATTCCAAGGATTTGGTAATTCCATGTCGTCTTCTATCCGGAGTTGATATGTGCCTGACTTAAGGACTTTGGAGACAATGAAGGGACCATCCCATGGCAAGGTGAGCTTTGAGTGTCCTGTCATGTTTTGGATGCGTCGTAACACTAAATCACCAATCTGAAACGATCTATTCTTCACATATTTGTCATGAAAACGACAGATGCCTTGGAGATATGCTGCATTGTGCAGCAGAGCCGCCAGTCGAGCTTCCTCAGCGGTGTTAACATCAGTCATCCGTTGTTCATCAGCCATGGCTTCATCAAACTCTTCCACGCGTGGAGCACCATGCATGACGTTAACAGGAAGGACGGCTTTAGAACCGTAAACCATGAAGAGTGGAGATTCTCCTGTAGCTTTGCTGGGTTGAGACCGCTTCGCTCTACTATATCATCCTTTCTGCAATGTCTGTCCTCTGGGATACCAACGGCTGTAATGGTTGTCCACGGTTCTATTTGAAATACTTTTGTTTCATCTTTGTTACACTCCTATGTTTCAACCTTTGGATGACGAGGAATGCAATCAGAACCAAAACTACAAATACTGCCCCACTACTAACTCCTATGCCGATTATTATACCTGCAAGTTGATGATCAACTTTGTCACCAAGATTAAAATTTTCAGCCACAATTCATGTATTCAATTTTATTATGCATTCTTTTTTTCGTTGGTCTTTATGCATTCTTTAGTGGAATTTAGATATTACAGTAAGATGTGCACCATTGGCAAGGTAGTTAGCAATATTGCTTTTTTTGAAAGACGAGACAACTATTTTTTTCATGAATTTTCCCATTCTGTGTGGTATATTATTCAGCAGGCAGCATTAGGTCTTTATCACCCACATAATATACCAAATTTGTTTTGGCTATGGGGTATCTGCTTGCTTGTTTCGTTTTGCATGTTAGTAGTCACTTATCCATTAGTTTCATATTGGGCTATTGTACATTACACAAGACTACTTATCAAGATTTTTATCAATGGTACAGATGGACTTCATCCAACGGCCTTTAGTCTTCTTCAGGGTTCTTTCCATCCTTGCCTTGAGCCCATCAAGTATTAAACCATTGGCTCGCTCGACCTGGCCATTAGCTCATGGGTAGGCAACTGATGCATAGCAGACCTCAATGCTGCGATCTTCGCAATAATCCCATAACTTACTGTCAGTAAAGGTAGTGCCCAAGTCTGTGATGATTCTATGAGGTATCCAAAAGCTCAAGATTAAGTCTTGGATAAATTGGACCGCTTTTTCATCCGTCGCCTTCACTAGCGGGAAGACCCCAGTCCATTTGGAAAATTTGTCAATTGCGACAAAGTAATACTCGAAACCCCCAGGAGCCCTCGGTAGGTTGCCAATCATGTCGAGACCCCATCATGCAAATGGTCATGATGGAGGGATCAGCTTGATCTTATGCGCAGGCACATGAGAATGGCGAGTGAAGTACTGGCAACCCTTGCAACGACGAACATTTTTTTCAGTGTCGTGCAGGGCTGTAGGCCAATTGAACCCGGAGCGGAAAGCTTTGCCCACAATCGTGCGAGATGCTGCATGGTTGCCACATTCCCCTGAATGGATTTCTGCAAGGATGTTCACGCCTTTGTGTTGTGAAACACATTTCATCAGAGCACCGGACCAAGCGCTGCGCCGGTATAGTGTGTCACCAATATCACATAAGATTTACTGCGTTGGACAATTTGCTCGGCCTCCGCCTTCTCTGAAAGAAGTCTGTTGTGTAATAGATATTCAATAATAGGTGCATACCAAGCGGCGCCAATGACTTCTGGTGTTGGTCTTGGATCTGCAGAGGGTGTTGCATCAATATTGGATGGTTTGGTCAATTCAGTGACGAAAACTTCGCTGGGCACTTGAGCCTGAGAAGAACCCAATTTTGACAAAACGTCAGCAATGACATTAAAATCCGGCTCAACATAATGAAATTCGATGCCAAGGAAGTGCGTCTCCAATTTTTGGACCTCGTTGCAATAAGCATCCATATTTTCGTGATTTCGATTCCAATATTTGTTCACTTGCTTGATTACCAACATTGAATCTCTGTATACCAGTAAGCGCTTAAGGCTGAGGGAGATAGCCAATTTTAAGCCATGAAGGAGGGCCTCATATTCTGCAGCATTGTTGGAGACGGGGAATTGGATTTGCAGGACATATTTGAGTTGATCTCCTCGTGGAGAAATCAATAGAACTCCAGCGCCTCCGCCTTCCAATTTGAGAGAGCCATCAAAATACATGACCCAATACTCAGGCTTTGAGGTGGTAACAAAAAGATTATTGTGACATCCCAGATGTTAAAACCTTAAAAATACACTAAAAACAGGGTTAAAGGACAGCATTGGTTTAAGCACACTTAATTTGATCTAAATTTCGAAATTTGAATTTCAATAAGGCCTTTTTGACACCCAACTGAGATCTCAAAAATTTTGTACTAAACTTGAAAATCTTCAAAAATAAATGTTGTTTTGCATCAAAAATAAAGCCTAGTTACTGTTGAGAACTTTTTCAAATTTTGCAGTTAAGCCCCTCAAAAACTCTACAAACCGAGCAGAAAACCTTTTCAAGTATGGCTTGTTTGAGCTTGAAAAATTCATAATTTAAGAGTCACCCCAAAAAGAAAGTTGTGTCCCATATTTCAAACTCCAACTTTTGTGTTTGCACTGTTTGAAGTTCAATTCATATTTTCGAAGATATACACGTTTGAACCGGGGAGCTCCACGGGCATCCCGACAAGCAGCTCGGCCAGCTCTGCCCGAGGCCGGCAGCGGCCGCCACGTGGCCGGCGAGCGACGGCGACCCCGGCCGACCGGACAATCCCTCGGCAGTCGTGTCCCGACCTCCCGCGCATGCGTCTGACCAACTGTGCTGTCCCGTCGCGCACTGCACAAGCCACATTGCCGCGGCGAGCGGGCACGCCATCATGGCGAGCCAAGCTCCGCCTTTGGCCACGCTTGCGCGCGTCGAGCAGAGGACCCCCACAGGCCGGATTCCCGCTCGCTACACGCCAAGCACCTCTGCGGAGGATCTTCCCTCGCCCACGCCATAATCCTCCTCGCCCAATCGCGGCTTGCGCTCTATCCGAGCTCGTAGGCCATCAATGGCACTGCCGTCGCCATCCGCCCCGCGCGTGTTCCCCAGGCCGCCTAGTCAGCTCTAGCTCGCTCCCAACAATCGCCAAGTGACCCTAGTTCCTTCCCTCAGCCAGCGCCCTGCCATTTCCCTTCAGCTCGTGCTCCCTCACACCTTCTTCCACCTCCGGCCGCAGTGAACCGAGCTCGAGCTCCTGCCACCGCAAACCCAATCCCCCGCGTTTCCCTCCATGGCTTCCTGATCCCCCGCACCCGAAGCTTCCTCATCCACCTAGCTAGCTCCTCGACCCAATCCCAGCTCGAATCGAGTAGCACACAATGGGAATCGAAGTTTTCCCCGCCGCTCTGCCTTTTTCGCCGCGAACTCCACCTCCACGTCGAGCTCTATACTCCGGTCATCCCCGTCGCCGCCAAGCTCCACGACGAGCTCCGCCTTCTCCCGGTGAAGCTCACGCGCCCTTCCGCGCTTCGCCTCGACCCCCGCAACCGTCTACGGACGTCGCCGGAGCAAGCCGCTCCACCGCTCACCGTCGACGAGCCGTGCCGCTTCACCACCGTCCACGAGACCTACCCCAAACGACTCGTGGTAAGCCCCTCGTCGTTTTCCCCCACTTCCCCCCGCACCGGTTCGCCGTCTCCTCGCCGGAATCCGGTCGCCAGCGAGCCAAGGGCCTAGATGCGTTCCCATTTTTAGTTCTAGGGTCCTCTGTGTAAGTTTTAGGGACTTGTTTAAAATGTTTTAAAAGATCTGGGGTCCCCGGCGTGAAAGAGATTCTTAAACCTAGATCCATTTTTCTGAGATCTTGTAAAATCCACTAAAAATCACAGAAAAATCAAAAAAATGCACAAAAATACTCCCTAGACTCGTGAGATTGTAAACACCAATCTCATGTTTGCATGTATACACTTTTGATGAATAGTTTGTGAATTAAAATTCAAACTCTATTTTTAGAGTTTTGTGCACCATTTCAAATCCTAAACTCTTCTGTAGATGAGCTTTAGATATGTTGCTTGTATGGTCTGTAGAAGCTTTGTGTCCAAAGGAGACCTAAACATATGGCCTGTAACTTCAGTTATGATTTATTTAGTGATTTGTGTTTTATCTCAGTTCTGCATTTATTAAATATATTTTATGCAGTCAAAAATCACCAACTTTCACTAGAGGCCTAAAAACGTGTTGGCACATGTTGGACAAATGCTAAACTTGATTTTAGATTCTGGTTAGGCCAGCAAATAAATAGGTGTTGGTTTTCGGGTAGAACATTATTGAGGGCTATCCAAGTGTTATTTTTAGCCACCACTTGGCCAGAGCCTTTCTTTTACTCATGTTTAGCTTTGGTAGAGAAATATTCTGTTTTGGAAGTAATTTTGATTTTATATGAATTAATCTTGTTTCTATGAGCAGCAACTTGTACTATTTTTAATAACTTCTGTATAGCTCGGTTTTAGCTAAATTTTGGAGTGAACCTAGCTCTTATACTCCAGTAGCTGTCATAAAGTTTGTGGACAAAAAGGATGAACAGAAACAGAGAAACAAAAATGAGAAGGAACTAGAGTAGAATTGAGTTTTATAAAAAGAAATAGATCACTTTTTGATAATTGATCAAATATGGTGCATGTGGAGTTTTAAAATTCCAGAACTACACACTTGTATAGAAATAATGGTTTGAATTGTTTTAAAGGTGTACACAATCACCATCATAAAAGCATAAAAGTTACACCACAAACACTTTCTCTAATTTTTGTGAAGAAAAAAATAAACCACTTGTATGTCTAGGTGAATATGGTCTTCAAGTGCCTTAGCCTTTTAGACTAAAAACCAGCAGCAACACTTAAAAATATTACATCCCATGTAGAAGGCGCTCTCGCTGACAGCACCTACAACCTCGTCCCCGCCAACGAAGAAGAAGCTCCCGAAGGTGGTGCCGACGTGATCGTGATTGACCCAGAGTTTGACACCGGCATAGCCCAAGAAGGCAAGCCCCGGAGCATAACCTAACTCTTAAATTGTGCAACTATAAATTATGTATGCTTGTGCATTTACGTTCAAGGAATTGTTTGAATACCCTAATTGCATAATTCTAGTACCTATGTCTTGGAATACTAGTATGATAGGATCGGTAGAGCAATGCTTTAGGACCGTTACAAGTCAAGTGATTTCCTGTCACTCGCGAGATATAGGAGTTGCTTGTCTTTACTTGTGTTGGAATCACAAGGATGGACGGTCGGGATGGTATGTGTAGATCTCCCGTCCGTGTATGATAATTGGATTAAGGTCGAAACGTGTGGTTTTGTGTGTCAAGTCGTTGAACGTACCACGCACATGCCGACCTATGGGAATCGAAAAGCTCGGTACCTGATTGATACAGCTAGGACCGATAGCCATCTCTCCTTGGAAATGTTTTGTCTCCCTTGCCCTACACAAGTGGATATATGCGTGATGCCGTGAGTGAAGCGGTAAACCTTTATCCTAAGGGAGTGGACCCGGTGCCGAATTGTGGATTGATGGGAAAGGTTGGGAAGTGCTTGTACCTTTTATAACAAGCATTATCCGTGTGTGTTGGGTTTCCCTGGCCAGGTAGTGAAATTCGGTTCGAACTGTCGGCTTCTCGCGGTTAATGAGACTGCTTGACCGTTGTGCTGCATTGAGTAACAAGTGGAACTATGAGGATGATGAACTTGTTGTATGTACTAAATTGTATTGCACCACTTGTACGCTTAGAGAGGATGCTAATCTAGAATGGTTAACTCTACTAGAATTCGATGCTAGAATCATGAAAGTAAGGATCCACTCTTAGTTGCTTTCCGGCAAAACAAACCCACTAGCCAAAAGCCTCTCATGCCTAGAAGTCGGTGATGTAGATTTCACCCGACGGGTAAGCCTTGTTGTGTATTAGTATACTCAGCCTTGCTTGTGGCTATTTATTTCAGGTACTGCTTTGGATGAGGCGGTAAATTCCGTCCCTTGGCCTGCCTAGGTTCCACCTGGCTGGCATGTCGAGTGGGTTTTGTCCTCTTCCGAGGATGGGGAGGAGTAGCACCATGGACAGGTTCATTATGGTGTTGCTATGTATCTTTGTTAGTTAATTTCCGCTACACTAAACTCTCATACTTTATTTGAAATTCAGACTTGGTTTGTAATAGCTTGATGAGACTATTTATGTAAGTTGAACTTGTGGAATGTTGTAATTTCTGGGACTCACCTTCGTGTGGGCACGTGTGTTGTTTCGATCGTGAAAGTACGTGGTTAATCGGGTATAATCCGACGACGCTCCAGCTTATTCCGGATTAAGTGCCTGACTACTTAATTAGTGGTCCGTGGGTACTTAACTTGGAATAATTTCGGAGTGGTCCGCCACAGCTGGCATCAGAGCCGAAACATGCGCACCAGAGAGAGCAACAGACCCTTAAGAAACAATTTTTCAAATAAAATATGCCAACCCTTGCTTCCGCCGCGCACTTGTGATGGAACGTTGTTCATAGGACCGCTAAGGAGTATGTATAGTACGTGAAGCCTATGTGGGTTAAGGGATCACGATATGATAGGTGGCTAATTATACATTATATACTGACTTCCAGCACATTTCATTCTGTCATTTACTTTCCGCAATGTTGGGCGCAAGGTACGGCGATTGTTGTAACGTACCACGACACTATATGAAAATATAGTGGCGGCACATAGTCAATACGCTATGATGGCGTATGAAACTAGAATAGCATGGTGGGCACAAGGTACGGCGATTCCTGTAGCGTACCACGACATCATATGCAAATATGATGGCGGCACAAAGTCAATACGCTATTTCATAAGCGTATGAAATTGTCAATATGTTGCCTTGGTGACATATGAAGCATTGCCCGTTCAATGTTGAACGTTCGGGTGCCACTACTATAGTGGGTGGTAATGAACGGGGACGCTTCCGTGAGTGCTAGCACGGGAGGTTCATTAATGTTCTGGAATAGAATTTTCTGCAGGTACGCTAACCACGATTCCGTAAGTTGAACGGCTAGAAAAGTTCGGCTAGTTAATATAGGGAGAGACGAATATTGCCTAGCCACCGATACTGACTTCGTAGGCCAAAAGTTTATTGGCACGTGTGTTGGTGAGAATGAATAGGCCACTCATACATTTATAATTCGCTGAAATTCTATTAAACCCTAATGTATGATCATTGAACTACCCGTCACAGAAAGTTTGAATAATAACCGGAAATTGTGCTGAAACTCGGTTGAAAAACAGTTCTGCTTGCACTGTCGTTTCGAGCCTGAAAAACCCATCAAACGAAACAGTGTTCAATATAAAAGTTGTCATAAATGTTGGCTAGTTGGTTCTGTAGAAATTTCAACAATTTTGGTTCAGTAAATTAAGAGTTATGCTTAAAATGGTAACCCTCTGTCTGCTGGAATTTTCTGGAAATAGTGAGTTGGAAATTGAATTTTTACGCCTTCTTAACCACTATTTCTGCTCAAACCTTCAACATGAAACTTGTTTGAAATTACTTAAACAATGTTTTGGCCAAGTTTGGGTTTGTAGATTTTTAGTTTTACACTTTTTTACTACACTGCCCAGAATCTGTTTTTATTTTCTTTAGCGCTAACTGGTTCTCACACTTGACCTTTTTGTTCAGATGGACGGCCACGCTGACCTTGCTAGTTACCCCAATGATGTCTCTTTCTCGGACTGCCTTGGTTGGGAGGGGTTCCCCAGCATCTTTTGGTCCGTGTTGCAGGCGCTTGACTACCCCAACCCGCCACAATATGAGAGAACCATCCTCCGCGACCGTGGTGTCACTAGATGCAGAGTGTGTTTGGTGGTGCACCGCCACCCACCATGTCCAAGCTCTCCAACATGGAGTGTGGAAGTTCATGGGCATCATGTGGAGACAACTTGTGAGATGGCTGCTCTCAATGGGATCAGCTCCTTTTGTGCCCAGAACCAGGAGCTTGTGGAGAACCAGCTCCTTGGACTTTTTCCACCTGTCCAGCCTGACGACGCTCATTGGATGAGACGCTATCTCAGCTCACCTTTGAGGGTGGCAGAGGACCCTGTTGCAGCAGCCGCACTCTTAATGAGGTGGATCAGGGCGTATCACCGGCTGCAGGCACTTTTGGGACCGTCTCAAAAGTGCAGCACTTAACCTTGCTATTGACATGTCTGTTCGTGCTCGTGACCTTGGGGTAGAGGGAACCTCCTTATCCATAGAGGTGACTACTAGGAATGCTATGATTGCAGATTTGGAGAGGCAGTTGGCTGACCTCCAACTAGAGCACAATAATGCCAACAATGAGCTAGTCCAAGTGAGGGATGAGCTAGAGGATGTGCAGGCTGACTTGGAGCATACCAATGCCATGCTTGCTGTCCATGATGCTCAGCACCTTCTCAATGAGGGTGGATAGAATGGGGGAGAGGAAGCCCCTGAATCTGATATGGACACAGAGGATGACATGCCGCCTCTTGAAGGACCACCGTCTCCCACGGGCAGCCAGGTCACCGCTAACAACCTAGACGACTTCTAGGAGCTTCGGTAGCAAGTTACTCCTCCACGTAGCCTAAATTTTGGTTTCATGATGTAATAGGCTAGTTAGAGTTGAGTTTCTCTTTAAGCTTTTGAACAATGTAATCCATTTGGCATGGGAATTGGGATCCTGAAAACTTGAGAAAAGTTGTAATGGTTGTGCTGAAAACTTTCTGCAGCTACTCATGTTTTATTAATTAACGTGTTTTCCATTCACTTCTGGGCTATGACTTGAACTACAAAGTTGTCTGAAATTTATCAAACAAAGCGCTCACCAAAATTCAGCCTCGTTGGTTAAGCGAAATAAAAATGGCAACCAATACACTACAGCTCAGCCTCCTGAAAAACAGCAAAAACAGAGAACTGAAATTTGAATTTTTCAGCCTATGATTTATGCAAGCTTATGAATTGTGGCTAATACAAGTACCTACTGCAGATGGCTATCACTCGCAGCGGTCACGATGCTAGTGGATCCAACGCTAACCAGCAGGGGCCGGAAGGGCAACAACCACCACCACCTCCGCCACCGCAACAATCCCCAACGTGGCAGCAGCTGTATGCCACCCAAACGGAGATCCTCCGTAATCTGCAGCACCAGCAACAGATGATGCAGTAGCAGCAGCACGGAGGTCATCGTGCCCCTCCACCTCAAGTGGCCCGGTACGATGACTTTTTGGCTACCCACCCTCCGGTGTTCTCAAGAGCCGAGGAGCCCGTGGAAGCTGATGCATGGATTCGGGCCATCGAATCCAAGTTCTCCATCCTGGCTACACCTTGTACTCCAAGCCGTAAGGTGGTCTTTGCAGCACAACAGCTCTGTGGCACAGCTCTCCTGTGGTGGGAAAACTACCTGGCTCTTCAGCAGGAGAACCATGTCATTGAGTGGGAGGAGTTTAAGACTGCCTTCAAAGCCCACCACATTCCTGCTGGATTGGTTGAGAGAAAGTTGAATGAGTTCCTGGCACTTACTTAGGGAACCCGCACTGTGCTCCAGTACTCCCAGGCCTTCAATGGCCTGTGTCCTTATGCGGATCATCATGACAAGAAGATGGAGAGGTTCCGCCGTGGCCTCAATACCAAGCTCAAGGCCTAGCTGACTAATACACGGGTTGCCACATATGGTGAACTTGTGAACATTGCGATTGCCCAAGAAGATGCCAACATGGTCCATAAGGCCGAGAAGAAAAGGAAGGCTCCCGCTGGACCTTCAGGTGGATAGCCTTAGAGGTTCTGTTTGGTTCCCCCGGCTGCACCGCAGGGACAGCCAAGGGTGCCTCAGGGTCGACGTTGGGTAGTAAAGTCAGGCAACCACAGCAGGGTACACCTCATTTCCCTCCACCGCCGTAGCAGCAACAGGCGCCAAGGCAAAAGGTGCAGCAGCCGCTTCGTCCTGGAGGTGGCTACCAATGCTTCAATTGTAGCAATAATAGCCATTTCATCAAGGACTGCCCACAGAACAAGCCACAGAACCAGCGTCCTGGGAATCAGCAGAACAAGGACAAGCAACAGCGAGTTCAAGTCAGGCAGGGAAGGCTCAATTACACCATCCTGGCTGACCTACCTGAGGGAGCACCGGACATGACTGGTACTTTCCCTATCCACAACCAACCTGTTGTGACATTGTTTGATTCCGGGGCGACACATAGTTTTATAAGCACAAGATTTAATGCAAAATGTGGGTTAAAATCATATCACACCAAATCAGCATATGTGATATGAACAGCGGGAGGTAAAATAGCATCCAACCAAGTCACTCGAAAGGTACCGATCAAGTTGGGTAGTAAAGTTTTTCCCACTGATCTAATTCTGCTTGGATTGGAAGGAATCGATATTGTTTTGGGGGCAAATTGGATGACTAAACATAAGGTTGTGCTAGATGTTGCCGAACGGGTAGGGGAAATAAACTCGCCTTCACATGGCCATGGTGCACTATATCTGCCACACCGGAAATGCGCCAATGCTTGTGCCTATACTATGGTAGAAACACAACTAAAAGACATTCCGGTGGTATGTGAGTATGCCGATGTTTTTCCTGATGACTTGCCTGGGTTGCCGTCGGACAGGGACATTGAATTTGTAATTGAACTTCAACCTGGCACAACACCTATATCAAAGAGACCCTATAGAATGCCACCCAATGAATTGGCTGAATTAAAAATTCAACTCCAAGAATTGCTAGACAAGGGTTTCATCCGTCCTAGTGTGTCACCATGGGGTTGTCCGGATATTTTTGTGAAGAAGAAGGATCATTCTTTGAGGTTGTGTATTGACTACCGGCCTCTTAATGCGGTGACCATCAAAAACAAGTATCCACTTCCCCGCATTGATGTCCGTTTTGATCAACTAGCTGGCGCCAGAGTGTTCTCTAAGATTGATCTTCGCTCTGGCTATCACCAAATAAAGATTCGTCTTTGTGACATTCCCAAGACTGCCTTCTCCACCCGCTACAAACTCTATGAATTCTTGGTCATGTCCTTTGGGCTCACAAATGCCCCAGCCTACTTCATGTACCTAATGAATTCGGTTTTCATGTCCGAGCTTGACAAGTTCGTGGTGGTCTTTATTGATGACATCCTCATATATTCTAAGAACGAGGAAGAGCATGCCGAGCACCTTCGTATTGTTCTTCAAAGGCTGAGAGACCATCAACTCTACGCCAAGTTCTCCAAATGCGAATTCTGGCTAGAAAGTGTGAAACTCTTGGGTCATATGGTTTCCAAGGAAGGTATATCCGTGGATCCGACCAATGTGCAAGAGGTGATGGATTGGCAGCCACCTACCTCTGTCCATGAGATTCGGAGTTTTCTGGGTCTAGCTGGTTACTATTGCCGCTTCATTCTGGATTTCTCTCGAATTGCTACCCATGACCGAACTCTTAAAGAAGGGAGTCAAATTTGAGCGGAGTGACAAATGTTGAGAAGCTTTCCACACCTTGAGAAAACATTTGACTTCAGCCCCAGTCTTAGCTCAACCCGACAGCACCAAGCCCTATGATGTTTATTGTGATGCTTCAGGCACCAGACTCGTTTGTGTCCTTATGCAAGAGAACCTGGTCATTGCTTATGCTTCCCGAGCACTCCGGTCGCATGAGCAAAATTACCCTACACATGATCTTGAGTAGGCAGCGGTTATTCATGCTCTCAGGATTTGGAGGCACTACCTGATGGGTGTTCCATGCAATATATACACTGATCACAAGAGCCTCAAATATGTCTTCACTCAGGCACATTGAATATGAGGCAGCGAAGATGGTTGGAGTTGGCTAAGGACTATAATCTTAGTGTGCATTATCATCCCGGGAAGGCTAATGTGGTTGCGGATGCACTAAGCCGCAAGGCTCGCTGTCACTGCCTTTCCATGGAGTCCTATGCCGACACCTTGTGCCATGAAATGGCAAAGCTCAACTTGGAGATTGTTCCTCACGGGTATTTCAACCATATCTCTGTTGAACCAACCTTGCACGATCAGATTGTTGTGGCCCAATTAAATGATGCAAAGATTAAAATCCTCAAAAGAAAATTGGCAAAAGGAAAGGCAAAATATAAATGCTTCCGGTTAGATGGGCAGGGAGTGATGTGGTTTGGACATCGGATAGTGGTGCCCAAGAACACCGAACTCCGAAGGAAAATCATGGATGGAGCTCATCTTTCCAAATTTTTCATATATCCCGGTAGCACCAAAATGTACCAAGACCTTAAACAAACCTTTTGGTGGACTAGGATGAAGCGGGAGATTGCCAAATATGTGTCGGAATGTGACACGTGTCAGCGGGTAAAGGCTAGTCACTGGAAGTTAGCAGACACTCTTCAACCTCTACCTATTCCCTCATGGAAGTCGGAAGATATAAGCATGGTTTTCATTGTTGGACTTCCCAGGACCCCTCAGGGGCATGACTCCATTTGGGTAATTGTGGACCGCCTCACAAATACCGCACATTTTATTCCGGTCAATACAGCCTATACCGCTATGAAATATACTGAAATCTATTTGCAACGGATCGTTTGTTTATATGGGGTACACAAGACGATAATTTCAGATCGTGGTACTCAATTTGTAGCACGCTTTTGGGAACATTTGCAACTATCCCTAGGCACAAAACTGATCCATAGCTCAGCATACCACCCTCAAACCAATGGGCAGACCGAAAGGGTAAATCAAATCCTTGAAGATATGCTTCGAGCTTGTGTTATCCATTATGGGAAAAATTGGGAGAAATGTTTATCTCTGGCTGAATTCTCTTATAACAACAGCTACCAAGCAAGTCTAAAAATGGCACCTTTCGAAGCTTTGTATGGTAGAAGAGGTCGGACACCGTTGTGTTGGTCCCTGGCAGGCGAGAGATACACATACGGTCCTGACCTTGTAAAAGAAGCAGAGGAAAAGGTTAGGGTCATCCGTGAGAACTTAAGAACCGCACAATCTCGCAAAAGAGTTACTTTGATCAAAGAAGGAAGCCCCTTCAGTTCGAAGTCGGCGATCATGTGTATCTCAAGGTCTCCCCGACCAAGGGTGTACAAAGGTTTGGGTTGAAAGGAAAACTTGCACCTCGCTATATTGGCCCATATGAAATCACCCAACAATGTGGACCGGTTGCGTACCGTGTGAGGCTTCCTGAGAAGCTCTCCGCCGTGCACAACGTCTTCCATGTCTCCCAACTCAAAAGGTGTCTTCGTGTTCCGACCGAGGTTGTGGAGCAAGAAGAACTATCGGTTGAGACGGATCTTTCTTATGAGGAGCATCCTATCAAGATCCTCGACGAGAAGGAGAGAAACACACGAAGAAGAGAAGTTAGAATGTACAAAATTCAGTGGAGCCATCACTCCAAGGATGAAGCCACATGGGAAACCGAAGAGTATTTTAAAAAGAACTTCCCCGACATCCTTCCTAGGACCAAGGTATCTTTTTTCCCTACCATGTCGCTAAGCACAATCGAATCTCGGGGCGAGATTCCTTTTAAGGGGGGTAGGCTGTGACATCCCAGATGTTAAAACCTTAAAAATACACTAAAAACAGGGTTAAAGGACAGCATTGGTTTAAGCACACTTAATTTGATCTAAATTTTGAAATTTGAATTTCAATAAGGCGTTTTTGACACCCAATTGAGATCTCAAAAATTTTGTACTAAACATGAAAATCTCCAAAAATAAAAGTCGTTTGTCATCAGAACTAAAGCCTAGTTACTGTTGGGAACTTTTTCAAATTTTGCAGTTAAGCCCCTCAAAAACTCTAAAAACCAAGCAGAACACCTTATCAAGTATGGCTAGTTTGAGCTTGAAAAATTCATAATTTCAGGGTCACCCCAAAAAGAAAGCTGTGTCCCACATTTCAAACTCCAACTTTTGTGTTTGCACTTTTTGATGTTCAATTCAAATTTTCAAAGATATACACATTTGAACCTGGGAGCTCCACGGGCGTCCCAACAGGCAGCTCTGCCAGCTCTGCCCGAGGCCGGCAGCGGCCGCCACGTGGCCGGCGAGCGGCGGCGACCCCGGCCGACCGGCCAATCCCTCAGCAGTGGTGTCCCGACCTCCCACGCACGCGTCTGACCCACTGTGCTGTCCCGTCGCGCATTGCACTGTGGCGGACCACTCCGAAATTATTCCAAGTTAAGTACCCACGGACCACTAATCAAGTAGTCAGGCACTTAATCCGGAATAAGCTGGAGCACCGTCGTATTATACCCGATTAACCATGTACTTTCACGATCGAAACAACACACGCGCCCACACGAAGGTGAGTTCCAGAATTTACAACATTCCACAAATTCAACTTACATAAATAGTCTCATCAAGTTATTACAAACCAAGTCCGAATTTTAATAAAGTACGAGAGTTCAACACAGCGGAAATGAACTAACGAAGATACATAGTAACACCATAATGAAGCTGGCCATGGTGCTACTCCTCCCGATCCTCGGAAGAGAACGGAACCCACTCGACATGCCAGCCAGGTGGAACCTGGGCAGGCCAAGAGACGGAATTTACCGCCTCCTCCAAAGCAGTACCTGAAATAAATAGCCACAAGCAAGGCTGAGTATACTAATACTCAGCAAGGCTTACCCGTCAGGTGAAAACTACATTACCGACTTCTAGACATGAGAGGCTTTTGGCTGGTGGGTTTGTTTGCCAGAAAGCAACTAAGGGTGGATCCTTACTTTCAAAATCTTAGCATCAATTCTAGTAGAGTTAACCATTCTAGATTAACTTTATTCCGGTGAAGACTACATATTCCGGTGCCAAATTAGCAGAGTTGTATATGGAGCGGATTGTATGTTTGCATGGGGTACCTAAGAAGATAGTGTCAGACCGAGGCAGTCAGTTTACGTCACACTTTTGGCGCAAGTTACATGAGTCCATGGATACTAAGCTTCACTTCAGTTCCGCTTACCATCCGCAGACAGACGGTCAGACCGAGAGGACAAATCAGATACTGGAGGATATGTTGAGGGCATGTGCATTACAGTATGGGAGTAGTTGGGAGAAGAGTTTGTGTTATGCAGAGTTCTCGTACAACAACAGCTACCAACAGAGTCTCAAGATGTCACCATTTGAGGCGTTGTACGGAAGGAAGTGCAGGACACCGTTGTTTTGGAATCAGACTGGAGAAGGTAAAGTATTTGGACCTGAGGTCTTGAAGCAGGCAGAAGAACAAGTGCAGGTTATCAGGCAGAATTTGAGAACAGCACAGACACGGCAGAAAAGTTATGCAGATGTAAGGCGTCGAGATCTCAGCTTCGAAATTGGCGACTTCGTCTATCTTAAGGTGTCACCAATGAGAGGTGTGAAGAGATTCAATGTTAAAGGCAAGTTAGCACCTCGCTACATTGGACCTTTCAAGATCTTGGAACGAAGAGGTGAAGTGGCTTATCAGTTAGAGTTACCAGAGAAATTGGCAGGAGTGCATGATGTGTTCCATGTGTCCCAGCTGAAGAAGTGTTTACGGGTGCCAGAGGAACAGATTCCGTTGGAGGAGTTAAATGTGCAGGAGGACCTTACTTATGAGGAGTATCCGGTCAAGATCTTAGAGGAGTCCGAGAGAGTCACCAGGAACAAAGTGATACGTATGTGCAAGGTTCAGTGGAATTGTCATACAGAGGATGAGGCAACCTGGGAACGGGAGGATGATCTCAAGGCAGAATATCCACATCTCTTCCAGTCCACGTCCGAATCTCGGGGACGAGATTCATCTTAAGGGGGGTAGGTTTGTAACACCCTAAAAATGCCCTATTTAAAATTTAGTAAATAATTGGCTATTTTATTTGAGTGCTCATAAATAATGTAGGGAAAATAAAAATTTTGAATAATTAAAAGCAAATATAGGGTATAGAAACATTATTGTTGCATTCATGCTGGTGCATTTGTTTTTGATTGTTGAATTCAAATTTGAATTTGAATTTGAATTCAAATGAGTGTTTGAATAAAAGAAAAACCTTTTCTTTTTCTCTCTCTTTTTCCTTCTCTCTTTTCAGCCCAGCCGGCCCACTCCTCCTCCTCTCTTTCTTTTCTTTTTCGCGCGGCCCATCTTTTTCTTCGCGCGGCCCAGCAGAGCCAGCCCAGCGCGCAACCCGGCCCAGTCGTCCGTTTTTCCCCTCCCCTCTCTCTTCCGCTGCGGCTGACAGCGCGGCCCCACCTGTCGGCACCTTTCTCCTCCGTCTGAGTCGCTGACGCGCTGGCCCCAAGCGTCAGTGTTGTCTCCTTCTTCCTCTCGCCGTAAGCGAGCAGAGCTCCTCCCCGATCCGAGCTGCCGCCTGTGGCGGACCACTCCGAAATTATTCCAAGTTAAGTACCCCGGGACCACTAACCGAGTAGTCAGGCACTTAATCCGGAATAAGCTGGAGCGCCGTCGGATTAAACCCGATTAACCACGTACTTTTCTCGATCGAAACAACAGCACGCCCACACGAAGGTGAGTTCCAGAGATTACAACATTCCACAAATTTAACATACACAAATAGTACCTCAGAGTTATTACAAACCAAGTTCGAATTTAAATCAGAGTATTAAAGTCTTGCAGAGGAAATAAAAGTTCATTGCAGCGGAAGATAATCTAACGACGATACAAATAACACCATGCTGAAGCCTGCCACGGTGCTACTCCTCCCGTTCCTCGGCAGAGGACGGAACCCACTCGATGTGCCATCCAGGGGGAACCTGGGCAGGCCAAGTCAAAGCATCGACTGCCACATCCAACATGGTACCTGTAAATCAATGCCACAAGCAAGGCTGAGTATACTAATACTCAGCAAGGCTTACCCGTCGGGTGAAAACTACATCACCGACGTCTAGACATGAGAGGCTTTTGGCTGGTGGGTTTGTTTGCCAAAAAGCAACTAAGAGTAGGTCCTTGCTTTCATATTTTAGCATCATATTCTATTAGATTTAACCATTCTAGATTTGCATCCTCTCTAAGCATACCGGTGGTGCAATACAATTTATTTCATAGAACAAGTTCATCATTCTCAAAGTTCCACTTGTTACTCAATGCAGCAAGGCGGTCAAGCAGTCTCATTAACCGCGAGAAGCGGACCGTTCGAACCGAATTTTGCTACCTGGCTAGGGGAAACCCAACACACACGGATAATGCTTGCTATAAAAGGTACAAGCACTTCCCAACCTTTCCCATCGATCCACAATTCGGAACCGGGTCCATTTCCTTAGGATAAAGGTTTACTGCTTCACTCACAGTCTCACGCATATATCCACAAGTGTACGGCAGGGGAAAACAAAGTTTCCAAGGAGAGATGGCTATCGGCCCTAGCTGCTTCAATCTGGTACCGGGCTTACCGACTCCCATATATCGGCATGCATGTGGTACGTTCAAAAACTTGACACACTCAACCACACGTTTCGACCTTAAATCAATTATCATACACGGACGGGAGATCTACATCTACCATCCCGCCCGTCAATCCTTATGATTCCAACATAAGTAAAGACAAGCAACTCCTATGTCTCGCGAGTGACAGGAAATCACTCGACTTGTAACGGACCTGAAGCATTGCCCTATCGATCCTTTCATACTAGTGTTGCAAGTCATAGGTACTAGAAATGTGCAGCTAAGGTATTCAATCAACTCCTTGAACGTAAATGCACAAGCATAGGGAATTCATAAATGCATAATTTGTAAAGGTTAGGTTATGCTCCGGGGCTTGCCTTCTTGCTCTAGCTGGGGGTTAGCCTCCGGGTTGGTCGATCCTTCGCCGGCACCTCCCTCCGGGGTTCCTTCCTCGTCGACGGGGATGAGGTGGTAGTTGCCGTCCGGAATAGCGCCTTCTACATGAGATGCATAACTTAAGGTGGCTGCCTATTGATCCTAAGATTAAGGCCTTGAAGGCCATATTCACCTAGACATGCTTAAGTACTACTATTTTCTTCACAAAAATAGAGTAGAGGTGTGGAAAAATTTTATTTGACTTCTATGGTGATTGTGTACATATATAAAAGAATTCTATTTATTGCTCACAAATTAGGGTGCTGTTCTGGAAATTTCAGATTCCCTTTATTATATTCTAACTAATTAACAAAAAGGTTTATTCTTTTATATAAATCAATTTACACCTAGATTACTTCTCATTTTTGTTTCTCCATTTCTGTTCATCATTTTTATCTATAAACTTTATGACAGCTACTGGAGTATAAGAGCTAAGCTCACTCCAAAATTTAGCTAAATCTGAGCTACACAAAATTTATTAAAATTAAAACAATCTGCTGCCAGCAGAAATGAAATAAATTCATATAAAATTGAAAATATATCCAATTCAGGAGATTTTCCTACCAAAGCTAGTCATGTGTACAAGGAGGGCTCTGGCCAAGTGGTGGCTCAAAATAACCCTTGGACAGTCCTCAATAAATTTCTATCCAAAAACACATATCTATTTATTTACTAGTCTAAACAGAGCAAAAATTAAGTTTTTCATTTTTAAAAGGTGTGCTAACAAGTTTTTAGTCCTCTGGAGAAAAATGGTGATTTTTCACTGCATGGATTATTTTTAATAATTTCTGGACTACAAAAAGACAGGAAACACATTTTAATTCATAACTGGAGCTACAGTCCATATTTTTAGGTCCCCTTTGGACACAAGCTGTCCAAAGTCACTACCAACAGCATATCCAAAGATCAACCCTAGCGGAGCTCTGGATTTGAAATGGTGCACAAGTTTCAAATTCGACAGTTTGAATTTAAATTCAAAAAGGTTCACCAAAAGTATACACATGCTTAAAGGAGATTGGAATTTACAATCTCACGAATCCAGGGAGTATTTTTGTGCATTTTTCTGATTTTTGTACGATTTTTAACGGATTTTACAAAATTCGGGAAAAATAGATCTAGGTTTAAGAATCTTTTTACGCCGGGGACCCTAGAACTTTCAAAACTTCACGAACAAGTCCATGACTTTTACACTAGGAACCCTGGAAAAACGAAGACGATGAAGAAAGGTCCTTGGCTCGTCGGCGTTGCTACGCCGGCCAAACGACGGCGAGTTAGGGTCGGGGAAGTGGGGGAAAAGCACTAGGGGCTCACCACGAATCGGTTGGTGACGGTTGGAAGGCCGGGGGATGCTCGGAAGATGGCCGGCGGCGATGCAGTGGCGGCGCGGTCGCCGCGGCTTCTACGCCGGTGAGGTCGGGGGCGTTCGTCGAGGTTTGAAGGGTCCTAGAGCACCGGTGGAGCTCGAGGAAGCTAATGGCGTGCTCGGTTGACCTCGGGGATGGCTCGGAGTGGGGTCTCGACGTGAGGGTGCTCCGGCGGCCGAAAATCGAGATTTGGGGGAAATCTTGATTTCTCGCCGGAGAAGCGACAATAGCTCGAGAGAAGTGGGGGAATGGGAGGCCAGAGGAGGGTTCTAGCTTCGTGCGTGAGGAATTTGGGAATGGTGGAGAGTGGAGGGTGAATTTTGCCTCGAAGCTCGGCTCGGTCCGTGCGGCACGAGGTGGAAGACGACGGAGCAAGGCGCGAGGAGAGGAAATGGCTAAGTGAGGACTGAGGGGAAGGGGTGTGAGGTGCTCGGGGAAGCGTTTGGGTGCGCGAGCGAGCACTGAGTGGGCTCGGAGGCGTGTGTGCGCGTGCACGGGCCGTCGCAGTCGCCATTGATGGCGCGGCGAGCTCGGGCAGTGCGCGCGCACGGGACTGGGCGTCAAAGATCATCGCGTGGAGCAGTGGGAGATCTCCTACAGGGCCTTTGGTGCGGAGCGGAGAGGAATCTTCCGCGGGGAGGCGCTGCGCGACGCGCGCGCGAGCGCGCGGCCACGGCGGCGTCCGACCGCCATGATGGCACTCCGCGGCGCGAGGCAAGGCGGGCGAACGACGGCGAGGTGACAGCTCGGGAGGGGTTGGACAAGTACAAGGCGACAAGCGCCACCCGACGCCGTGGCTCAGCCAGCTCGGCGTGGCCTCCGCCGCTCGCCGGCCACGTGGCGGCCGAGCTCCGGCCAGGCGCAGAGCGCGCCAGGGCCGAGCTGGCAGCCCCGGGGAGCTCCAGTGCTACATTTGAATTTTCCCCAAAAATTTGAACTGAACTTGAAAAAGTGTGCAAATAAAAGTTGGAATTTGAGAGGTGGGACACAACTTTCTTTTTGGGGTGAACCTGAAATTTCAAATTTTTCTAGCTCAAACAACCCAAAAATAAAAAGGTGCCCAGAACTGTATTTCGGGTTTTTGAGGGGCCAAACTGCAAAATTTTCAAAAATTCCAAACAGTGACTAGGGCTTATTTGTGATGACCAACAACTTTTTTCTTGGATATTTTCATGTTTAGTACAAAAATCTTGAGTTTTCAGTTGGGTGCCAAACCACCTTTGTTTTTTGAATTTAAGTTTGAATTTTTGATGGATTTTTAAATTTTTAACCCATAATTCCCTTTTTAACCTGTTTCAAATGTGTTTTATTCTTTATTACATCAGAGATGTTACAGCCTACCCCTCTTAAGAGGAATCTCGTCCCGAGATTCGATTAAACTTAGGAACAAAGTGGGGAAAGAAATACCTTGGCTTACGAAAGAATGTTGGGGTAATTCTTCTTAAGATAGTCCTCGGTTTCCCACGTGGCTTCCTCCTCGGAGTGATGGCTCCACTGAATTTTGTACATTTTAACTCCCTTCCTTCGTGTTTGTCTCTCTTTCTCGTCGAGGATCTTAACAGGATGCTCATCATAAGAGAGATCCGGTTCAACCGAGAGTTCCTCTTGTTCAACAACTTCGGTCGGAACACGAAGACACCTCTTGAGTTGGGAAACATGGAATACATCATGTACGGCTGAGAGCTTCTCGGGAAGCTTCACTCGATAGGCCACTGGTCCACACTGTTGAGCAATTTCATATGGGCCGATATAACAAGGTGCAAGCTTTCCTTTTAATCCAAATCTTTGCACACCCTTGGTCGGGGAGACCTTGAGATACACGTGATCACCAACTTCAAACTGAAGTGGTTTCCGCCGTTAATCAAAGTAACTCTTTTGTCGTGACTGGGCGGTTCTCAAATTTTCACGAACGATCCTAACCTTTTGTTCTGCTTCCTTTACAAGGTCAGGGCCATAGGTATACCTCTCGCCTGCCTGGGACCAACACAACGGGGTCCGGCATCTTCTACCATATAAGGCTTCGAAAGGTGCCATCTTAAGACTCGCCTGGTAGCTGTTGTTATAGGAGAATTCGGCCAGAGATAAACACTTCTCCCAATTCTTTACATAATGGATAACACAAGCTCGAAGCATATCCTCAAGTATTTGATTTACCCTTTCCGTCTGCCCATCGGTCTGAGGGTGATATGCTGAACTACGGATCAGTTTTGTGCCTAAGGATAATTGCAATTGTTCCCAAAAGCGTGCTACGAACGGAGCACCACGATCTGAAATTATCGTCTTGGGTACCCCATGTAGACAAACGATCCGTTCCAAATAAATCTCCGCGTACCTCTTAGCGGTATAAATGCTATTGACCGGAATAAAATGTGTGGTCTTGGTAAGACGATCCACAATTACCCAATGAGGGGTTCTGGGAAGTCCAACAATGAAATCCATGCTTATATCTTCCCACTTCCATGAGGGAATAGGTAGAGGTTGAAGCGTGCCTGCTACCTTCAAGTGGCTTGCCTTGACCCGCTGACATGTGTCACATTCCGACACATACGTGGCAATTTCTCGCTTCATCCGAGTCCACCAAAAGTTTTGTTTCAAATCTTGGTACATTTTGGTGCTACCGGGATGAATAGAAAATTTGGAGAGATGGGCCTCATCCATAATCTTTCTCCGGAGCTCCGTGTTTTTGGGCACCACGAGGCGATGTCCAAACCACATCACTCCCTGCCCATCCAGCCGGAAACACTTGTACTTCTCTTTCACCTTCTCCTTTGACAATTTCCTTCTAAGGATTTTAATGCTCGCGTCATTTAATTGGGCTACAACAATCTGATCGTGCAAGGTTGGTTCAACTGCAACATGGTTGAAGTACCCGTGTGGAACAATCTCTAAGTTGAGCTTGGCCATTTCATGACACAGGGTGTCAGCGTAAGACTCCACGGAAAGGCAATGACAATAAGCCTTGCGGCTTAGCGCATCCGCAACCACATTAGCCTTCCCGGGGTGATAATGCACACTAAGGTCATAGTCCTTTGCTAACTCCAACCATCTTCGTTGTCTCATATTTAGATGTGCCTGAGTGAAGACATATTTGAGGCTCTTGTGGTCTGTGTATATGTTGCATGGAACACCCATCAAATAGTGTCTCCACATCTTGAGAGCATGAATAACCGCTGCTAACTCAAGATCATGCGTGGGGTAGTTTTGCTCATGAGGCCGAAGTGCTCGAGAAGCATAAGCAATGACTCGGTTCTCTTGCATGAGGACACAACCAAGTCCGGTGCCTGATGCATCGCAATAGACATCATAGGGCTTGGTGCAATCGGGCTGAGCCAAAACTGGGGCTGAAGTTAAATGTCTTCGCAAGGTGTGGAAAGCTTCATCACATTTGTCATTCCACTCAAATTTGACTCCCTTCTTTAAGAGTGCGGTCATGGGTTTCGCAATCCGAGAGAAGTCCGGAATAAAACGGCGATAATAACCGGCTAAACCCAGAAAACTCCGAATCTCGTGGACAGAGGTAGGTGGTTGCCAATCTAGCACCTCTTGCACTTTGGTTGGATCCACGGATATACCATCCTTGGAAACCGTGTTCCCTAAGAATTTCACGCTCTCTAACCAGAATTCACACTTAGAGAACTTGGCGTAGAGCTGATGGTCTCTCAATCTTTGAAGAACAATGCGTAGGTGCTCGGCATGCTCTTCCTCATTCATAGAATATATAAGAATGTCGTCAATGAAAACCACCACAAACTTGTCTAGTTCTGGCATGAAGACCGAATTCATGAGGTACATGAAATAGGCTGGGGCATTGGTGAGTCCAAAAGACATAACCAAGAATTCATAAAGCCCGTGACGTGTAGAAAAGGCAGTCTTTGGAATGTCACAAGTCCTGATTTTTATTTGGTGATAGCCAGAGCGAAGGTCAATCTTGGAGAACACTCTGGCGCCAGCTAGTTGGTCAATACGGGGGAGTGGGTATTTGTTCTTAATAGTTACCGCATTGAGAGGCCGGTAATCAATACACAACCTCAAGGAATGGTCCTTCTTCTTCACAAAGATAGTGGGACATCCCCAAGGTGATACACTTGGACGAATGAAACCCTTGTCTAGCAGTTCTTGGAGTTGAATTTTTAATTCAGCCAATTCATTGGGTGGCATTCTATATGGTCTCTTTGATATAGGTGCTGTGCCAGGTTGAAGTTCAATCACAAATTCAATGTCCCTATCCGGCGGCATCCCAGGTAAGTCATCTGGAAAAACATCGGCATACTCACATACCACCGGAATGTCCTTTAGTTGGGTTTCTACCATTGTATAAGCACACGCATTGACGCAAGTCCTCTGTGGCAGATATAGCACACTAGGGCCATGCGTAGGCGAGTTTATTTCAACAACTCGTTCCGCAACATCTAGCACAACCTTATGTTGAGTCATCCAGTTGGCTCCTAACACAATGTCAATTCCTTCCATACCAAGCAGAATTAAATCAATAGGAAATGTTTTACTTCCCAGCCTGATTGGAACTTTTCGGGTGACTTGGTTGGATGCAATTTTACCTCCTACAGTTGATATCACATATGATGATTTGGTATGGTACGATTTTAGTCCACATTTCACATGAAATCTTGTGCTTATAAAACTATGTGTTGCCCCGGAATCAAACAATATCACAGCAGGTTGAGTGCAGAGAGGGAAGGTACCAGTCATGTCTGGGGCTCCCTCGGGTAGGTCGGCCAAAGTGGTGTAGTTGAGCCGTCCTTGCCGAATCTGCACGCGCTGCTGCTGTTTGCCCTTGCTTTGTGATTTCCCAGGCGCTAGTTCTGCTGCTTGTTCTGCGGTCAATCCTTGATGAAGTGACTATTACTGCCGCACTTGAAACACTGATAGCCGGCTCCAGGGCGAGCTGGCTGTTGTGCATTCTGCCTTGGTGCCTGTTGCTGCTGCGACGGTGGAGGGAAACGGGGCGCATTAGGCTGTGGCGGCCTAGCAACCCATCCACCTCCCTGAGGTGCCCTGGACTGTCCTTGCGGTGCAGCCGGGGGAACCAAGCGGAACCTCTGTGGCTGCGCGCTCGAAGGTCCAGCGGGAGTCTTCCTCTTCTTCTCCGCCTTGTGCACCATGTTGGCGTCCTCTTGGGCGATGGCGAGGTTCACGAGATCGCCATATGTGGCTGCACGGGTGGTGGCCAACTGAGCCTTCAACTTGGTGTTAAGGCCACGTCGGAACCTCTCTAGCTTCTTCTCGTCAGACTCGGCGTGATGACCCGCGCGTGGGCACAGACCATTGAAGGCCTGGGCGTACTGCAGCACTGTGCGGGGACCCTGGGTCAGAGCCAGAAATTCGTTCAACTTCCGCTCTACCAAACCGGCCGGAATGTGATGAGCCTTGAATGCAGCCTTGAACTCATCCCATTCAACCACATGACCCTCCTGCTGCAGGGCCAGGTAGTTCTCCCACCATAGGAGAGCTGGGCCACGGAGCTGCTGCGCCGCGAACACGACCTTGCGGTTGGAAGTGCAAGGTGTGGCCAGGATGGTGAACTTAGACTCGATGGCTCGAATCCATGTATCGGCCTCCAAGGGCTCATCGGCTCTCGAGAATATCGGCGGGTGTGTAGCCAGAAAATCCTCATATCTGGCCACCTGAGGCTGAGGGGCCCGTTGACCTCCCTGCTGTAGCATCTGCTGCTGCATCATCTGTTGCTGATGCTGCAGGTTCCGTAGAATCTCCGTCTGCGTAGCATACAACTGCTGCCACGTCTGAGGTTGCTGCGGTGGAGGAGGTGGTGGTGGCTGTTGCTGCCCCTCTGGCCCCTGCTGGTTAGCGTTGGAGCCACTAGCGTCATGACCGCTGCGGGTGATTGCCATCTGCAGTAGGTACTTGTATTAGCCACATTTCATAAGATTGCATAATGATGACAAGATAGAACGTGACAATATATTGAAGTATACTGCGTAAAAATGACATATCAACACACAGTTCGGAAGAAAAATCATATCTCCCAACAGGAAACAAGTCAAATGCTCCAATTCGGTCAGTAGCTCGAAAATTTCATGCTCTACAACTTTCATGTTAGGCTCAGATTCAAATTCGGACTGGAACTAAGCCGAAAAATTCAATTTTTAGCTCTCTGCGTTTGCTGTTTTTCAGCAGGCCGAGCTGTAGTGTTTTGGTTGCCATTTTTATTTCGCTTAACCAATGGGGTTGCAATTTGGTGATCATTTTGTTTGACAAATTCCAAACAACTTTGTAGTTCACATCACAGCCCAGAAATGAATGGAAAGCCCATCAATAATTAAAACGAGGTTAGCTGCAGAATGTTTTCAACACAGCTATAACAACTTCCATCAAGTTTTGGGGTCACACAACCACACCATTAAATTACATTGCCACAAAAGATTAAAAGGGGGAGCTCAACTCCAGCTAGCCTATTACAACATGAAGCCAAAATTTAGGCCTAGTGGAGGAGTAAACTTGCTACTACCACTCTAAAAATCATCTAAGTTGTTAGCGGTAGCCTCGCTGCCCATAGGTGATGGTGGAGCTGGAAGGGGCGGCATGTCATCCTCGGTGTCCATGTCGGAATCGGGGGCCTCTCCTTCTCCTTGCTCTCCCTCTTGCTCAAGAAGGTGCTGAGCATCATGGGCGGCTAGCATAGCATTAGCATGCTCCAAGGTACCATGTACCTCCTCAAGCTCATCCCTGGTTTGTGCTAACTCATTTTGGGCATTGTTGTGCGCAATGTGGAGATCATTCAGTTGCCTCTCCAAATCAGCAATCATGGCATCTCTTGTGCTCACCTCAATGGACAATGAGGTCCGCTCAACCCCAATGTCACGGGCACGGGCGGACATGTCCATGGCAAGATTGAGCATCTCGCTCTGCGATCGTCCTAGAAGTGCCTGCAAACGGTGGTAAGCACGCATCCACCTCATCATCAATGCGGCTGCAGCGACGGGGTTCTCCGCCATCCTCAAAGGGGAGCTAAGGTAGCGTCTCATCCAATGGGGATCATCCGGCTGAGTCGGTGGAAACAACCCCAGTAACTGGTGCTCTACCAACTCCTGGTTCTGAGCAACAAAAGAGCTAATGCCATTCAAGGCAGCTAGCTCACACGTCGTCTCCATGTGGTGTCCATGAACTTCCACCAACCAAGTGGGGGAGCTAGGACACGGTGGGTGGCGATACACCACCAAACGCACACGGGAACGGGTCACACCGCGGTCTCGGATGAGGGTCCTCTCGTACTGTGGCGGTGTAGGGTAGTCAAGCGCCTGCAAAACCGACCACAAAATGCTAGGGAAGCCTTCCCATCCCAAGCAATCTGAGAAGGACACGTCGTTGGGGTAGCTGGCCAAGTCAGCGAGAGCGTCCATTCTGAACCAAAAGAAAAAGGGCAAGGGTGAGAACCGGTTAGCGCCAAGGAAAACAAAAACAGATTCTGGACAGTGTAGTAAAAATTACAAAACTCAAAACCTACAGGCTCAAAAATTCCCAAATTTGGCCAGGACATTGTTTAAGTAATTCCTAACAAGTTTCATGTTGGAGGTTTGAGCAGAACCTGTCGTTAAGATGGTGTAAAAATTCCATTTTTAACTCACTGTTCCCAGAAATTTCCAGCAGATAGGGGGTTACCATTTTATGCATAACTCCAGTTTTACTGAACCATTTTCGTTGAAATTTCTACAGCATATACCTCATAATATTTATGACAACTTTCATGTTGAACACTTTTTCATTTGACAACGTTTTCAGTTTCGAAACATTGGTGCAAACAGACTGGTTTCAGCAGAAATTTGGGTTGTGATTTCAATTTCGACGGCAGTTCGATTTGGTCACTTATTAAAAGTCAATATTAATTCAGTGAGATGCAATGCACGAGCGGCCTATTCGTCCTCGCCAACACGCATGCCAATAAACTTTTGGCCTACGAAGTTAGTGCCGGTGGCTAGGCAATATCCGTCTCTCCCTATATTATCTAGCCGAACTTTTCTAACCGTTTCACATACGGAATCGTGGTTAGTGTACCTGCAGAAAATTCCATTCCAGAGCATATTTAAAAAACCTTTCGTGCCAGCACTCACGAAAGCGTCTCCATTCATTATCACCCACTATAGAGGTTGCACCCGAACGTTTAACATTGAACGGGCAATGTTCATATGTCACCAAGGCAACATATTGACAGTTTCATACGCTCATGAGATAGCGTATTGACTTTGTGCCGCCATCATATTTGCATATGATGCCGTGGTACGCTACAGCAATCGCCGTACCTTGCGCCCACCATGCTATTCTAGTTTCATACGCCGTGATGGCGTATTGACTATGTGCCGCCACTATATTTTCATATAGTGCCGTGGTACGTTACAGCAATTGCCGTACCTTGCGCCCACCGTTGCGTAAAGTAAATGACAGAATGAAATATGCTGGAAGTCAGTATAATTGGACCTTTCAAGATCTTGGAACGAAGAGGTGAAGTGGCTTATCAGTTAGAGTTACCAGAGAAATTGGCAGGAGTGCATGATGTGTTCCATGTGTCCCAGCTGAAGAAGTGTTTACGGGTGCCAGAGGAACAGATTCCGTTGGAGGAGTTAAATGTGCAGGAGGACCTTACTTATGAGGAGTATCCGGTCAAGATCTTAGAGGAGTCCGAGAGAGTCACCAGGAACAAAGTGATACGTATGTGCAAGGTTCAGTGGAATCGTCATACAGAGGATGAGGCAACCTGGGAACGGGAGGATGATCTCAAGGCAGAATATCCACATCTCTTCCAGTCCACGTCCGAATCTCGGGGACGAGATTCATCTTAAGGGGGTAGGTTTGTAACACCCTAAAAATGCCCTATTTAAAATTTAGTAAATAATTGGCTCTTTTATTTGAGTGCTCATAAATAATGTAGGGAAAATAAAAATTTTGAATAATTAAAAGCAAATATAGGGTATAGAAACATTATTGTTGCATTCATGCTGGTGCATTTGTTTTTGATTGTTGAATTCAAATTTGAATTTGAATTCAAATGAGTGTTTAAATAAAAGAAAAACCTTTTCTTTTTCTCTCTCTTTTTCCTTCTCTCTTTTCAGCCCAACCGGCCCACTCCTCCTCCTCTCTTTCTTTTCTTTTTCGCGCGGCCCATCTTTTTCTTCGCGCGGCCCAGCAGAGCCAGCCCAGCGCGCAGCCCGGCCCAGTCGTCCGTTTTTCCCCTCCCCTCTCTCTTCCGCTGCGGCTGACAGCGCGGCCCCACCTGTCGGCACCTTTCTCCTCCGTCTGAGTCACTGACGCGCTGGCCCCACGCGTCAGTGTCGTCTCCTTCTTCCTCTCGCCGTAAGCGAGCAGAGCTCCTCCCCGATCCGAGCTGCCGCCTGTGGCGGACCACTCCGAAATTATTCCAAGTTAAGTACCCCGGGACCACTAACCGAGTAGTCAGGCACTTAATCCGGAATAAGCTGGAGCGCCGTCGGATTAAACCCGATTAACCACATACTTTTCTCGATCGAAACAACAGCACGCCCACACGAAGGTGAGTTCCAGAGATTACAACATTCCACAAATTTAACATACACAAATAGTACCTTAGAGTTATTACAAACCAAGTTCGAATTTAAATCAGAGTATTAAAGTCTTGCAGCGGAAATAAAAGTTCATTGCAGCGGAAGATAATATAACGACGATACAAATAACACCATGCTGAAGCCTACCACGGTGCTACTCCTCCCGTTCCTCGGCAGAGGAGGGAACCCACTCGATGTGCTATCCAGGGGGAACCTGGGTAGGCCAAGTCAAAGCATCGACTGCCACATCCAACATGGTACCTGTAAATCAATGCCACAAGCAAGGCTGAGTATACTAATACTCAGCAAGGCTTACCCGTCGGGTGAAAACTACATCACCGACGTCTAGACATGAGAGGCTTTTGGCTGGTGGGTTTGTTTGCCAAAAAGCAACTAAGAGTAGGTCCTTGCTTTCATGTTTTAGCATCATATTCTATTAGATTTAACCATTCTAGATTTGCATCCTCTCTAAGCATACAAGTGGTGCAATACAATTTATTTCATAGAACAAGTTCATCATTCTCAAAGTTCCACTTGTTACTCAATGCAGCAAGGCGGTCAAGCAGTCTCATTAACCGCGAGAAGCGGACAGTTCGAACCGAATTTTGCTACTTGGCCCGGGGAAACCCAACACACACGGATAATGCTTGCTATAAAAGGTACAAGCACTTCCCAACCTTTCCCATCGATCCACAATTCGGAACCGGGTCCATTTCCTTAGGATAAAGGTTTACTGCTTCACTCACAGTCTCACGCATATATCCATAAGTGTACGGCAGGGGAAAACAAAGTTTCCAAGGAGAGATGGCTATCGGCCCTAGCTGCTTCAATCTGGTACCGGGCTTACCGACTCCCATATATCGGCATGCATGTGGTACGTTCAAAAACTTGACACACTCAACCACACGTTTCGACCTTAAATCAATTATCATACACGGACGGGAGATCTACATCTACCATCCCGCCCGTCAATCCTTATGATTCCAACATAAGTAAAGACAAGCAACTCCTATGTCTCGCGAGTGACAGGAAATCACTCGACTTGTAACGGACCTGAAGCATTGCCCTATCGATCCTTTCATACTAGTGTTGCAAGTCATAGGTACTAGAAATGTGCAGCTAAGGTATTCAATCAACTCCTTGAACGTAAATGCACAAGCATAGGGAATTCATAAATGCATAATTTGTAAAGGTTAGGTTATGCTCCGGGGCTTGCCTTCTTGCTCTAGCTGGGGGTTAGCCTCCGGGTTGGTCGATCCTTCGCCGGCACCTCCCTCCGGGGTTCCTTCCTCGTCGACGGGGATGAGGTGGTAGTTGCCGTCCGGAATAGCGCCTTCTACATGAGATGCATAACTTAAGGTGGCTGCCTATTGATCCTAAGATTAAGGCCTTGAAGGCCATATTCACCTAGACATGCTTAAGTACTACTATTTTCTTCACAAAAATATAGTAGAGGTGTGGAAAAATTTTATTTGACTTTGATGGTGATTGTGTACATATATAAAAGAATTCTATTTATTACTCACAAATTAGGGTGCTGTTCTGGAATTTCAGATTCCCTTTATTATATTCTAACTAATTAACAAAAAGGTTTATTCTGTTATATAAATCAATTTACACCTAGATTACTTCTCATTTTTGTTTCTCCATTTCTGTTCATCATTTTTATCTATAAACTTTATGAAAGCTACTGGAGTATAAGAGCTAAGTTCACCCCAAAATTTAGCTAAATCTGAGCTACACAAAATTTATTAAAATTAAAACAATCTGCTGCCAGCAGAAATGAAATAAATTCATATAAAATTGAAACTACATCCAATTCAGGAGATTTTCCTACCAAAGCTAGTCATGTGTACACGGAGGGCTCTGGCCAAGTGGTGGCTCAAAATAACCCTTAGACAGTCCTCAATAAATTTCTATCCAAAAACACATATCTATTTATTTGCTAGTCTAAACAGAGAAAAAATTAAGTTTTGCATTTTTAACAGGTGTGCTAACAAGTGTTTAGTCCTCTGGAGAAAAATGGTGATTTTTCACGGCATGGATTATTTTTAATAATTTCTGGACTACAAAAAGACAGGAAAAACATTTTAATTTATAACTGGAGCTACAGTCCATATTTTTAGGTCCCCTTTGCACACAAGCTCTCCAAAGTCACTACCAACAACATACCCAAAGATGAACCCTAGCGGAGCTCTGGATTTGAAATGGTGCACAAGTTTCAAATTCCACAGTTTGAATTTTAATGCAAAAATGGTTCACCAAAAGTATACACATGGTTAAAAGAGATTGGAGTTTACAATCTCACGAATCCAGGGAGTATTTTTGTGCATTTTTCTGATTTTTGTACGATTTTTAACGGATTTTACAAAATTCGGGAAAAATAGATCTAGGTTTAAGAATCTTTTTACGCCGGGGACCCTAGAACTTTCAAAACTTCACGAACAAGTCCCTGACTTTTACAATGGGAACCCTGGAAAAACGAAGACGATGAAGAAAGGTCCTTGGCTCGTCGGCGTTGCTACGCCGGCCAAACGACGGCGAGTTAGGGTCGGGGAAGTGGGGAAAAGCACTAGGGGCTCACCACGAGTCGGTTGGTGACGGTTGGAAGGCCGGGGGATGCTCGGAAGATGGCCGGCGGCGATGCAGTGGCGGCGCGGTCGCCGCGGCTTCTACGCCGGTGAGGTCGGGGGCGTTCGTCGAGGTTTGAAGGGTCCTAGAGCACCGGTGGAGCTCGAGGAAGCTAATGGCGTGCTCGGTTGACCTCGGGCATGGCTCGGAGTGGGGTCTCGACGTGAGGGTGCTCCGGCGGCCGAAAATCGAGATTTGGGGGAAATCTTGATTTCTCGCCGGAGAAGCGACAATAGCTCGAGAGAAGTGGGGGAATGGGAGGCCAGAGGAGGGTTCTAGCTTCGTGCGCGAGGAATTTGGGAATGGTGGAGAGTGGAGGGCGAATTTTGCCTCGAAGCTCGGCTCGGTCCGTGCGGCGCGAGGTGGAAGACGACGGAGCGAGGCGCGAGGAGAGGAAATGGCTAAGTGAGGACTGAGGGGAAGGGGTGTGAGGTGCTCGGGGAAGCGTTTGGCTGCGCTAGCGAGCACTGAGTGGGCTCGGAGGCGTGTGTGCACGTGCACGGGCCGTCGCAGTCGACATTGATGGCGCAGCGAGCTCGGGCAGTGCGCGCGCACGGGACTGGGCGTCAAAGATCATCGCGTGGAGCAGTGGGAGATCTCCTACAGGGCCTTTGGCGCGGAGCGGAGAGGAATCTTCCGCGGGGAGGCGCTGCGCGACGCGCGCGAGCGCGCGGCCACGGCGGCGTCCGACCGCCATGATGGCACTCCGCGGCGCGAGGCAAGGCGGGCGAACGACGGCGAGGTGACAGCTCGGGAGGGGTTGGACAAGTACAAGGCGACAAGCGCCACCTGACGCCGCGGCTCGGCCAGCTCGGCGCGGCCTCCGCCGCTTGCCGGCCACGTGGCGGCCGAGCTCCGGCCAGGCGCAGAGCGCGCCAGGGCCGAGCTGGCAGCCCCGGGGAGCTCCACTGCTACATTTGAATTTTCCCCAAAAATTTGAACTGAACTTGAAAAAGTGTGAAAATAAAAGTTGGAATTTGAGAGGTGGGACACAACTTTCTTTTTGGGGTGAACCTGAAATTTCAAATTTTTCTAGCTCAAACAACCCAAAAATAAAAAGGTGCCCAGAACTGTATTTTGGGTTTTTGAGGGGCCAAACTGCAAAATTTTCAAAAATTCCAAACAGTGACTAGGGCTTATTTGTGATGACCAACAACTTTTATTCTTGGAGATTTTCAAGTTTAGTACAAAAATATTGATTTTTCAGTTGGGTGCCAAACCACCTTTGTTTTTTGAATTTAAGTTTGAATTTTTGATGGATTTTTAAATTTTTAACCCATAATTCCCTTTTTAACCTGTTTCAAATGTGTTTTATTCTTTATTACATCAGAGATGTCACACCGCCGCCTCGCGCACGCCTTCCGCCCGGACTCCCCGGCTTGGAGCGCACGCCTAGGACTCCCCTCAAGCCCCTTTATAAGCGCCGCCTCCCCCTCCGCCTCGAATCCCTAGCCCTAGCCGCCTCCAAGCTCCGAGCGCCGCCGAGTCACCATTCCGCCACCGCTTTGCCGCCAACGTCGAGTCGTGGAGCTTTGGGGTAAGCCGAGGAACTCGCCGAGCCCCTTTACCCCCTCTCTCTCGCCTTCCTGTGTTCGCACGACCTCGCCGGAGACACCAAGCCGCCGCCGGCCGTCGCAAGTCGTCTCCGCCGCGCAACCTTCGAGTAGAACCCCCAAAACGAGTTCGCCGTCGTGCCCTCTTCCTCTAGGTCCCATCGCGGCGAGCTTTGGAGCTCCACAGCGCCAGCAACGCTCGATTCCGGCGAAGTCTCCGGCCACGCGCCGCCGTGAGCCGCCGTGCTCCGGTGAGCCGAGCCCCGATCTGTTCTGAGCCGTTAGATTCAAAACCGACGGCCTGGTTTTGAAAACTAATGTAAACCGAGCCGGTTCACCGTGAACCCGTGAACCACGGTTCAAGCCGGTCCACGGTTCGGTCCACTATGGCGTCAGCCCACGTCAGCATCCAGCTGCAGCCATGGCGATTTTGCAAAAGAGCCCCTGTAGTTTTTGAAAATCAACCCGCGGTCCAGCGCAATTCAAAAATAATTACAGTTTAGTCCTTTTTCTTTCGGTTTAGCCCCTGTTCTTTTGAAAAATAGTGCCCGCCGTCCTGAAAGTCGTTTTTACTCGTTAGCCCTCGGGTTTTTATACGAAATTATGTTTTAGGTCCCTGGTTTCTTTCAAAAACACCCCTGGAAGCTTAAAACCTTTACCAGCAAGCCCTTAGAGCCCGTTTTAAGCGTAGTTTCTCCGTTTTAACTCTGATTTGAGTGATTTTCGCGCTCACGTGTTCGTAGTGAAGCGTAGATTAGCTCTAAAGCCTTCTTTTCATCTTTTGTTTATGTTTGGTGTACTGTTCTAATTAAATATCTTGTTTGCATGTATGTGTGGATGCTTGTGTGGTGATCAATGTGAGTAGTTGACGAGCCGTTCGAGTTCGCCGACGATCCCGTTCCGGAAGAGCAGTTGCAGCAGCAGTTCACTGAGGAAGGCAAGTATAACACGGACCATCCTTGTTACCTATACACTGATTAATCACATAAATCATATGCATGTGTCTAATACTGTTAACCACTAAGGATGTTCCTAGTCTTTACCTTATTCCTTGTTTACCCGGGGTTTTATGCATTATGGTTAGATTATGCTACGCGCTGCAACCAACATTTATTTTTAACGTCAATATTGAATTAATGGTTCACTTCAATGATGGTTAAAAGATGCTTTTTAGCAACATGGTTCGGGGAACTAGAGCATGTGCTGTGTGCTTTGTTCTAGTGTCTCTATAAGGTTTGATCTAGGGAATTAGAGCATGTGCTTTGTGCTTTGTTCTAATGTCTCTCCGTAAGGTCCGGTTCTTAAAGCGACAACCCAGGAACCTGTTCGCCGTCGTTGAAACTATAATGGCTCTGGTCTTGGATAACTAGCTTGTACGTCTCTAGCTCGCCAGTGGTTACCGAAAGGCGTATGTGGGGAGCATGGGTGAGAGTATAGTTTGATCCATCGAGGACGGTTTTATCCGTTGGCTATGCCCCGTTAGGCAAAGTCCCGTGATGTAAGCGCCCGATGTACGGCAGCTTCACACGTTGCGATGATTGCGCTCTCGCTCTGGACGCCATTGACCCCCTCACGTTGCGCCCTGAGCGTACGTCAATCTCAATGCCTCGGGTTATGCTGCCTATGTTGAACCAAAACGGCTACTGTGCTTGTTAGGGTGTTCTGTGAAAGTCCTCGTAACATAAGTTCTTTTGGATTTATGTGACCGGCGGGTATAGGGCGAAACCTCTGCAGAGTGTTGATCTATCATGATAGCCATGCTCACGGATACGAGCGGCCTGGATCCTTTTTGATTAGAAGATGATATTAGTGGTTGGTGTTGGTTTGTTCTATAATCACTTATACTTTATTAATGGGTTTATACTTGGGATTCTACTCATTTGTAGTAAATTGGATGATAATAAAATGAATCAACTAAAAGTGCTAATGCAGTATAACCGTGTCAAGCCTTTTGTTCTTGCATAACCCGTGTTATACTTGTTAAGTAGGATGGTTTACTTACACTTGCAACTATTCAACAAAATCCCGGATGGGTAACAGATGGAGCATTGAATGATCAGTCGCTTGCTGAGTTTCCGGAGGATCTGCCGTATTTCTAGCTGTGTTCAACCAGTCGGCGTCCCTGTGGACTTGAGGCTGTACCTAGTTAAGACGTTTAATAATATTAAGACTTCCGCTGTGTTATTTGTTTAAGACTATGTCTTGTGTTAAACTTTGACATAAGCTATTTTATTCGAGCATTGTGTTCTCTGTGATTCAATATTTGTAATCTATATGTGTTCTGTGGACATCCTGGGCACACATATGGAAGCATTCGGATTTCTTGGAAATCTGGGTGTTACAGAGGTTATGAACTTACTCCCCGAAGGCCTTACCTCAGTGTCATCCTTCATCCACGGCCAAGGATCCCCAGGTGATGATATATCCAGGATTCAACGCCAAATTCATATTCTTGAAGATACTTTGAACAGAGAACAATCCCGACTCATCCTTCTGAAGAGTAGAAGAGATCGAATTTTGGGAGAAATCCACACAATCAACCAATCCATATCTAGGTCTGAAGCCAATATTAGCCAAATTCATATGTCTCTTGATTCTAGAAGTCAGATCATGGAGAACCATGAGCGCCATGAGTCCTGTATGCAAGCTATTCAGACAATTCAAAACTTTCTGAACACTCTGTAATGTTTTATATTTTTGCGCAAAGGGCGATGCATAACGCATCGGCCATGTATCCCTGAATATGTAATGCATTATTTTCACTTATTTTTTCTGCTAGAGGCGATACTTTGTATCGGCTATGATATTTTCCGATTCTCCAAAAATTTGCTCATGCATCAACCCAAATAGTGGGATAATATTTTTTTAAGTATTTTCCATTCAAAGCTCAAGGAAACTCTTCTCCTTCTAAAGTCTCCAATATATATGCATTACTTGGAGCACACCGATTTATCCGATACGGACCTTCCCAAGTCGGAGACCATTTACCGAATTTGGAATCTTTAGACCCAATCGGCAAAATTAGTTTCCATACAAATTCTCCCTGAGAAAATTCCTTAACTTTGACCTTCTTGTTATACCATCTGGTGATATGCTCCTTATTAGCCTCTAGATTTTCAAGGGCTTTCAAACGATACTAAGTCAAATCTTCCAACTCATCCTTCATAATAATCGAGTATTCATCGGCTGTTAACTTATTTTGAAACTCAACACGTCTAGAGCCGATTTTCAACTCCCAAGGTAATACAACCTCATGTCCATAAACCAATTGATAAGGTGACATTTTAATTGTACCGTGACAAGCCATCTGATATGACCATAACGCTTCATGTAGCACAGTATGCCATCTCCTGGGAAACTCATCAATCTTTCTTTTTATTAACTTGATCACGCTTTTATTGGAAGCTTCTGCCTGACCATTAGCCTGAGCGTAATAAGGAGAAGAATTCAATATTTTAATCCCCATGCTTTCAGCAAACTCTCCAAATTCCCCTGAAGTAAACATAGTCCCCTAATCGGTCGTAATCGTTTGAGGAATACCAAACCGATAGATAATATGCTCCTTAACAAAATCCACTATATTAGCTGATGACACAATCTTCAAAGGAATTGCTTCAACCCATTTAGTAAAGTAATCAGTCACCACTAACACAAACTTGTGTCCTTTACTCGATGTAGGGTTAATCTGTCCGATTAAATCAATGCCCCATCCTCGAAAAGGCCAAGGCCTTAAAATCAGATTCATAGCAGATGCAGGAGCCCTTTGAACATTCCCAAAACGCTAACAGTCCTGACATCCCTTGTAATATTTAAAACAATCTTCAAGAATTATAGGCCAAAAATATCCATTCCTTCTGATCATCTATTTCATCTTGAAGGCCGATTGATGTGCTCCACATACCCCTTCATGGATCTCTCCCATTAACACCTTAGCTTCCTCCGATCCAATACATTTGAGCAAAACCCCATCAATCATCCGATAATAAAGATCATCTTCAAGTATAACATACTTCACTGCCTGAATCCTTATTTTTCTTTCAACTTTCTTCGATGAATCTTTCAAATATTCATAAATCCCTTTTCTCCAATCAGAATCTTCTAACTCCAAACTTGAAATTTCCTTGATCGGACGATAACCCAGACGCTCCTTTAGCCAATTGGTTAGCCTCTTCATTATGACATTTGGGAATATGCTCGATCTTAATGAGCCTGAATTCTTTTAACAACTGGAGACATTCATCATGATATATCCTCAAAATATCATCGTTGCAATCATATATACCCATCAATTGTTTTACTACCAATAGAGAATCCCAAATATTTCAATAGCATCGGCCTTGATCTCTTTGAGTAGCTTAATACCTTTAAGAACAGCCCGATATTCTGCTTGATTATTGGTGGCTTCTTTCTCAATCGGAAAAGAGAATTCAAAGCTTGCCCCCCGAGGCGAGATCAACACAATTCCGATTCCAGAGCCAGCTCCACAAGAAGATCCATCAAGAACTTGCCCTTTGATGAGTGACAAAATCGGCTAGAACTTGCCCTTTGATTGCTTTCAATGATTCAAAACGTAAATCAAACTCTGAAAGAGCCAAAATCCACTTTCTGATTCTACCATTTAAAATAAGCAATGACAGCATGTATTTTATGACATCATCTTTACTAACAACCACACATTCAGCTGATAGCAAATAATGTCTGTGCTTGGTACAGGAAAAGTATAGACATAAGCATAACTTTTCAACCGGAGAATACCTTGTCTCTGCATCCAAAAGCCTTCTACTCACAAAATAGACAACACGCTCTTTTCCTTCAAACTCTTGAACCAGGGCCGATCCGATAGAAGAATCATCAGCCGATAAATATAATTTGAACGGCTTATTTTTCTGAGGAGGAACTAAAATAGGAGGAGACACCAAATATCTCTTAATTCGATCCAAAGCTTCTTCCTGCTCCTTTCCCCAGACAAACTCCTGATCGGCCTTTAATTTCAATAAAGGTGTAAACGGCTTGATCCTCCAGAGAAATTAGAAATAAATCTCCTAATGAAATTAATCTTGCCGATTAATGATTGAAGTTTAGTCTTATTTTCCGGAGCAAAAATCTTATTGATGGAACCTATCAGAGTTTGACTGATCTCAATTCCTCTTTCATGAACCATAAATCCCAGAAATTGACCAGCGGAAACCCCAAACGCACACTTCATCGGATTCATCTTCAAGCCATGTCTTCTTGTGCACTCCAGAGTCTTGTGTAAATTGGCTAAATGTTGTCTATAGCTTTCCGATTTAACCACCACATCGTCTATATAAATTTCAACAATCTTGCCAATAAGCTCATGGAAAATATAATTCATAGCACATTGATATGTAGCTCCAGCATTTTTCAAACCAAAAGTCATGACTACCCATTCATATAAACCAACATGCCCCGGACATCAAAAACCAGTTTTATGAATATCTTCTTTAGCCATAAAAATCTAATTATAACCAACATTACCGTCCATGAAGCTTATGACTTTGTGCCCTGCTGCAGCATCAACCAATAAATCGGCAATAGGCATCGGGTATGCATCCATTGGAGTCGCCTTATTAAGATTCCTAAAATCAACGCAAACACGCAATTTCCCATTCTTTTTATATACAGGAACCACATTAGAAATCCACTCAGCATATCGGCATTGCCTAATGAATTTTGCTTCAATCAACTTAGTAATCTCGGCCTTTATGTCAGGTAATATCTTAGGATCACATCGTCGAGAATCTTGCTGATATGGCCGATATCCTGGCTTTATAGGCAACCGATGTTCAACAATAGATCGGTCTAAACCAGGCATCTCATAGTATTCCCAAGCAAAACAATCTTTAAACTTTTAATAAAGAGGTTAATTCTTTCTTATACTCAGGATATAATTTTGCACTCGGCCTTGGCTTATCACCATCTTCTAAATCTATTTTCTCTAGTACATCGGCCGACATGAAGCCATACCCTAATTTCCCTTCATCTTCTTGAAGAAATTCATCCATCAAGACGATTCTTCTGAGCCGACTGCTTGGATCGGCTGAAGACCGAAATCGGCCACTCTGAGGAATTCAGTATCCAAAGCTCTTCCAGATATACACATTACTTGTTCATAATTCCATGGCTGCGCTTCTGCAATGGCTATGCTATATGACGCATCTGCTTTGACAACTTCTACTGTATCCTCAATCCATTGAACCAAACATTGATGCATGGTTGATGGAATGCAGCAATTAGCATGGATCCAATCTCTCCCCAGCAACAGGTTATATGATCCTTTGCCATTGACTATGAAGAAAGTAGTAGGCAAAGTCTTACTTCCAATAGTCAACTCCACGCATAATGCCCCCCGAGCCGGAGAAATCTTCCCTTAATAATCTTTCAGCATCATATCCGTCTTGATCAGATCATCTTCACTTTTGCCGATTTTGCGAAAAACGGCATATGGCATCAGATTAACAGCCGCTCCACCATCAACCATCATCTTGGTCATTGGTCTACCATTAACATGTCCCTTCAGGAACAAAGGCTTTAAGTGAATACGTTTTTTTTCTTCTAGTTTCTCAAAAGTTGCTTGCATTGGTTCTAAATTCAATTGAGCCATTGCTTCTTCAATCTCAGAATTTTCTTCATCACTAGCCGATGCCATGAATTCCCTTGGCAGTATGAAAACCATATTAACATCGGCTGCAGCATCATCTTGATCACGTTGTTTAGGACGCCATACTTTAGATGACACCTTCTTGTTCCTCAAAAGCTGTCATGACTTTTCTTCTCGAATTTCATCAAATCAGAGCCTTTGTAACCTCCTTTTTTGTGATTTTGTAACTCCATCTGGGCACCACCTTGGTTGAGGTATTTTAGCGTCGTGGTGAATATTCCGATCCCGATTTGGCAAAGGCTCTTCATCAGAAACCAAATTATTAGCACGCTCTTCCAATTCTCTGCTCATAATCGGTCTATTTCCCAACCGATCATATACATTCTGCCTGCCTCCGATTCTTTCATGAACTGGACTACGCCGACATTCTTCATCCTTATCCCGAATAATCGGCCGACGCTCCCTATCTTCAAATCGGGGTCTCTTGAATGACCTATCCCTTCCATAGCTTCCACTACACTCTGGGCAATCATCTGGAGATGGTAACTTGATCCCTTCTTCCCAGCAGTAAATGAAAAAAGGACATCTCCAATGATCCTCATGTCGATACATCTTTTCTTCTTGCTGCCTTGTTCTTTCTTGCTGACGTTGATATTTCTTGATCAACCCTTTAGATGTAACATATCTTTGAGGGTTCCTGGGATAATCATTCCATCTTTCCTTTATCCTTTAAATCGGAAGCAGAAATTTGCACTCTAGGATCAACAGCTCCCTTTTCTTTTGCAGATTCCGATGTCAAAAGCTTTGTCTGCAAAGCGTTTCCCTTAACTGGCTCTACCATATTCACTGGGAAAGGATGCCCACCAATCTTCATCGGCTTGAGTGGCTTAGAAAGAATCTCAAATTGCAACTTTCCTTGCTCAATTGCTGATTGGATTTGGTTTCTGAAAACCTTGCACTCATTGGTATCATGAGAAGTAGCATTGTGCCATTTGCAATATGTCATCTTCTTGAGTTCTTCTGCAGATGGAAGACTATGATTGGCCGATAATTTGATCATTCCTTCTTTAAGTAGCAGATCAAAAATCTTATCAGCCTTGGTAACATCAAAGCCAAATCTTTCTGGTTCTTTCTTACCAAATGGACAAGCAATCGACTTCTTATTTCTTACCCACTCTGCCAAGCCGATTTCTTTATCTTCATCGGAATCGGAATCGGAATCAGAACTATACCCAATAAAGTTTACTTTTTTATGATAAGGTCGCTTCTGTTCATGCATCCGATTCTCATACCTTGACATCCTTTGCACAATGTGGCTCAAACTTTCAAACTCCTGAGATTCATACTTTTCTTTGAAATGAGGAAGTAAACCATCAAATGCCAACTGAGCCAATTGGATATCTGTCAAGTTCAATCCATAACATCTGTTTTTTGTCTCCCTGATTCTCTGGATGAAGTTTGCTACCGATTCATCATTCCTTTGCTTCAAACTTGTCAAATCAGTAATGGTCTTCTCTTGAACACCAGCAAAGAAATATTGATGAAATTGCTTTTCTAGGTCAGACCAGTAGATAATTGAATTTGCTGGCAATGGCATAAACCATGAAAAAGCCGGTCCAGATAAAGAACTTGAAAATAATCGGACCCTTAATGCATCAGTAGCAGCAGCCTCTCCACATTGCACCAGAAATCTATTGACATGCTCAATGGTAGATATATCATCATTACCAGAAAACTTGGTAAAATCAGGGATCTTGTAACAATGAGGATAAGGTAGCGAATTATAAGCAGGTGGATAGGGAGTTTCACATGTTGAGTTTTGGGCTTCAATCCAAATTGATTTTGCATAATTTCAGCAATTTGAGCTGCCCAATCTACTTGATTTGCTCCCTGTGTTGTTTCTTGTACTGGTTGACGCACTCTTTCTACCTCTTGATTTAGCTGAATCGGCCTTACATATCCTTTTGGTGCCGATTCATTCTGCCCAGATGGTTCTGGCTGACCAATCATATGCCCTGAAGATGTGTTTTGATTGGACATCTGAACCTGACCTTGATGTTGGGTATTGCGATACATCTCCATAGCTGTTGTAGTACCATGTGGCTCTAACTGGTTTGGCATATTCATATTAGGTGCTCTTACCGACTCTAGTCTTGGAGTCCATACTTGGTGTACGATTCCCTTCTCATCAATTAAAACCCAATTAATTCCATCAGTATGCGGTACCTAGGCCATCTTTGGCTCCTCAGCTTGAGCCTTCTGATTTGATCTAGGCGAGGTCACGAAATATTCAGGAGGCATTCCCAAACCAGTTTTAGAATCATATCCCTTGAAAAAGTCTGTTCCCTTTGACGCCGATGGTATCGGCGATGATGTGGTAAAAACAGCTGAGCTGTTTGTTGGGATCTGAATTTGAGGCATAACCAATGATGTTGTTGCTGGAAAACTTCCTTGCATAATCGGCCTTGATGCCGATTGCATCTGTCCGATCGGCTGATCGGATGTTGAGCCATTGTACACCTGAGAAAATGCATGTTTTGTAGCCCTTGTCTGAACATCCTTTGCCGAAGCATCAACCTCAAACGGAGGAAGTTGCTGATATGCTGGGCCTTTAAATTGAAGATCACCATCACGCAGTGAGCGAATCACTTGATTATGTAACTCATTACCTAAGACTTTGCCTTGATTTGCGAAAGCATGATGGATTGCTTCATTTATCATCTCATGTATCATTCCAGGTGTCTCAGCTATTTTGACTTCACGAGGCAATGGAAAGTCAGTTTCCTTGATAGCTTGGCCTCGTTTAGTAGTACTGAATGACTTTAAGCTAAAATTCAAAATCTTCAACTGCTCTTGCCACTTTAGCCTTCTGTTCATCATTAAGAAATTCTTTAGTAGTATCAATGACATTCTAATTCCCAATGTCAAAACGACCACCTTCCTTCTTTGACATGATTGAAGTTGTCTCGTCCCACCGGGCGTGCCAAAAGTGTGTTGACGCAAAAATCGGGAAAGACCTTCATGTGCTAGCACACGAAATCAGCTGTGGCCGATGATGCAGGGCGTGCCAGTCAATCTGACATGTTTATTGACAAGGAAAATCGGACGTTAATAACACAATGAAATCAGCTGGATTTCCGATTTGACGATGAATACCAGATCGACAATGAATTCCGATCTATGATAGAGAGTCGGCTAGATCAACCGATTCCGATGCAAAGCAGAGTAAGATTACTAAAACGTAACCTAACAAGCTAAGCAGAGCAACACTTAGAATAGATCTAAATGGCTATACCAGATCCAATAATGAGGTATAAATAACAGCCGATCAAAGCTTATTCTAAGCTGGATAAAGGTTGAATAAAATCTAAACGAAGCAACAGCGATGCACCAGATACTAAAGCTTAGATGTTTACTCGATAACTATCGAGTAATCCCAAACGAAACAACAGCGATACGCCGGTTGCTAAGGCTTGGATCTTACTCAGTAATACGGGACTTATAGACAAGCCTTGAGATCTGATCACCCTCGACGTGCCCAAAAGAACTCGCGAAAAAGAAAGACGAAGTCGCCGACAAATGTATGTAAGATGCGAAAAAGTTTAAGGGTTTGTTTGATGTTGGTGTGTACCCCCTTTTATGACCACGCAGGGTCGACATTTATACCTTGATAACTATAACTCCTAAACGTATACGACTTACTTACTTGACGCAAAAGAAAAGGTTCTTCTTACAACTGTTTACGACTCAGACTTTATAAAAAACAACCGACTCTTTATTTCGGTCCTTCTATAAGCTTAACCTGGTAACCTTCCAGGATTCCTCCACTTCATCATCCTCTTCTCCGATTCTAACTCCCATCGGACTCTGACTCTGACTCAAACTGCCCTTCCTCTTGGATTCCGATTCCGATTTGATCTTCTCCATTCCCCGGACTCCGATTCCGATTCTATACCTCTGCTTCACTTTTTGGCACCGATGTGACCTGTTAAAATCCGGTGTCAACAAGCTGTCATAAGGTTTGTAGGTAAAAAGGATGAACAGAAACAGAGAAACAAAAATGAGAAGGAACTAGAGTAGAATTGAGTTTTATAAAAAGAAATAGATCACTTTTGATAATTGATCAAATATGGTGCATGTGAAGCTTAAAATTCCAGAACTAAACACTTGCATAGAAATAATGGTTTGAATTGTTTTATATGTATACACAATCAACATCATAAAAGCATAAAACTTACACCACCCACACCTTCTCTAATTGTGTGAAGAAAAGAATAAACCACTAGTATGTCCAGGTGAATATGGCCTTCAAGTGCCTTAGCCTTTAGACTTAAAACCAGCAGCAACTCTTAAAAAGATTGCATCTCATGTAGAAGGCGCTCTTGCTGACGGCACCTACACTCTCGTCCCCACCAACAAAGAAGAAGCTCCCGAAGGAGGTGCCGACGTCATCGTGATTGACCCTGAGTCTGACCCCAGCGTAACTCAAGAAGGCAAGCCCCGGAGCATAACCTGACTTTTAAATTGTGCAACTATGAATTATTTATGCTTGTGCATTTACGTTTCAAGGAGTTGTTTTGAACACCTTAGTTGCATGATTCTAGTACCTATGTCTTGAAATACTAGTATGATAGGGTCGGTAGTGCAATGCTTTCGGACCGTTACAAGTCTAGTGATTTCCTGTCGCTCGCGAGGTATAGGAGTTGCTTGTCTCCATTTATGTTGGAATCATAAGGATGGACAGGCGGGATGGTATGTGTAGATCTCCTGTCCGTGTATGATAATTGGATTAAGGTTGAAACGTGTGGTTCCGTGTGTCAAGTTTTTGAACGTACCACGCACATGCAGACCTATGGGAATCGGTAAGCCCGGTACCAGATTGATACAGCTAGGACCGATAGCCATCTCTCCTTGGAAATGTTTTGTTTCCCTTGTCGTACACATGTGGGTAGATGCGTGATGCCGTGAGTGAAGCGGTAAACCTTTTCCCTAAGAGAGTGGACCCGACGCCGAATTGTGGATTGATAGCAAAGGTTGGGAAGTGCTTGTACCTTTTATAGCAAGCGTTATCCGTGTGTGTTGGGTTTCCCTGGCCAGGTAGTGAAATTCGGTTCAAACTGTCTGCTTCTCGCGGTTAATGAGACTGCCTGACCGCTGTGCTGCATTGAGTAACAAGTGGAACTATGAGGATGATGAACTTGTTATATGTACTAAATTGTATTGCACCATGAAGGGATCGTGACACCCTAAGAGGCGGGTGAATTAGGTGTCCTAAAAGCTAAGGCTCTAATTGCACATATGAAAACCTATTTCAATTTCTATCAAAAAGTGGTCTAAGTTTTCTCTATGTGTTGCTATCTCTACCGCTACAAAGTTTTGCACTCTAGGTCCAATCCTATACTAGCATGGCAAGTCTAGGAAAGGTAAATTTGGAAAGTAGTGCAAGTATGAAATGCGGAAGCTTAAAGGGTAGAGAAGAGCAAACTCCCGGCACGGCGATTTTTACCGAGGTATCGGAAAGCTCACGATCTTCCACTAATCCTCATTGTTGGAGCCCCTCTCAAAGGGAATGCCCGCGCAAGGGCATAAACTCCCCGGTCGAGTAACTCCGTGGGTGACCACGGTACTTCCCCACGCGCAAGTGGGTCTCTGCTCGTCCCTCCCCGGATGCTCATCGCCGCCGTCACTTGGTAGAGCTTCGGCCAAACGCCAAGGGCCTCTCCTCCCTTGCACAAGCACCGGCGGCCACTCCACAAACTCAGTTGGAGGGTCTCGCAAGACTACAAGCCCCGGATAACAACACTTGGTGCGTGCAAGCACCGGTAAAGCAAGAGGTATGCAAACCTCACTAAAACCTACGCTAAACACCTAAGAAATGCGCTAAAGGGTCTAGACTAGCACTAAGCACTTGGCTAATCACCTAGATCTTCTATTTAGCACTTTGGTTGATTGAGCACTTAAGAATCTGTAGAACACTTGCCAATAGCTTCTCCCAGCTCAAGCACACATGAAATGGCCGAGGCAACCCATATTTATAGCCCCAACCAAAGGAACTAGCCGTTGTATAGCCGTTGCACACTTTCTGGGTACCACTGACTCATTTGGTGCCCTTTCCATGCCACCACCGAATCAATCGGTGCTCACCAGAGCCGAATAGCATGTTCCAGCCATAAGGACCGACTAATTCGGTGCCCTTGATGAGGTACCACCGAATCAATTGGTGGTAGGCCTTCTCGCTGCCTTAAATGCCTTTAGGACCGACTGATTCGGTCCCCCAGAGGGTGCACCACCGAATCAATCGGTGGCTTATCCGCAACACTGTTGAGAGCACGGTTTTGGCCGTTTTTACGTCATTTCTTCGCCGATTTTCGTCCCTTTTTTTGACACTTTTGTATGAGATAGAAGCACATTTCTAACCATTTGCATGGCTAAAAACTCATCCTCAAAAATCTACAAAAATACATCTTTAAACATATGTTAGTCCAATGACTATGTTGTCAATCAATCACCAAAATCACAAACATGGCCTAGGGCCATTTTCCCTATAATCTCCCCCTTTTTGGTGATTGATGACAACACAACCAAAGCAAGAGATAATAATACTAAATTGAAAACGACCACTTGCTAGGATACTATGTAAGAACAAGAACATATGCATTCAAGATACCAATTGAAACAATAATTTGAAATGCTTGAAAGACTTGAGGTTCTTGCTTTCTTGCATCCTCCCCCTTAAGGTCGGCTCCCCCTTAAGGTGTACTTGCTTTGGTCACTAGAATTCTCCCCCTTTGGAATCAAACACCAAAAAGGAAGAAATCAAATGCACAAGGGAGAGTTCCATAGAACATGAACCATTGAATATGGAAGATATGAAATTCTCCCCCTTTGTCAATCAAGGTCATGAGCATGAAACTCACATAACATAGATTAAGCTCCCCCTAAGTGTGTGCATATATATGATAGAAAATGAACTATATGCACAACTAGATAATTAGGAAAAGGTGAGGAGATTAATCTATATTATGCATGGAGATAGCTTATATGAATTGAAATACATGATATCGATGAAGAACAAAGATACCAATGGAAGATTATATCGCTTGAAGATTAAGCCTTGCATATCTCCGGGGATCGATCTAAAAGGAGACTACACACATGATAAGCTTGCAAAATAGGTTAGTCTAAAAATCACAAACCATAAGATAGCTCCCCCTAAATGTGTGCATACAAGCAATTGAACTACTTATGAGAAACATGCAGTAGTCAATAACAACATTGGGAGGTATCTTATAGCTTGTAAATTTGGCACACATAATATATGAAATAAAACTCTAGGTGCCATTTTCCTACAACTAATAAACCATGCAAGTTGCTCATGGGTTGGAGAGAAACACAAGCAAACTTGCCATATGAAAAGGACAACTAGGCAATGCAAAAGAATAGAGATATGAGCATGCAATCCTAGACATGTGAATGAACTAGATGCTAATTGAAAATGCATGAAAGTAATTCTAGTTACCTATCTTACCTTGGGAGGATTTGGGTATAGGATTTACCATAATTTCTAATATATTCCAAATCTTGATGAGCTTGGCTCTTTGCTTGAATTGCTCTTCTCTTGTGGCCAAGCCTCCAAATCCTCCCGAGTCCCACGGACTCTAAGTCGCCTTTGGAACCCAAACCTTCTTGGAGCCCTTCATGGTAGCAATGATCTCCTTGGGCACCCAAATAGGTTGGTTCCACCCCTTTCTTTGCTTGTTGAGCAAGTGAGCCACAACCTTGTCATCTTTCTTCTTGAGTAGGTACGGTGTGCTCTTCACCTTGTCAATCTTCAAATAGGGCTTGGTGTTGGGAGTGATTTTTTTCTTCTTTTCTTCCTCCTTCTTCTTCTTGCACTCATAGGACTTGTGCCCTTCTTCATGACATGTGTAGCAAGTCACAGTTGCACCCTTCTCAAGCTTCTTCACCATCTTGGGACAGTTATCTTGAGAAGGTTGTTTCTTGCTCTCACTTGCCCACTCCTTGTTCTTGAGCCTTGCCAAGTCCTTCTTGAGGTTTTCTACTTCTTGCTTAAGCTCTTCATTTTCTTGCATAATGAGCTCATCAATTGGTTCTACAACCACATTCTCAACACAAGTCTCATTGCAAGATGGTGAGCAAGATTCATCAACTAAATCAATGCAAGAAATAGATGCATCCACAATAGGTTTTTTAATGATAGGTGAAGTGAATGCATTGTTGGATGATGCTTGTTCAAGGACCTTAATTTTATTTGCTAGCTCATCATTGTGGTTTACCACAATTTCAAACTTTTGAACCAATTCTTCATAATTGAATGATGAGCTCGCCAATTTTTCCTTAAGATCCTTGTTTTGAGTTAGGAGCTTTTTAATAGCATCATCTTGAGAGCGAATAGTATGAACAAGCTCTTGAATGGAAAGAGAGGAGTCATTATCACTCACATTGCTATCATCGTCGCTATCACTAGCAACATTACCTTTGGCCATGAGGCACATATGCGATGAGCTTGATGAGGCTTTTCTTGGTGAAGACTTTCTTGGCTCATCCAAATCACTCCACTTGCCGATGCTAGTGAGTGCTTGCTTCCTTGCCTTCTCCTCTTTCTCCTTCTTCTTGAGCTTGCGGGCTTTCTTCAACTCCTTTGCAAGGATAGGGCATGAATCCCGAAAATGCCCCTTCTCACCACAATGGTAGCAACCATATTTTCTTTGCTTTCTTCTATCATTGGTGAAGACCACGTCTTGCATGGTGATGGGAACACCCTTGGAGTTGAGCCTCTTCAACATCCTCTCCATCTTCTTGATGAGCTCTTTGGATTCTTCATCAAGAGAGGTGTTGCTCTCTTCATCCTCTTCCTCTTCCTCTTATTCATCACTTTCTTCCTCTTCACTTGAGCTTGATGCTTCACTTGAGCTTGAGCTTGAGCTTGATATATGCTTATGAGCTTTCTTCTTTTGCTTGGAAGATCTTTGCTTCTTCTCACAATCCTTCTCCTCCTCTTCTTGTTTGCTTGATGAAGCAATTTCTTGGCTTGAAGTAGAAGGTTCTTTAGTGATCTTGTTGGATAGCTCATAAGCCTTGATCTTGCCCAAAATCATACTAGGGTCGGCATCCTTGAACTTCTATTTCACGAAGAGGTAAGTGACAAGGTTTCCATATTTCTCTATTGGAAGGGCTTGGATGATCATTCTTGAGATGTCTTCATTTGTCAACTTGTGCAAACCTAAAGCATTTAGCTCATTAATAATAACATTTAGTCGAGAATACATGTCATTGGCTAATTCATTAGGCAACATCTAAAAAGAATCAAATTTGCGCTTAATCAAATCATATCTTTGGTTGATCACATCACTTGTGCCATCATGAAGCTCTTTAAGCTTTTTCCAAATTTTCTTGGCACATTTCTCATCATAGACTTGATTAAACACATTCATGCTCAAGGACTCAAGAATTGAATTGCGTGCAATAGCATTGAGTTGCAACTCCCTCTCATCGGCCTTTGTGGGTTTTTAGGGTCGTGTGAGGGGTTGCATTCCATCTTATGTCATTCTCCAAACACCTAGTCCTTTTGCCTCTAAAAAACTTGACATACGAATATGCCAATAGGGGTAGTTAGTGCCGTCAAAGTGTGGAGGCCTACCGATATCACTTCCTCCCTCTAAAGATGTCATTTTGCTCGTCTAGCGGTGAAGCTAGAGGTCCAAAAACGAGCCCCGGCTCTGATACGAATTGAAGGGACCGTGACACCCTAAGAGGGGGGGGTGAATTAGGTGTCCTAAAAGCTAAGGCTCTAATTGCACATATGAAAACCTATTTTAATTTCTATCAAAAAGTGGTCTAAGTTTTCTCTATGTGTTGCTATCTCTACCGCTACAAAGTTTTGCACCCTAGGTCCAATCCTATACTAGCATGGCAAGTCTAGGAAAGGTAAATGCGGAAAGTAGTGCAAGTATGAAATGCGGAAGCTTAAAGGGTAGAGAAGAGCAAACTCCCGACACGGCGATTTTTACCGAGGTATCGGAAAGCTCACAAGTTTTCCGTAATCCTCGTTGTTGGAGCCCCTCTCAAAGGGAATGCCCACGCAAGGGCATAAACTCCCCGGTCGAGTAACTCCGTGGGTGACCACAGTACTTCCCCCCACGCAAGTGGGTCTCCGCTTGTCCCTCCCCGGATGCTCCTCGCCGCCTTCACTTGGTAGAGCTTCGGCCAAATGCCAAGGGCCTCTCCTCCCTTGCACAAGCACCGGCGGCCACTCGACAAACTCAGTTGGAGGGTCTCGCATGACTACAAGCCCCGGATAACAACACTTGGTGCGTGCAAGCACCGGTAAAGCAAGAGGTATGCAAACCTCGCTAAAACCTAGGCTAAACACCTAAGAGACGCTCTAAAGGGTCTAGACTAGCACTAAGCACTTGGCTAATCACCTAGATCTTCTATTTAGCACTTTGGTCGATTGAGCACTTAAGAATGTGTAGAACACTTGCCAATAGCTTCTCCCGGCTCAAGCACACTTGAAATGGCCGAGGCAACCCATATTTATAGCCCCAACCAAAGGAACTAGCCATTGTATAGCCGTTGCACACTTTCTGGGTACCACCGACTCATTCGGTGCCCTTTCCATGCCACCACCGAATCAATCGGTGCTCACCAGAGCCGAACAACATGTTCCAGCCATAAGGACCGACTAATTCGGTGGGGGGACCGACTAATTCTGTGCCCTTGATGAGGTACCACCAAATCAATCGGTGGTAGGCCTTCTCGCTGCCCAAAATGCCTTTAGGACCGACTGATTCGGTCCCCCAGAGGGTGCACCACCAAATCAATCGGTGGCTTATCCGCAGCACTGTTGAGAGCATGGTTTTGGCCGTTTTTGCGTCATTTCTTCGCTGATTTTCGTCCCTTTTTTTTGACACTTTTGTATGAGATAGAAGCACATTTCTAACCATTTGCATGACTAAAAACTCATCCTCAAAAATCTACAAAAATACATCTTTAAACATATGTTAGTCCAATGACTATGTTGTCAATCAATCACCAAAATCACAAACATGGCCTAGGGCCATTTTCCTTACACACCACTTGTATGCTTCGAGAGGATGCTAATCTAGAATGGTTAAAACTATTAGAATTTGATGCTAAAATCATGAAAATAAGGATCCACTCTTAGTTGCTTTCTGGCAAACAAACCCACCAGCCAAAAGCCTCTCATGTCTAGAAGTCGGTGATGTAGCTTTCACCCGACGGGTAAGCCTTGCTGAGTATTAGTATACTCAGCCTTGCTTGTGGCTATTTATTTTAGGTACTACTTTGGATGAAACGGTAAATTTCGTCGCTTGGCCTGCCCAGGTTCCTCCTGGCTGGCATGTCGAGCGGGTTCCGTCCTCTTCCGAGGATCGGGAGAAGTAGCACCATGGCCGGCTTCATTATGGTGTTGCTATGTATCATCGTTAGTTGCTTCTGCTGCAATAAACTCTCGCTCTTTTATTTGAAATTCAGACTTGGTTTGTAATAACTTGATGAGACCATTTATGTAAGTTGAATTTGTGGAATGTTGTAATTTCTGGGACTCACCTTCGTGTGGGCGCGCGTGTTGTTTTGATCGTGAAAGTACGTGGTTAATCAGGTATAATCCAACGGCGCTCCAGCTTATTCCGGATTAAGTGCATGACTACTTGATTAGTGGTCTGTGGGTACTTAACTTGGAATAATTTCGGAGTGGTCCGCCACAGAGACCAAAGGAAAGGAGTATATTATTGCATATGCAAGTAGAAGATTATTGGACGCCGAAACAACATATACTATTATTGAAAATTTATGCTTGTCATTATATAATGCTTGTACAAAGTTGAGGCATTATTTATAATCAAATACTTGCGTAGTTTCTTATCAAGCCGATATAATTAAATACATGTTGCAAAGAAAAAATTGAGTGGTAGAATAGGAAAGTGGGCTTATGCTTTAATTGAATATGATTACTTACATGTGGGGAAATTTGGATATGAAAGGACAAATTGCTGCCAATTTTATTGTTGAACATTGAATTAATGAGCAACTTGATCTAAATTTCGGCTACATTACTTTTACTCCACGAAATTGCATTTTGATGGATTGGTTTGCAAAAGTGGTTGTGGTGTTGGTCTTATAATTATATCACCAAACGGTGTTATTTTTTAGGATCTTAACCAATTAGATCATAAGTGCACAAATAACCAAACCGAATATGAAACTTTATTATTCGGGTTGGAGATTTTACATGACATGGGAGCAAAACATGTAGAAGCTTATGGTGATTCTTTATTAGTTGGGCAACAAGTATCTAAAGCATGCCAATGTTTAGATGAGTTTTAAAATGTTTGTCTTGATAGATGCTTAGATATTATAACTTTCTTTGATGAATTGTAATTTATCATGTTCTAAGAAAAGAAAATCCTAGAGCTAATGTGTTGCCACAACAAGCATCAGGCTATAATATTCAGAAGAGAAATTTTCGGGAAAAGAATTGAAGTTGGTGTTTTGTGAAACCGATGTGTTTGCTCTAGAACAAGGGGTTAGCACGCCTGATACAACTGGTCTGGCTGACCCGACCGGTCTGACCGCCGCGATGGTTGGTCTGACCGCCTATACTTCTGAAATATCCGATTTGGTCGTGGTTGCTTCTGAATCTTCTGAGACCGATGCTGGTGATTGGAGGAAGCCTCTGGTGCAGTATTTGCATGACACTAGTAGGTCAGTATCGAAAATCCGACGATGGGCTTTCAAGTTTACTTTAGTGGATGGCGAACTATATCGTTGGTCCGTGGATGGTTTGCTTTTAAAATGTTTAGATCCTGATCAAGCTAGATTGGCTACGGCAGAGGTTCATGAAGGAATTTGTGGTATGCATCAATAAGCTCGCATGATCAAGTGGCTCCTTAGGTTGGCTTGCTTTTCTTGGCCTACAATGATAGCCAATTGTTTTCGTTACTACAATGAATGCGAAGAGTGTCAGAAGTTCTGGGATCTTTAGTTAGCGCCTATTGCATTGATGCATCCAATCATTAAGCCTTGGCCATTTACAGGATGGGGTTTAGACTTTGTTCGAAAGATTCATCCTCCTTCATCAAAAAGGCATTGTTTTGTGATTGTGGCCACTTATTATTTTACTAAGTGGACTGAAGCTATTCCCCTCAATAATATGACACATCGAGAGGTGATTGAGTTTATTACTGAGCATATTATACATAGATTTGAGATTCCTCAAACATTAACGATAGATCAAGGAACATTATTCATATCTAAGGAGGTACATGAGTTTGTTGAATCCTATGGTATTAAATTGCTCAATTCATCTCCGCATTATGCTCAAGCTAATGGTCAAGCCAAGTCTAGCAATAAAATTTAGATTAAGCTCATAAAGAAGAAGATTGAAGATCATCCTAAAAGGTGGCATGAGGTTTTATCTGAGGCTTTATGGGCGCATCGTATTTCTAGACATAGTGCTACCAAGCTTGTCTATGATCAACAAGTCGTTTTGCCCGTTGAGGTGAATCTGGCTGCTTATAGATTGGCAAAGCAAAATGATCTTGATGTTGATACATATTGTGCTTCGATGATGGACAATATAGATGAAGTGACCGACAAGAGTTTTGAGGCTTTGGAAGAGATTGATAAAGATAAAAGGAGAGTAGCTCGAGCATACAAGAAGAAGGTAAAAGTTAAATCCTCTCATGTTGATAATTTGGTTTGGAAGACTATTCTACCTATAGGAACGAAGAGCAACAAGTTTGGTAAATGGTCACCGAGTTGGGAAGGACCATATCATATTGTGAAAGTGTGTTCTAGGAATTCCTATATGATAGAAACTATGCAGGGATTTTAGTTGCCAAGAGCACTCAATGGGAAGTACTTGAAGACGTATTATCCATGTGTTTGGCCAAGTGCTTGAAAGAAAATGGCCGGTATGTAATAGCGCCCTCAAAACAAATGGCCAATAATAGAGGGTCACCTTTAGACTAACTTAATGTTTTATGATACGCATTGCTTTACCAAAAATAGGGGGCATATGTTGATGGCAAAAATGACAAATGTGTCGATCATGCTAGACAACCGGTCTAAGCGCCTATTACAAGCGGTTGAACCGGCTGGTCCTGTAGCCCGTATGGCAATGTGCCAGGCAGTCTAATCACCTGTCCCCGAGTCTGAGTAGAACTAGAGATTTTGTAAGATTTAGATCTGCAAACTCTATTTCGTGCGGGGCAACCTCCCCACCCTATAAATATAAAGGGTCGTTGCCGATTGAGGACCTCTACCCAATTGTACAAAACATATTTGCCTTTACTTTATTCTCTCAAACCCTAGCTTTGCAACCCCTTTGGTTTCTTGTTCGTCTTCACAATGGTTTAGGACATTCTGCATGGACTTACCAACCTTAGAACAATCCTAGGTTCATTGCCTCCGGCGGGGTCCCTCCTGAGGTAGCAATTGTAGGTTTTCACGGTGCATCTGCTACATGAGGTCTGACCGGCTTCTACAAGCGATCTATGCGGCTACGCTCAGAAGCTTTGACAAGGAGATTTTGACAAGCGTATGATCTAGAGCATTCGTGTTTTGACCCAGAAAGGCGTCAACAGAGTGTGTGAACTAGAACCTGGAGACTCGCTTTTGCCGATAGCTTTCATTCCAGGAACTAATTTCCCCAACTTTTTCAAGCATATTTACTACTGTAAATTGTGTTGAGAATCGTGTTTTGTGAGATGATTGAATAGTGAAGTAGCAATAAATTTTAAATTTGGAGCAAACCTCTTGCGAATCTAAACCGGGCCTGAGCATGCATTGTCTCGTTTTTCAAATAAGTAATGTTTAAAACATGGTGTAGGGTAAATGGGGTCGGGCCCACCACGTGCACGAATGGCCTAAGACCGCCACAAACTAGAAAGAGGGGACCTCCTGCTCCGTAACCCTTCCAGAGGGAGAGGAGAAAAGGACGGAGGCGACCCACAATGGTCTCGAACATTACCCTGCTCTGTCTCACGAGCGAGAAAACAACCCTTTTTGGAAGGACGTACCAAGAAGGCCATCAACACCACTCTCCTAAACCCCGGAGATAGGAGTCGGGTCTCCTCTCTATCGAGGCTGTACCCCGAGCATCCGACCAAGAAAATTCACGGTTATGAGACACGAGTAAAGGAGGCCCTCCTACAAAAGACTTAGAGGCCCTGGTTGTAAAGGGTAGCACATTGCCTCTGCATGATACGGGCAAATTGGGTATTTCACTTGGAAAGCCCTAGGTGCCAAATTGTCTCATTGCTCAACCCCTGAATGGACCTATAAATATGAGACACCTAATTCATGACGGGACATTCTGATTCGTCAATCGGTCCACTATCACCCAGATAGAGTCATAACCTTTCTGTGTGCGGGGTAGTCCTGTTATAAAATCCATACCCACTTCTTCCCATTTCCACTCTGGTATCTTCATAGGCTGAAGCAAACCTGCCGGTCTCTGATGTTCGGCCTTGACTCTCTGGCATACATCGCAAAGAGCTACATGTGCTGCAACATCGCGCTTCAAACCATACCACCAAAATCTTTCCTTGAGATCCAAGTACATCTTGGTACTTCCCGGGTGAATGGAATATGCTGACTTGTGCGCTTCCCGTAAGATAACATCCTTGATATGCTGCTGATCCGGCACCACTATTCTGTTACTATACCACACTGTTCCTTGATCATCCAATCGGAATCCTGGCGCTTTATCTGTCCCAACCTTCTTAATCAATTCCTTGATTTCCTCATCCTCCAATTGACCTTTTCGGATCTCCTGTTCAAGAGTTGGCTCCACTTCTAGCTCAGTCACGTTGGCTACCATACCCAAGTTCAAGCGTTCAAATTCCCAACTAAGCTCTTCCGGCAAATTCCGTCTCGTCAGCACATTCGTATAACTCTTTCTGCTCAAAGCATCGGCCACCGAGTTAGCCTTCCCTGGATGGTAGTGAATCTCTAGTTCAAAGTCATTGATCTTCTCAAGCCAACGACGTTGCCTCATATTCAACTCGGATTGCGTGAACACATACTTAAGGCTTTTGTGGTCAGTATAGATGTCACATTTGTGCCCAATTAAATAATGCCTCCAGATCTTCAACGCGTGTACTACGGCTGCCAATTCCAAATCATGTGTCGGATAGTTCAGCTCATGTCTCCTCAACTGTCTGGATGCATATGCCACAACTCTACCATCCTGCATGAGTACACATCCCAATCCTTGGCGAGACGCATCACAATACACTGAGAAACTCTTAGTAACATCTGGCAGTACCAATACTGGTGCAGTGGTCAGCCTTTTCTTCAACTCCTCAAAACTAGCTTGGCACTGCGGTGTCCACACGAACTTGGCATTCTTCTCTAGCAATGATGTCAAGGGCTTGGCAATCTTGGAGAATCCCTCAATAAAACGCCGATAGTAGCCTGTCATTCCAAGAAAACTCCTGATCTCACTGACATTCTGCGGTGGAATCCAATTGAGAACATCCCTAACCTTCTTCGGATCAACTGCGACACCTCCATTTGACAACACATGGCCCAAGAATGATACCTCCTTCAGCCAGATTTCGCATTTGCTCAACTTAGCATACAACTGATGTTCTCGGAGTCTCTGCATCACTAACCTCAAATGTTCCTCATGCTCTTCCTCATTCTTAGAGAAAACCAGAATATCATCGATGAACACCACGACGAACTTGTCAAGATAATCCATGAACACGTTGTTCATCAAATACATGAAGTAGGCCGGTGCATTAGTCAATCCAAAGGACATAACTATGAACTCATACAAACCATACCGGGTAGTGAAAGCTGTCTTAGGGATGTCTGTCACCCGGATTCTCATCTGATGATAGCCCGATCTGAGATCGATCTTCGAAAACACACAAGCTCCCCTCAATTGATCAAAGAGATCATCGATCCTTGGCAGTGGGTACTTGTTCTTGATGGTGACCTCATTGAGGGCTCGATAGTCTATGCACATCCTTTGCGTCCCGTCTTTCTTATCAACAAACAACACTGGAGCTCCCCAAGGCAAAGAACTAGGATGAATATACCCCTTAGCTAGTAAGGCCCTCAATTCTTCTTTTAGTTTCTTTAATTCTTTAACCCCCATTCTATATGGTCTTTTAGCTATGGGTGCTGTGCCAGGCATAAGTTCAATAACAAATTCAACTTCACGTTCCGGAGGCATACCTGGCAATTCATCTGGGAACACATCTGGATACTCGTTCACCACTCGAATGTCCTTCAACTCTGTGCCTTCAGCCTGATTGACCTGACCGGGCTCTGTGGTTTTGGTTGCTTGATACTCAATCTTCTCTCCTGATGGAGCCACTAACTGAACTGCACGCTTGGAACACTGTATGACGGCTTCGTACTTCGCTAGCCAACTCATTCCCAAGATCAGATTTGTGACATCTCAGATGTCAAAAGGATTAAAAGTACACTTAAAACCAATGTAACAGGGATTTATGGGTTGAGAATTTAAAAATACATCAAAAATTCAAATTTAAATTCAAAAACAAAGGAGGTTTGACACCCAACTGAAAACTCAAGAATTTTGTACTAAACTTGAAAATGTCCAAAAATAAAAGTTATTTGTCATCACAAATAAGGCCTAGTCACTATTTGGAACTTTTGAAAAGTTTGCGGTTTAGACCCTCAAAAACCTGAGATACAGTTCTAAACACCTTTTTGAATTTGGGTTGTTTGAGCTCGAAAAATTTGAAATTTCAGGTTCACCCCAAAAAGGATGTTGTGTCCCATCTCTCAAACTCCAACTTTTATTTTCACACTTTTCTAAGTTCAGTTCAAATTTTTGGAGAAAATGCAAATGTAGCAGTGGAGCTCCCCGGGGCTGCCAGCTCGGCCCTGGCGCGCTCTGCGCCTGGCCGGAGCTCGGCCGCCACGTGGCCGGCGAGCGGCGGAGGCCACGCCGAGCTGGCCGGGCCGCGGCGTCGGGTGGCGCTTGTCGCCTTGTGCTTGTCCAACCCCTCCCGAGCTGTCACCTCGCCGTCGTTCGCCCGCCTCGTCTCGCGCCGCGGAGTGCCATCATTGCGGTCGGGCGCCGCCGTGGCCGCGCGCTCGCGCGCGCGTCGCGTAGTGCCTCCCCGTGGTAGATTCCGTCCCGCTCCGCGCCAAGGGCCCTGTAGGAGATCTCCCACTGCTCCACACGATGATCTTTGACGCCCAGTCCCGTGCGCGCGCACTGCCCGAGCTCGCCGCGCCATCAATGGCGATCGTGACGGCCCGTGCACGCGCTCACACACCCCCGAGCCCGCTCAGTGCCCCTAGCGCACTCCAAACCCTTCACTGAGCACCGCACACTCTTCCCCCTCAGTCCACACTTAGCCATTTTCCCTCTCACCGCGCTCGTTCCCATCGTCTTCCACCTCGGGACGCTGTGAACCGAGCTCGAGCTTCCCCGCCGCAACCTCAAATCGACCGCGAATCCCTCCACCCCTTTCCAATCCCCCGCGCGTGCAGCTCGCTCACTCACCCCGCTAGCTGCTCGAGCAATCCCCAGCTCGAATCGAGCCACACTCGCCGCAAATCGACGCTTTGCCCCATCGCTCGGCCTTTGACACCGCAAACACCCCCTCCACGTCGAGCCCTATACCCCGGCCATCCCCGCCGCAGAAGAACCCCACGACGAGCTCCACCATCGTCCCGTGAAGCTCACGAGCCTTTCCGCGCACCGCCTCGACCACCGCAGACCGCCAGCGACCTCGCCGGAGCAGACCGTGCCGCCGCTCAACGTCGACGAGCCGCGCCGCTTCACCTCCGACCGCGAGACCTACCTCAACCGAGTCGCGGTGAGCTCCTCTCCATTTCCCCCAACATCCCCCGACCCAGTTCGTCGTCGTTTCGCCGGCGTAACAACGCCGACGAGCCCAAGGACTCGTTGGCGTTCCCCTTTTAGTTCTAGGGTCCTCTGTGCAAAAGTCAGGGACTTGTTCGTAAGGTTTTGAAAGTTCTAGGGTCCCCGGCGTAAAAAGATTCTTAAACCTAGATCTAATTTTTCCTGAATCTTGTAAAATCCGTTAAAAATCGTACAAAAATCAGAAAAATGCAAAAAAATACTCCCTCGACTCGTGAGATTGTAAACTCCAATCTCCTTTAAGCATGTATATACTTTTGGTGAACCATTTTTGAATTAAAATTCAAACTGTAAAATTTGAAACTTGTGCACCATTTCAAATCCAGAGCTCCTCTAGGGTTGATCTTTGGATATGTTGTTTGTAGTGACTTTGGGCACCTTGTGTCCAAAGGGGACCTAAAAATATGAAGTGTAGCTTCAGTTATGAATTAAAATGTGTTTCCTGTCTTTTTGTAGTCCAGAAATTATTAAAAATAATCCGTGCAGTGAAAAATCACCATTTTTCTCCAGAGGACTAAAACCTTGTTAGCACGCCTGTTAAAAATGAAAAACTTAATTTTTGCTCTGTTTAGACTAGCAAATAAATAGATATGTGTTTTTGGATAGAAATTTATTGAGGACTGTCCAAGGGTTATTTTGAGCCACCGCTTGGCCAGAGCCCTCCTTGCACACATGACTAGCTTTGGTAGGAAAATCTCCTGAATTGGATGTATTTTCGATTTTATATGAATTTATTTCATTTCTGCAGCAGCAGATTGTATTAATTTTAATAAATTTTGTGTAGCTCAGATTTAGCTAAATTTTGGAGTGAGCTTAGCTCTTATACTCCAGTAGGTGTCATAAAGTTTATGGATAAAAATGATGAACAGAAATGGAGAAACAAAAATGAGAAGTTATCTAGGTGGAAATTGATTTATATAAAAGAATAAACCTTTTTGTTAATTACTTAGAATGAAATAAAGAGAATCTGAAATTCCAGAACAGCACCCTAATTTCCAAATAATAAATAGAAATTCTTTTATATATGTACACAATCACCATCAAAGACAAATAAAAGTTTTTCCACACCACTACTCTATTTTTGTGAAGAAAAGAGTAGTACTTAAGCATGTCTAGGTGAATATGGCCTTCAAGGCCTTAATCTTGGAATCAATAGGCAGCAATAAGTTATGCATCTCATGTAGAAGGCGTTATTCCGGACGGCACCTACAATCTCATCCCCGCCGACGAGGAAGGAATCCCGGAGGGAGGTGCCGGCGAAGGATCGACCAACCCGGAGGCTAACCCCCAGCTAGAGCAAGAAGGCAAGCCCCGGAGCATAACCTAACTTTTAAAATTATGCATCTTTGAATTCTCTATGCTTGTGCATTTACGTTTCAAGGAGTTGATTGAATACCTTAGCTGCACATTTCCTAGTACCTATGACTTGCAACACTAGTATAAAAGGATCGATAAGGCATTGCTATAGGTCCGTTACAAGTCGAGTGATTTCCTGTCGCTCGCGAGACATAGGAGTTGCTTGTCTTTACTTATGTTGGAATCATAAGGATTGACGGGCGGGGTGATAGATGTAGATGTCCCGTCCGTGTATGATAATGGATTAAGGTCGAAACGTGTGGTTGAGTGTGTCAAGTTTTTGAACGTACCACATGCATGCCGATATATGGGAGTCGGTAAGCCCGGTACCAGATTGAAGCAGCTAGGGCCGATAGCCATCTCTCCTTGGAAACTTTGTTTTCCCCTGCCGTACACTTGTGGATATATGTGTGTTGGGTTTCCCCTGGCCAGGTAGCAAAATTCGGTTCGAACTGTCCGCTTCTCGCGGTTAATGAGACTGCTTGACCGCCTTGCTACATTGAGTAACAAGTGGAACTATGAGATTGATGAACTTGTTCTATGAATTGAATTGTATTGCACCACTTGTATGCTTAGAGAGGATGCAAATCTAGAATGGTTAAATCTAATAGAAAATGATGCTAAAACATGAAAGCAAGGACCTACTCTTAGTTGCTTTTCGGCAAACAAACCCACCAGCCAAAAGCCTCTCATGTCTAGATGTCGGTGATATAGTTTTCACCCGACGGGTAAGCCTTGCTGAGTATTAGTATACTCAGCCTTGCTTGTGGCATTGATTTACAGGTACCATATTGGATGTGGCAGTCGATGCTTTGACTTGGCCTACCCAGGTTCCCCCTGGATGGCACATCGAGTGGGTTCCGTCCTCTGCCGAGGATCAGGAGGAGTAGCACCGTGGCAGGCTTCAGCATGGTGTTACTTGTATCGTCGTTAGTTTGTCTTCCGATGCAATGAAACTTTATTTCCGCTGTAATGAACTACTTTTATTTCCGCTGCAAGACTTTAATACTCTGATTTAAATTTGAACTTGGTTTGTAATAACTGGAGGTACTATTTGTGGAATGTTGTAATCTATGGAACTCACCTTCATGTGGGCGTGCTGTTGTTTCGATCGAGAAAAGTACGTGGTTAATCGGGTTTAATCCGACCGCGCTCCAGCTTATTCCGGATTAAGTGCCTGACTACTCGAATAGTGGTCCCGGGGTACTTAACTTGGAATAATTTCGGAGTGGTCCGCCACAAGATTGGATCCTTTCCAATGGAACTCAGAATTATTGGATGCGCTACAAGTCTACCCCCCTTATGGTCCTGCCATACTCCTCACAAAAACTCATAGCTAGTCCTGATAAACTGAAGAAGGTCCACTGAACTGACAAGATAAGGAACCCAGAGAACAGAGAAAGTGGTAGATGATGTGCACAGGAGATAAGGAACCCAACTATTTATTCATTAAAATCCTTATACCTTAATCCAATACTAGATGATTGCAGACTTTGATCGACGCTCATCACAAACATTACAAGGATCCAAATCACACATAAGCATAATGACAATTCATTAAAGCATTCAAAGACATGGTTCACACAAGACTCGACACTCTTAGACTAGTTTTGGACTCGAAAACGTTCTATTTGATCTCTACTAGCATTTAGGGTCGATGGTGGTGCGGTGAGCTAGGGTGCTGTATCTAGTCCTTCTGTGGGGTGGCGACTGTGCACCGAACTCTGGGCTGCGTGGTGCAGGTCCCTCCAACTAGTGCTGCAGCTCCTCATTCTTCTCTTGTTGTTGCTCTAACTCCACGGACTCGGTCTCTAGCTCCTCAGGGTCCCCTTCTTCGGCCTACTGCCTAAGAAGCTCCTCGTAGGCATCCGGGTTGCGTGCCACCAACGGGTACTCATCGATGCGGGGTGGAAGGTAGCCATCAGTGCTCTTACGGACGGTCTATCTCTGTCGAGCCATCTATGGAAGTGGAAACTAGAGGAGGGCCTTAGATTAAAGCTTAGAAAATTTTCAAAAAGGACAGAGGCAGAATAGAACACCATTTTTCAACAGAAACTCAACTCTAGGATGTAAAATAATTTTTAGAGCAAGGATTAAACAGGTTCTATCGACCGTTCTATCTAGGCTATGATCCTACAGTCATCCTGGCTCTGATACCAACTTTGTAACACCCAGATTTCCAAGAAATCCGAATGCTTCCATATGTGTGCCCAGGATGTCCACAGAACACATATAGATTACAAATATTGAATCACAGAGAACACAATGCTCGAATAAAATAGTTTATATCAAAGTTTAACACAAGACATAGTCTTAAACAAATAACACAGCGGAAGTCTTAATATTATTAAACGTCTTAACTAGGTAGAGCCTCAAGTCCACAGGGACGTCGACTGGTTGAACACAGCTAGAAATACGGCAGATCCTCCGGAAACTCAGCAAGCGACTGATCATTCAATGCTCCATCTGTTACCCATCCGGGATTTTGTTGAATAGTTGCAAGTGTAAGTAAACCATCCTACTTAACAAGTATAACACGGGTTATGCAAGAACAAAAGGCTTGACACGGTTATACTGCATTAGCACTTTTAGTTGATTCATTTTATTATCATCCAATTTACTACAAATGAGTAGAATCCCAAGTATAAACCCATTAATAAAGTATAAGTGATTATAGAACAAACCAACACCAACCACTAATATCATCTTCTAATAAAAAAGGATCTAGGCCGCTCGTATCCGTGAGCATGGCTATCATGATAGATCAACACTCTGCAGAGGTTTCGCCCTTTACCCGCCGGTCACATAAATCCAAAAGAACTTATGTTACGAGGACTTTCACAAAACACCCTAACAAGTACAGTAGCCGTTTTGGTTCAACATAGGCAGCATAACCCGAGGCATCGAGATTGACGTACGCTCAGGGCGCAACGTGAGGGGGTCAATGGCGTCCAGAGCGAGAGCGCAATCATCGCAACGTGTGAAGCTGCCGTACATCAGGCGCTTACATCACGGGACTTTGCCTAACGGGGCATAGCCAACGGATAAAACCGTCCTCGATGGATCAAACTATACTCTCACCCATGCTCCCCACATACGCCTTTCGGTAACCACTGGCGAGCTAGAGACGTACAAGCTAGTTATCCAAGACCAGAGCCATTATAGTTCCAACGGCGGCGAACAGGTTCCTGGGTTGTCGCTTTAAGAACCGGACCTTACGGAGAGACATTAGAACAAAGCACAAAGCACATGCTCTAATTCCCTAGATCAAACCTTATAGAGACACTAGAACAAAGCACACAGCATATGCTCTAGTTCCCCGAACCATGTTGCTAAAAAGCATCTTTTAACCATCATTGAAGTGAACCATTAATTCAATATTGACGTTAAAAATAAATGTTGGTTGCAGCGCGTAGCATAATCTAACCATAATGCATAAAACCCCGGGTAAACAAGAAATAAGGTAAACACTAGGAACATCCTTAGTGGTTAACAGTATTAGACACATGCATATGATTTATGTGATTAATTGGTGTATAGGTAACAAGGATGGTCCGTGTTATACTTGCCATCCTCAATGAACTGCTGCTGCAACTGCTCTTCCGGAACGGGATCGTCGGCGAACTCGAACGGCTCGTCAACTACTCACATTGATCACCACACAAGCATCCACACATACATGCAAACAAGATATTTAATTAGAACAGTACACCAAACATAAACAAAAGATGAAAAGAAGGCTTTAGAGCTAATCTACGCTTCACTACGAACACGTGAGCGCGAAAATCACTCAAATCGGAGTTAAAACGGAGAAACTACGCTTAAAACGAGCTCTAAGGGCTTGCTGGTAAAGGTTTTAAGCTTCCAGGGGTGTTTTTGAAAGAAACCAGGGACCTAAAACATAATTTCGTATAAAAACCCGAGGGCTAACGAGTAAAAACGACTTTCAGGATGGCGGGCACTATTTTTCAAAAGAACAGGGGCTAAACCGAAAGAAAAAGGACTAAACTGTAATTATTTTTGAACTGCGCTGGACCGCGGGTTGATTTTCAAAAACTACAGGGGCTCTTTTGCAAAATTGCCACGGCAGCAGCTGGATGCTGACGTGGGCTGACGCCATAGTGGTCCGAACCGTGGACCGGCTTGAACCGCGGTTCACGGGTTCACGGTGAACCGGCTCGGTTTAGATTGGTTTTCAAAACCAGGCCGTCGGTTTTGAATCTAACGGCTCAGAACAGATCGGGGCTCGGCTCACCGGAGCACGGCGGCTCACGGCGGTGCGCGGCCGGAGACTTCGCCGGAATCGAGCGTTGCCGGCGCTGTGGAGCTCCAAAGCTCGCCGCGATGGGACCTAGAGGAAGGGGGGACGACGGCGAACTCGTTTTGGGGGTTCTACTCGAAGGTTGCGCGGCGGAGACGACTTGCGACGGCCGGCGGCGGCTTGGTGTCTCCGGCGAGGTCGTGCGAACACGGGAAGGCGAGAGAGAGGGGGTAAAGGGGCTCGGCGAGTTCCTCGGCTTACCCCGAAGCTCCACGACTCGACGTTGGCGGCAAAGCGGCGGCGGAACGGTGACTCGGCGGCGCTAGGGTTCGGCGGCGGCGCTCGGAGCTTGGAGGCGGCTAGGGCTAGGGATTCGAGGCGGAGGGGGAGGCGGCGCTTATAAAGGGGCTTGAGGGGAGTCCTAGGCGTGCGCTCCAAGCCGGGGAGTCCGGGCGGAAGGCGTGCGCGAGGCGGTGGCAGCTCGGATCGGGGAGGAGCTCTGCTCGCTTACGGCGAGAGGAAGAAGGAGACGGCACTGACGCGTGGGGCCAGCGCGTCAGCGACTCAGACGGAGGAGAAAGGTGCCGACAGGTGGGGCCGCGCTGTCAGCCGCAGCGGAAGAGAGAGGGGAGGGGAAAAACGGACGACTGGGGCGGGCTGCGCGCTGGGCTGGCTCTGCTGGGCCGCGCGAAGAAAAAGATGGGCCGCGCGAAAAAGAAAAGAAAGAGAGGAGGAGGAGTGGGCCGGCTGGGCTGAAAAGAGAGAAGGAAAAAGAGAGAGAAAAAGAAAAGGTTTTTCTTTTATTCAAACACTCATTTGAATTCAAATTCAAATTCAAATTTGAATTCAACAATCAAAAACAAATGCACCAGCATGAATGCAACAATAATGGTTCTATACCCTATATTTGCTTTTAATTATTCAAAATTTTTATTTTCCCTACATTATTTATGAGCACTCAAATAAAAGAGCCAATTATTTACTAAATTTTAAATAGGGTATTTTTAGGGTGTTACAACCTCATACTTGTGGGTAGCCCAGAAAAGCCGATGATTGGAGGAAAGGGGAGTGCCAGATTGAAGCTGAGTGATGATGAGCTCAAGTCTTTGTTGAACATGAAAGTTGGAAAGATTAGCTTGCTTTAATCAATAATATAATGAAGAAAGATAACTATTATGTACCTCATTGGATGAAGATGCCATGTTTGATAGTAAGAGGGGTGATATGGTTGATTCTGCGTATGGTTCTATTTATAAGCAAAAGGATCTACCTACCCGATTCAGAGCTTTCAATTTTTTATGAGTGCAAGGACCAATGCATTTTTGGTCAAAAGTTGCTTATTCGCTGTAAAAGCTGATCGCATTGGTTAAAGGCGATAAATACGCTACAGACTTGGCAGGGATCGGTCAAAAGATGAGTCAAAGATTTACACATGCAGAATAGTTTGGTAACCTCAATAAATACATTACATTACAAAAGATGTTATTGGATAAGTTTTACAACGACCCAAGGAAATCTTGGATCGCTTTGATCGCGCGCAGGCGAATAGCATCTACATCGGAGATGGCTTTCCGATCCTCATCAGTCGAACCCTCAATCGGCTTCAAGTTTTTCTTTAGGTGATCAACCTTTTGAATTGTAACACCCTAAAAATGCCCTATTTAAAATTTAGTAATTAATTGGTTTTTTTTATATTCAAGTGCTCATGAAAAATGTAGGGAAAATAAAAATTTTGAATAATTAAAAGCAAATATAGGAAATAGAAACATTATTGTTGCATTCATGTTGGTGCATTTATTTTTGATTGTTGAATTCAAATTTGAATTTGAATTTGAATTCAAATGAGTGTTTGAATAAAAGAAAAAACTTTTCCTTTCTCTCTCTTTTTCCTTCTTCCTTTTCAGCCCAGCAGCCCAGCATTTTCTCTCTTTTCTTCCCCGCGGCCCAACCCTTTTTCTTCTCTCTTCGCGCGGCCCAGCAGCAGCTCCGGCCCAGCAAGCCCGCGCACCCTCTCTCTCCCTCTGCGACTGACCAGCCGGGCCCACCTGTCGGTGCCTTTCTTCTCCGCCTCTGCCGCTGACACCCTGGGCCCACTCGCCAGCGCCGTCTTCTTCCTCCCGCCGTGTCCAAGCAGGACACCGCGCCGCCGCGAGTCCGCCTCGCTCACGCGCCGCGCCTGGACTTCGCGCTGCTTGGCGCGCACGCCAAGGAGACCTCGGCCGGCCTATTTAAGCGCCGTCTCCCCCTTGCTCGACCCCCTCCTTCAAAACCCTAGCCACCGCCATTAACCGAGCTTCGAGCACGCCGCCGCCAACCCGCTGCTCCGCCACCGCATAGCCGCCAAGAGCTTGCCTCGGAGCTTCGCCGCAAGGTGAGGAACTCGCCGAGCCCCTAAACCTCCTCTCTCTCCCTCTGCCCCGCTCGTGCAACCTCACCGGAGGTGGCCGCCCGCCGTGGTTCGTCGCGCTCCTCCGCCGTCGCTCGACCCTCGACCAGGACCTCAAAAACCAACTCCCCATCTTCTCCTCTCCCTTTTGAGCTAGCCGCGGCGAGATTCGGAGCTCCGTAGCCCCCGTTTGGCTCAACTCCGGCGAGACTCCGGCCGCGCGCCGCCGCGAGCCACCATCCCCGGCGAGCCGAGCGCCCCGATCTGTTTGCCACCGTTCGATCTAGATCTAACGGCCTAGATCTGAAACCGATCTAAACCGAGCCGGTTCACCGTGAACCCGTGAACCGCCGTTCATGGCCGGTCTACGGTCCGGTCCACGGTGACGTCAGCCGACGTCAGCATCCAGCAGCCGCCGTGCCCATTTTGCAAAAGAGCCCCTGCAGTTTTCGAAAATCAACCCGCAGTCCACCTCTATTCAAAAGTATTTACAACCAAGTCCTTTTTCTTTTGGTTTAGCCCCTGCTCTTTTGAAAAATAGTGCCCGCCGTCCTAGATGGCAGTTTTACCCCGTAGCCCTCGGATTTTTATACGAAATTATATTTTAGGTCCCTGGTTTCTTTCAAAAACACCCCTGGAAGCCTAAAATCTTTACCAGCAAGCCCCTAAAGCCCGTTTTAAGCGTAGTTTCTTCGTTTTAACTCCGATTTGAGTGATTTTCACGCTCACGTGTTCGTAGTGAAGCGTAGAGTAACTCTAAAGCCTTCTTTTCATCTTTTGTTTTGTTTGGTGTACTGTTCTAATTAAATATCTTGTTTGCATGTATGTGTGGATGCTTGTGTGGTGATCGATGTGAGCAGTTGACGAGCCGTTCGAGTTCGCCGACGATCCCATTCCCGAAGAGCAGGAGCAGCAGCAGTTCGCTGAGGAAGGCAAGTATAACACGGACCATCCTTGTTACCTATACACCGATTAATCACATAGATCATATGCATGTGTCTAATACTGTTAACCACTAAGGATGTTCCTAGTCTTTACCTTATTCCTTGTTTACCCGGGGTTTTATGCATTATAGTTAGACTATGCTACGCGCTGCAACCAACATTTATTTTTAAATGTCAATATTGAATTAATGGTTCACTTCAATGATGGTTAAAAGATGCTTTTTAGCAACATGGTTTGGGGAACTAGAGCATGTGCTTTGTGCTTTGTTCTAGTGTCTCTATAAGGTTTGGTCTAGGGAATTAGAGCATGTGCTTCGTGCTTTGTTCTAATGTCTCTCCATAAGGTCCGGTTCTTAAAGCGACAACCCAGGAACCTGTTCGCCGCCGTTGGAACTATAATGGCTCTGGTCTTGGATAATTAGCTTGTACGTCTCTAGCTCGCCAGTGGTTACCGAAAGGCGTATGTGGGGAGCATGGGTGAGAGTATAGTTTGATCCATCGAGGACGGTTTTATCCATTGGCTATGTCTCGTTAGGCAAAGTCCCGTGATGTAAGCGCCCGATGTACGGCAGCTTCACACGTTGCGATGATTGCGCTCTCGCTTTGGACGCCATTGACCCCCTCATGTTGCGCCCTGAGCGTACGTCAATCTCGATGCCTCGGGTTATGCTGCCTATGTTGAACCAAAATGGCTACTGTGCTTGTTAGGGTGTTTTGTGAAAGTCCTCGTAACATAAGTTCTTTTGGATTTATGTGGCCGGCGGGTAAAGGGCGAAACCTCTGCAGAGTGTTGATCTATCATGATAGCCGTGCTCACGGACACGAGCGACCTGGATCCTTTTTGATTAGAAGATGATATTAGTGGTTGATGTTGGTTTGTTCTATAATCACTTATACCTTATTAATGGGTTTATACTTGGGATTCTACTCATTTGTAGTAAAATAGATGATACTAAAATGAAACAACTAAAAGTGCTAATGCAGTATAACCGTGTCAAGCCTTTTGTTCTTGCATAACCCGTGTTATACTTGTTAAGTAAGATGGTTTACTTACACTTGCAACTATTCAACAAAATCCCGGATGGCTAACAGATGGAGCATTGAATGATCAGTCGCTTGCTGAGTTTCCGGAGGATCTGCCGTACTTCTAAGCTGTGTTCAACCAGTCGGTGTCCCTGTGGATTTGAGGCTCTACGAGTTATGAAACGTTTAATAATATTAAGTCTTCCGCTGTGTTATTTGTTTAAGACTATGTCCTGTGTTAAACTCTGATATAAATTATTTTATTCGAGCATTGTGTTCTCTGTGATTCAATATTTGTAATCTATATGTGTTCTGTGGACATCCTGGGCACACATATGGAAGCATTCGGATTTCTTAGAAATCTGGGTGTTACAAAGTTGGTATCAGAGCCGTGCTGACTGTAGGATCACAGCCTAGATAGAACGGTCGATTAGAACTTGCTTAATCCTTGCTCTAAAAATTATCTTACATCCTAGAGTTGAGTTTCTATTGAAAAATGGTGTTCTATTCTACCTCTGTCCTTTTTGAAAATTTTCTAAGCTTTAATCTAAGGCCCTCCTCTAGTTTTCACTTCCATAGATGGCTCGACAGAAATAGACTGTCCGCAAGAGCACTGATGGCTACCTTCCACCCCGCATCGATGAGTACCCATTGGTGGCACGCAACCCGGATGCCTACGAGGAGCTTCTTAGGCAGGAGGCCGAAGAAGGAGACCCCGAGGAGCAAGAGACCGAGTCCGTGGAGTTAGAGCAACAACAAGAGAAGAATGAGGAGCTGCAGCACCAGTTGGGAAGACCTGCGCCACGCAGTCTAGAGTTCGGTGCACAGTCGCCACCACGCAGAAGGACTCGATACAGTACCCTAGCTTACCACGCCACCATCGACCCTAAGTGCTACCATAAGTTGTATTAGGGATCGAATAGAACGTTTTCGGGTCCAAAACTAGTCTAAGAGTGTCGAGTCTTGTGTGAACCATGTCTTTGAGTGCTTGAATGAATTGTCATTATGCTTATGAGTGATTTGGATCTTTTGTAATGATTGTGATGAGCGCAGATGAAAGTTTGCAATCATCTAGTATTGGATTAAGGTATAAGGATGTTAATGAATAGATAGTTGGGTTCCTTATCTCTTGTGCACCATCTACCACTTTCTCTGTTCTCTGGGTTCCTTACCTTGTCAGTTTAGTGGATCTTCTTCAGTTTATTAGGACTAGCTCTGAGTTTTCGTGAGGAGTATGTCGGAGACAATAAGGGGGGTAGACTTTCTAGAACACCTCATAGTGCTGAGTGTCTATGGATGACTCCCGAAGCATCGGCTGATCAGTTGTAAGTTCAGTGGAGCAAATGTGAGTCCTGGCTGAAGTAAGTATCATTTTCGGGTCATGTGTTGTCAAATGGAGGTGTAGCAGTTGATCCGAAGAAGGTCAGAGATGTTCTCAACTGGATTCCACCGCAGAATGTCAGTGAGATCAGGAGTTTTCTCGGAATGGCAGGCTACTATCGGCGTTTTTTAGAGGGATTCTCCAAGATTGCCAAGCCCTTGACATCATTGCTAGAAAAGAATGCCAAATTCGTGTGGACACCGCAGTGCCAAGCTAGCTTCGAGGAGTTGAAGAAAAGGCTGACCACTGCACCAGTATTGGTACTGCCAGATGTTACTAAGAGTTTCTCAGTATATTGTGATGCGTCCCGCCAAGGATTGGGATGTGTACTCATGCAGGAGGGCAGAGTTGTGGCATATGCATCCAGACAGTTGAGGAGACATGAGCTGAACTATCCGACACATGATCTGGAATTGGCAGCCGTGGTACACGCGTTGAAGATCTGGAGGCATTATTTGATTGGACACAAGTGCGACATCTATACCGACCACAAGAGCCTTAAGTATGTGTTCACGCAATCCAAGTTGAATATGAGGCAACGTCGTTGGCTTGAGAAGATCAATGACTTTGAACTAGAGATTCACTACCATCCAGGGAAGGCTAACTTGGTGGCCGATGCTTTGAGTAGAAAGAGCCATGCGAATGTGCTACCGGGTCAGAATTTGCCGGAAGAGCTTAGTCGGGAATTTGAACGTTTGAACTTGGGTATGGTAGCCAACGTGACTGAGCTAGAAGTGGAGCCAACTCTTGAACAGGAGATCCGAAAAGGTCAATTGGAGGATGAGGAAATCAAGGAGTTGATTAAGAAGGTTGGGACAGATAAAGCGCCAGGATTCCGATTGGATGATCAAGGAACAGTGTGGTATGGTAACAGAATAGTGGTGCCAGATCAGCAGCATATCAAGGATGTTATCTTACGGGAAGCGCACGAGTCAGCATATTCCATTCACCCGGGAAGTACCAAGATGTACTTGGACCTCAAGGAAAGATTTTGGTGGTATGGTTTGAAGCGCGATGTTGCAGCACACGTAACTCTTTGCGACGTATGCCAGAGAGTCAAGGCCGAACATCAGAGACCGGCAGGTTTGCTTCAGCCTATGAAGATACCAGAGTGGAAATGGGAAGAAGTGGGTATGGATTTTATAACAGGACTGCCCCGCACACAGAAAGGTTATGACTCTATATGGGTGATAGTGGACCGATTGACGAAGGTCGCTCACTTTATTCCGGTGAGGACTACATATTCCGGTGCCAAACTAGCAGAGTTGTATATGGAGCGGATTGTATGTTTGCATGGTGTACCAAAGAAGATAGTGTCAGACCGAGGCAGTCAGTTTACGTCGCACTTTTGGCGCAAGTTACATGAGTCCATGGATACTAAGCTTCATTTCAGTTCCGCTTACCATCCGCAGACAGACGGTCAGACCGAGAGGACGAATCAGATACTGGAGGATATGTTGAGGGCCTGTGCATTACAGTATGGGAGTAGTTGGGAGAAGAGTCTGTGTTATGCAGAGTTCTCGTACAACAACAGCTACCAACAGAGTCTCAAGATGTCACCGTTTGAGGCGTTGTATGGAAGGAAGTGCAGGACACCGTTGTTTTGGAATCAGACCGGAGAAGGTAAAGTATTTGGACCTGAGGTCTTGAAGCAGGCAGAAGAACAAGTGCAGGTCATCAGGCAGAATTTGAGAACAGCTCAGACACGGCAGAAAAGTTATGCAGATGTAAGGCGTCGAGATCTCAGCTTCGAAATTGGCGACTTCGTCTATCTTAAGGTGTCACCAATGAGAGGTGTGAAGAGATTCAATGTCAAAGGCAAGCTAGCACCTCGCTACATGTGACATCTCTGATGTCAAAAGAATTAAAAAGTGCAATTAAAATCAATGCAACAGGGAATGATGGGTTGAAATTCAAAAATCCATCAAAAATTCAATTTTAATTCAAAAACAAGGGTTGTTTGGTACTCAACTGAAAACTTGAGATTTTTGTACCAAACTTGAAAATCTCCAAAAATAAAAGTTGTTTGTCATCACAAATAAACCCTAGTCACTGTTGGGAACGTTTGAAAATTTTGCAGTCTAGTCCCTCAAAAACTCGAATTACCGTTCTGGGCACCTTTTTGTTTCTGGGTTGTTTGAGCTTGAAAAATTTGGAATTTCAGGTTCACCCCAAAAAGAAAGTTGTGTACCATCTTCCAAACTCCAACTTTTATTTTTATACTTTTCCAAGTTCAGTTCAAATTTTTGGAGAAAATTCGAATTTGAAAACGGAGCTCCACGGGCAAGCTACAGTGCCCCTGGCGCGCCCTGCGCTGGCCGGAGCTCGGCCGCCACGTGGCCGGCGAGCGGCGCAGGCGGCGCCGAGCTGGCCGAGCCGCGGCGGACGCTGGCGCTTGTCGCCTAGCTCTTGCCTCGCCCCTCCCGAGCCGTCACTTCGCCGTCGTCGAGCCGCTCCGCCTCGCGCCGCGCGAACGCCATCATGCGGTCGGAGCGCCGCCGTGGCCGCGCGCGCGCGCGTCGCGCTGAGCCGCTCCGCAGGCCGCGATTCTCCTCCACTCCGTGCCAAATGCACTGTTGATGATCCCCCGACGTCACTCGAGGATCCCCTCGCCCGGTCGAGTCGCTCGCGCGCTGCCCGAGCTCGCTCCGCATTCATGGCGGCCTGCTCGCGCCGCGCCGCGCGCTCGCACGCTCCCGAGGCAACACAGTGCCTCCCTTGCGTGCCCAAGCACTCCACCGCGCACTCACACCCCTCCTCTCACTCGCTCACTTCGCCATTTCCACTTCCCCGCGCTCGCTCGGTCGTCTTCTTCCTCGCGCCGCACGAACCGAGCCAAGCTTCTCCGAGAAATTCCCCGTCTACACTCCCCCATTTCCAAATTCGTCCCGCACGAAGCTAGCCCCCTACCTCAGCTCCAAAGCCCCCCACTTTCCCCAAGCTATTGTCACTTCTCCGGCGAGAATTCGAGATTTCCCCCAAATCGCGATTTTCGGCCGCCGGAGCACCCGCACGTCGAGACCCTACTCCGAGCCGTCCCCGAGGTCAACCGAGCACGCCATTAGCTTCCTCGAGCTCCACTGGTGCTCTAGGACCCGTCAAACCTCGACGAACGCCCCCGACCTCACCGGCGTAGAAGCCGCGGCGGCCGCGCCGCCACTACCTCGTCGCCGGCAAAACTCCGACCATCCCCGGCCTCCAAACCGTCCCCAACCGACTCGTGGTGAGCCCAGGATGCTTTTCCCCCACTTCCCCGAGTCTAGTTCGCCGCCGTTTGGCCGGCGCAACTCCGGCGAGAGCCGAGGGCATAACTTCATCGTCTTCGTTTGTCTAGGGGCCTCTGTGCAAAAGTCCAGGGACTTGTTCGTGAAGTTTTGAAAGTTCTAGGGTTCCCTGCGGGAAAAGATTCTTAAATCTAGAATTGTTTTTCCCGAATCTTGTAAAATCCATTAAAAATCGTACAAAAATCAGAAAAATGCACAAAAATACTCCCTGGATTCGTGAGAGTCTACACTACAATCTCCTTTAGACATGTGGATGCTTTTGATGAACTGTTTTTGAATTAAAATTCAAACTGTAGAAATTGAAAGTTGTGCACCATTTCAAATCCAGAGCTCCGCTAGGGTTGATCTTTGGATATGTTGTGTGTAGTGACTTTGGACAGCTTGTGTCTAAAGGGGACCTAAAAATATGAACTGTAGCTCCAGTTATGAATTAAAATGTGATTTCTGTCTTTTTGCAGTGCAGAAATCATTAAAAATAATCTGTGCAGTCAAAAATCACCATTTTTCTCCAGAGGACTAAAAACTTGTTAGCACACCTGTTAAAAATGAAAAACTTAATTTTTGCTCTGTGTAGGCTAGCAAATAGATTAATATGTGTTTTTGGATAGAAAATTTTTGAGGACTGTCCAAGGGTTATTTTGAGCCACCACTTGGCCAGAACCCTCCTCATGCTTATGACTAGCTTTGGTAGGAAAATCTCCTGAAATGGATGAATTTTCAATTTTATATGAATTTATTTCACTTAAGCAGATAGCTGTTTAATATATTTTTAATAAATTATGTGTAGCTCAAAATTAGCTAAATTTTGGAGTGAGCTTAGCTCTTATACTCCAGTAGCTGTCATAAAGTTTATAGGTAAAAATGTTGAGCACAAATGGAGAAACAAAAATAGGAAAGAATCTAGGTGGAAAAATTGATTTATATAAAAGAATAACCTTTTTGGTTAATTAGTTAGAATAAAATGGATGGACTCTGAAATTTCAGAACGGCACCCTAAATTGTGAAGTAGTAAATAGAACTCTTTTATATATGTACACAATCACCATCGAAGTCAAATAAAACTTTTCCCACATCTCTACCCTGCTTTTGTGAAGAGAATAGTAATGCTTAAGCATGTCTAGGTGAATATGGCCTTCAAAGGCCTTAGTCTTAGAATCTTTAGGCAACCGCCTTAAGTTATGCATCTCATGTAGAAGGCGCCATCCCGGACGGCAACTACCACCTCATTCCCGCAGACGAGGGAGAAGTCCCGGAGGAAGGTGCCGGTGCAAGAGCGACCAACCCGGAGGCTAACCCCCAGCTTGAGCAAGAAGGCAAGCCCCGGAGCATGACCTGACTTTAAAATTATGCATCTATAAATTTTCCTATGCTTGTGCATTTACGTTTCAAGGAGTTGATTGAATACCTTAGCTGCACATTTCCTAGTACCTATGAATTGCAACACTAGTATGAAAGGATCGATAGGGCATTGCTTTAGGTCCGTTACAAGTCGAGTGATTTCCTGTCACTCGCGAGACATAGGAATTGCTTGTCTTTACTTATGTTGGAATCATAAGGATTGACGGGCGGGATGATAGATGTAGACCTCCCGTCCGTGTATGATAATTGATTTAAGGTCGAAATGTGTAGTTGAGTGTGTCAAGTTTTTGAACGTACCACATGCATGCCGGTATATGGGAGCCGGTAAGCCCGGTACCAGATTGAAGCAGCTAGGGCCGATAGCCATCTCTCCTTGAAAACTTTGTTTTCCCCTGCCGTACACTTGTGGATATATGCGTGAGACTGTGAGTGAAGCAGTAAACCTTTATCCTAAGGAAATGGACCCGGTTCCGAATTGTCGATCGATGGGAAAGGTTGGGAAACGCTTGTACCTTTTATAGCAAGCATAGTATCCGTGTATGTTGGGTTTTCCCTAGCCAGGTAGCAGAAATTCGGTTCGAACTGTCCGCTTCTCGCGGTTAATGAGACTGCTTGACCGCCTTGCTACATTGAGTAACAAGTGAAATTATGAGATACATGAACTTGTTGTCTGAATTAAATTGTATTGCACCACTTGTATGCTTAGAGAGGATGCTAATCTAGAATGGTTAAATTTACTAGAATATGATGCTAAAATTGAAAGCAAGGACTTACTTTAGTTGCTTTTTGGCAAACAAACCCACCAGCCAAAAGCCTCTCATTGTCTAGATGTCGGTGATGTAGTTTTCACCCGACGGGTAAGCCTTGCTGAGTATTAGTATACTCAGCCTTACTTGTGGCAATGATTTACAGGTACACCTTTGGATGTCGATGCCTTGTCTTGGCCTACCCAGGTTCCACCTGGCTGGCACATCGAATGGGTTCCGTCCTCTGCCGAGGATCGAGAGGAGTAGCATCGTGGCAGGCTTCAGCACGGTGTTACTTGTATCGTCGTTAGCTTTCGTTCGCTGCTATGAACTTAAAATTCCGCTGTAATGAAACTTTTATTCCGCTGCAAAACTTTCGTACTCTGATTTAAATTTGAACTTGGTTTGTAATAACTGTGATACCTATTTGTGTAAGTTAATTTGTGGAATGTTGTAATCTCTGGAACTCACCTTCGTGTGGGCGTGCTGTTGTTTCGATTAAGAAAAGTACGTGGTTTAATCGGGTTTAATCCGATGGCGCTCCAGCTTATTCCGGATTAAGTGCCTGACTACATGATTAGTGGTCCCAAGGCACTTAACTTGGAATAATTTCGGAGTGGACCGCCACACTACATTGGACCGTTTAAGATATTAGAACGGAGAGGTGAAGTGGCTTATCAGTTAGAGTTACCAGAGAAATTGGCAGAAGTGCATAATGTGTTCCATGTGTCCCAGCTGAAGAAGTGTTTACGGGTGCCAGAGGAACAGATTCCGTTGGAGGAATTGAATGTGCAGGAGGACCTTGCTTATGAGGAATATCCGGTCAAGATCTTAGAGGAGTCCGAGAGAGTCACCAGGAACAAAGTGATACGTATGTGCAAGGTTCAGTGGAATCGTCATACAGAGGATGAGGCAACCTGGGAACGGGAGGATGATCTCAAGGCAGAATATCCACATCTCTTCCAATCGACGTCCGAATCTCGGGGACGAGATTCATCTTAAGGGGGGTAGGTTTGTAACACCCTAAAAATGCCCTATTTAAAATTTAGTAATTAATTGGTTTTTTTTATATTCAAGTGCTCATGAAAAATGTAGGGAAAATAAAATTTTTGAATAATTAAAAGCAAATATAGGAAATAGAAACATTATTGTTGCATTCATGCTGGTGCATTTATTTTTGATTGTTGAATTCAAATTTGAATTTGAATTTGAATTCAAATGAGTGTTTGAATAAAATAAAAACCTTTTCCTTTCTCTCTCTTTTTCCTTCTTCCTTTTCAGCCCAGCAGCCCAGCTTTTTCTCCCTTTTCTTCCCCGTGGCCCAACCCTTTTTCTTCTCTCTTCGCGTGGCCCAGCAGCAGCTCCGGCCCAGCAAGCCCCCGCACCCTCTCTCTCCCTCTGCGACTGACCAGCCGGGCCCACCTGTCGGTGCCTTTCTTCTCCGCCTCTGCCCCTGACACCCTGGGCCCACTCGCCAGCGCCGTCTTCTTCCTCCCGCCATGTCCAAGCAGGACACCGCGCCGCCACGAGTCCGCCTCGCTCACGCGCCGCGCCCGGACTTCGCGCTGCTTGGCGCGCACGCCAAGGAGACCTCGGCCGGCCTATTTAAGCGTCGTCTCCCCCTTGCTCCACCCCCTCCTTCAAAACCCTAGCCACCGCCGTTAACCGAGCTTCGAGCGCGCCGCCGCCAACCCGCTGCTCCGCCACCGCATAGCCGCCAAGAGCTTGCCCCAGAGCTTCGCCGCAAGGTGAGGAACTCGCCGAGCCCCTAAACCCCCTCTCTCTCCCTCTGCCCCGCTCGTGCAACCTCACCGAAGGTGGCCGCCTGCCGCGGTTCGTCGCGCTCCTCCGCCGTCGCTCGACACTCGACCAGGACCTCAAAAACCGACTCCCCATCTTCTCCTCTCCCTTTTGAGCTAGCCGCGGCGAGATTCGGAGCTCCGTAGCCCCCGTTTGGCTCAACTCCGGCGAGACTCCGGCCGCGCGCCGCCGCGGGCCACCGTCCCCGGCGAGCCGAGCGCCCCGATCTGTTTGCCACCGTTCGATCTAGATCTAACGGCCTAGATCTGAAACTGATCTAAACCGAGCCGGTTCACCGTGAACCCGTGAACCGTGGTTCATTGCCGGTCTACGGTCCGGTCCACGGTGACGTCAGCCGACGTCAGCATCCAGCAGCCGCCGTGCCCGTTTTGTGAAAGAGCCCCTGCAGTTTTCGAAAATCAACCCGCAGTCCACCTCTATTCAAAAGTATTTACAACCAAGTCCTTTTTCTTTCGGTTTAGCCCCTGCTCTTTTGAAAAATAGTGCCCGCCGTCCTAGATGGCAGTTTTACCCCGTAGCCCTCGGGTTTTTATTCGAAATTATGTTTTAGGTCCCTGGTTTCTTTCAAAAACAACCCTGGAAGCCTAAAATCTTTACCAGCAAGCCCCTAGAGCCCGTTTTAAGCGTAGTATCTTCGTTTTAACTCCGATTTGAGTGATTTTCGCGCTCACGTGTTCGTAGTGAAGCGTAGAGTAACTCTAAAGCCTTCTTTTCATCTTTTGTTTTCTTTGGTGTACTGTTCTAATTAAATATCTTGTTTGCATGTATGTGTGGATGCTTGTGTGGTGATCGATGTGAGCAGTTGACGAGCCGTTCGAGTTCGCCGACGATCCCGTTCCCGAAGAGCAGGAGCAGCAGCAGTTCGCTGAGGAAGGCAAGTATAACACGGACCATCCTTGTTACCTATACACCGATTAATCACATGATCATATGCATGTGTCTAATACTGTTAACCACTAAGGATGTTCCTAGTCTTTACCTTATTCCTTGTTTACCCGGGGTTTTATGCATTATGGTTAGACTATGCTACGCGCTGCAACCAACATTTATTTTTAAATGTCAATATTGAATTAATGGTTCACTTCAATGATGGTTAAAAGATGCTTTTTAGCAACATCGTTTGGGGAACTAGAGCATGTGCTTTGTGCTTTGTTCTAGTGTCTCTATAAGGTTTGGTCTAGGGAATTAGAGCATGTGCTTCGTGCTTTGTTCTAATGTCTCTCCATAAGGTCCGGTTCTTAAAGCGACAACCCAGGAACCTGTTCGCCGCCGTTGGAACTATAATGGCTCTGGTCTTGGATAATTAGCTTGTACGTCTCTAGCTCGCCAGTGGTTACCGAAAGGCGTATGTGGGGAGCATGGGTGAGAGTATAGTTTGATCCATCGAGGACAGTTTTATCCGTTGGATATGTCTCGTTAGGCAAAGTCCCGTGATGTAAGCGCCCGATGTACAGCAGCTTCACACGTTGCGATGATTGCGCTCTCGCTCTGAATGCCATTGACCCCCTCATGTTGCGCCCTGACCGTACGTCAATCTCGATGCCTTGGGTTATGCTGCCTATGTTGAACCAAAATGGCTACTGTGCTTGTTAGGGTGTTTTGTGAAAGTCCTCGTAACATAAGTTCTTTTGGATTTATGTGGCCGGCGGGTAAAGGGCGAAACCTCTGCAGAGTGTTGATCTATCATGATAGCCGTGCTCACGGACACGAGAGACCTGGATCCTTTTTGATTAGAAGATGATATTAGTGGTTGATGTTGGTTTGTTCTATAATCACTTATACCTTATTAATGGGTTTATACTTGGGATTCTACTCATTTGTAGTAAAATAGATGATACTAAAATGAAACAACTAAAAGTGCTAATGCAGTATAACCGTGTCAAGCCTTTTGTTCTTGCATAACCCGTGTTATACTTGTTAAGTAAGATGGTTTACTTACACTTGCAACTATTCAACAAAATCCCGGATGGCTAACAGATGGAGCATTGAATGATCAGTCGCTTGCTGAGTTTCCGGAGGATCTGCCGTACTTCTAAGCTGTGTTCAACCAGTCGGTGTCCCTGTGGATTTGAGGCTCTACTAGTTATGAAACGTTTAATAATATTAAGTCTTCCGCTGTGTTATTTGTTTAAGACTATGTCCTGTGTTAAACTCTGATATAAATTATTTTATTCGAGCATTGTGTTCTCTGTGATTCAATATTTGTAATCTATATGTGTTCTGTGGACATCCTGGCACACATATGGAAGCATTCGGATTTCTTAGAAATCTGGGTGTTACATGAATGAGGACTTGCTTATTTTGTTCAAAGGTTGTCTGGGTCCTAGGGATTTGTTGCAGGTTGGCTTCCATAGTTTTCAGCTCTGCGTCAATCTTGGCTATGGCTTGCATACGGGCTTCGCGCTGAGACTCCAAATCGGACTTAGTTTTCTCTAGAGCTTCCTGGGTTTGCTTCATATGTCCAATTTGGGTTGCTATGCCTTCGATGTCCGATTCAATTTGCTCCTGATCCTTAGAAGATTTTTCAAACTCGGCTCGATCGGATAATCTCTTTTGGGCCTTTGTCACCTGGTAATAGTTAAACTCTATGAAGGCAGCTGGAAAGAGAACTTCCTCAACTGATTCAGGTATTTGGCCTTGCAAGTGTTTGAAAACTGATCAGACGGGATCAGCATTCTTCACGAGTTGTCCGATTTCAGTATTCAAATGACTTAGCATTTCTTCAAGATAGAGCTTGATCGGATCGGAGCTTGGAGCTAATTCTGCTGTAGAAGGACCGGCTAGTTCTGCTGCAAGGGCACTAGGGGTCAGAGAATCTTGTGCCTAAGAAAGAAAAGTAAGAATCGGATATTGTCTTCTTCTATTCTCAAAAGGGAGACGAAGAGAGAAGGAATTACCTGCTTCAAGTTAACTTCATCAAACTGGGACGGTTGAGAAGGACCGATTGCAGTTCCGATGGAAGCAATTGCCGTTCGTCCCTAAGAAAAAGGAATTCAGATATAAAGAATGGAGTGGATTAAATTTTGCTATGACAAAGACATAATAAACATTCTTACGATGGTTCCTTGCGCCGATTCTGGGGCTTGAATTGTTGATCCTGGTTGAACCGTGAATGATGGAAGAATCGGCGGTGAAGATGAGGTTGGAGCAGTTTCCATTTGAGCCAATTGTTCATGAGATGTGGTTGGGGGATGTGCCTGTTTACACATAAAGTTAGATCAAGAAATAATAAAGTTACAACAAATCGGAGATGTGCTTACCTGTTCCGATGCAGTTGTTGCTGTAGTATCCGATGGATGTTCTTGAATCGGATTTGTTGTGCCAGCTTCAGGATTGGTTGATGAACCACCAATACTTGAGCGTGCCTTTGATATGCGTCTGGCAGCCTCTGAAGCTGAGATTTTTCGGACAACTTTCGGTATCTTCCTCAATAGTGTCTTTGATACCACCAGTTTGCGTTTCTCTCCGATTATTATTGAAGGCGTAGCCTGTGATTCCGATGGCTTGATGTCTTCCTAACTGGTCATAGAAGAAGAAGTGTCTTGAGCTTTCTTCTTCGGCTGATTGGAGGAACTGGTGCCTTGTTGCTTGGATGAACGAGTACTCTTGGCCGATTTCTTATTCCGGCCAGCGATGATATCCAACACGGATGGGCTGGAGTTGCCGATGTAAGGATTGTCTGAGGGAGGCAGGTACTCGATCGGACGGCCGTTGTTGCTAATAGAAGGAGGGTTGATGGCTACATCCTGCAATTAAAAGAAGGATTAGGTTTGAAAAGTGGTTAATAATTGAGAAGGCCAGGATTAGAAATTTCTTACCTGATCATTGGTTGTGAAGTCAGGGTTGAGAAGCAGGTGATTCCTCCATTCTTGCCACCAAGTTTTGAATAAAGCCATGGTGAAGCTAGAAAATCGCCAAGACGATAGATCTATGGTTTCTTGAAAAGGTGACAACTTTTGCAACCTCTCATAAGCCAGGCTTGACGGGATGATTTCCCTAGGCTTCACCAAGTTGGCCATATACAAAGAAATTGGCCCTTGGCCGAATCCGAGTTGGCGGGCAGCTATTGCTGGATGATAGTACTCGAAGGATTGATTCTTCTTTCCCAAGAAAACATCGGCTGGAAGTATCTGAGGAGTAATAATCTCTTTGAAGATTTTTTGGCAATCAACGTCTGTGCCGATGTTGTCAAATCGGAATTGGGTTGGGAGTTCAAAATGATCTTCAGGATCATCGTACACATACCAAGGCATGGAATCTTCTTTGTAACCATTATAGAAACCCCTGAAATACTCAGCAGTGCGAGTAGAAGGGAGCCGATCGCCAGCAAAACTCGAAGCAGCTTCACCAAAAGACATGCAGCGTCGTTCATCAGGATCTACCTCATTTAGTTGATCGGCTGGGAAAACTTTGCTGATCACAGAGTCGTTCACCAGTTTCTGCATATGCATATTCAGCCAAAGGTTGATAAACCACCAGGGGCCTCCAAGATGTCCGATCTGCTGCCTGTTTTTCAGTCGGATAGATACCTCATGAAGAAGTCTGTACACTGATCCGAGGAGATGTTTTCCGATTGGGAAGTTGTTTCATGAAGCCAAGTGTTCGGCAAACCTTTGATACCATGCTTTCCATCCAGCAGGGAGAGTTGGCCATGATCTAAAAGCATTATTCTCTGAATCAAATGATTTGTAGGGGAGTCTTTGTGTCTCTTGGTTGATGAAGTCAGTGGGATCTGGAGAACCTACTAGGCCTAGTATGGCGAGACCCGGCTTATCTGCTACTGGGATAATGATGCTGCTACGGATGGCCTAGGGAAAAATGCATTGATAGTAAGAACAGATCTGGCAAAAACAGAATAGATCTCAATCTAAAGACTAGGTGAAAGCTTACCTTAGGGATTTCTGAGAAGGATGCCATGGGAGGAAGTTGTCGAAGCCTTCAAGAGTTGATCCTTGCCGAAGGTTGCTTGCGCTCGACGATCCAAGGATGGGAGCAGAGGAAGATGAAGCGGCGGCGGCTGAAGGAAGAAGATGACTGAGGAAGACGAAGGGGTTGGCCTTATATAGGTTTCGCTAAGGATAAAAGAGGAAAGAGAAAATGTTTTGACCTAAAATGTTTGACCTAAAGCAGAGTCAAATAGTTTCGAGTCAGAATCGGATTCTTCCGTGAAACTAGGGGGGCATGTGTTGACACCGGATTTTAACAAGTCACATCGGTGCCAAAAAGTGAAGCAGAGGTATAGAACCAGAATCGGAGTCCGGGGAATGGAGAAGATCAAATCGGAATCAGAATCCGAGAGGAAGGGCAGTTTGAGTCAGAGTCAGAGTCTAATGAGAGTTAGAATCGGAGAAGAGGATGATGAAGTGGAGGAATCCTGGAAGGTTACCAGGTTAAGCTTATAGAAGGACCGAAATAAAGAGTCAGTTGTTTTTTATAGAGTCTGAGTCGTAAACAGTTGTAAAAAGAACCTTTTTTTGCGTCAAGTAAGTGTGTCGTATACGTTTAGGAGTTATAGTTATCAGGGTATAAATGTCGACCCTGCGTGGTCATAAAAGGGGGTACACACCAACATCAAACAAACCCTTACACTTTTTCGCATCTTACATACATTTGTCGGCGACTTCGTCTTTCTTTTTTGCGAGTTCTTTTGGGCACGTCGAGGGTGATCAGATCTCTAGGCTTGTCTATAAGTCCCGTATTACTGAGTAAGATCCAAGCCTTAGCAACCGGTGTATCGCTGTTGTTTCGTTTGGGATTACTCGATAGTTATCGAGTAAACATCTAAGCTTTAGTATCTGGTGGATCGTTGTTGCTTCGTTTAGATTTTATTCAACCTTTATCCAGCTTAGAATAAGCTTTGATTTGCTGTTATTTATACCTCATTATCGGATCTGGTATAGCCGTTTAGATCTATTCTAAGTGTTGCTCTGCTTAGTTTGTTAGGTTACGTTTTAGTAATCTTACTCTGCTTTGCATCGGAATCGGTTGAGCTAGCCGACTCTCTATCGTAGATCGGAATTCATTGCCGATCTGGTATTCATCGTCAAATCAGAAATCTAGCCGATTTCATTGTGTTCTTAACGTCCGATTTTTCTTGTCAATCAACAGGTCAGATTGACTGGCACGCCCTGCATCATCGGCCACAGCTGATTTCGTGTGCTAGCACGTGAAGGTCTTTCCCGATTTTTGCGTCAACACAGCTATAGGAGTATAAGAGCTAGGCTCACTCCAAAAATTAGCTAAAACCGAGCTATACAGAATTTATTAAAAATAGTACAAGTTGCTGCTCAAAGAAAAAAGATTAAATCATATAAAATCAAAACTACTTCGAAAACAGAAAATTTCTCTACCAGAGCTAGACATGAGTAAAAGAAAGGCTCTGGCCAAGTGGTAGCTAAAAATATCACTTGGACGGCCCCCAATAATTTTCTACCAGAAAACCAACACCTATTTATTTGCTAGCCTAAACAGGATCTAAAATTAATTTTAGCATTTTTATGACATGTTCCAACAAGTTTCTAGTCCTCTGGTGAAAGTTGGTGATTTTTACTACATGAAATTGTTTTAATAAATACAGAACTAAGCTAGAACAGAAATAATCAAATAATTCATAACTGAAGTGACAGGCCATATTTTTAGGTCCCCTTTGGACACAATGCTTCTACAGACCACACAACCAACATATCCAAAGTTCAGCTACAAAGGAGCTCAGGATTTGAAATGGTGCACAAAACTCTAAAACCTGAGTTTGAATTTTAGTTCAAAAACCATTCATCAAAAGTGTATACATGCAAACATGAGATTGGAGTCTACAATCTCACGAGTCCAGGGAGTATTTGTATGCATTTTTCTGATTTTTCTATGATTTTAACAGAGTTTTGAACATCTCAGCAACTTACACTAGATCTGAAGTAACGTTTTTCAGATAGGCCCTAACAAGGTTTCTTTCTTTTACGTACAGGTCCTCAGTGTTTACACAGGGAAACCTACCAAGTTTCTAATCGCTGCCAAGAGGTCCTTGGGCGGAACTGGGAGAATGGCGGCCCAAAATCCGGCGAGGGAAAGCTGGGGATGGCCAGGGAGAGGGCACTGGAGGCACTAGGGGCTCACCAGAGACCGGTTTTATGCACGAGTTGTGGTCGGTGGTGGTCCGAAGATAGCCAGCGGCGTAGCAGTGGTGGTGAGGCCACCTCTGCTTTGTCTCCGGCGAGGGTGGCAACTGTGGCTGCGATCGGAGGGGCTGGAGAGTACCAATGGGGTCTGAGGAAGGTGCTCGGACAAGAGGTTGAAGCCAGGGATGGGCGGAGATGGCCGGCCACGTCGAGGTAGATCACGGCGGCGCCAATGGTGGACAGCGGACTGCTGGAGGGGGCGAGGGTGGAGCTGGGTGGCTTAGGAGGTTCCCCGGGTGGAGGAGAAGCTCGGAGCGGTGTTTAATCGAGTCGAGGTGGCCTGCAATGGGGGAATGGTGACGGCGGCGAGCTCCACCAGCGTCAATGGTGGGGGCTGTGCAGAGGAGGAAAATGGCTAGGGTTTGTGGGCGCCGGAGAGGGGTAGGATGGGCCTTTCGCCCGGGCTCGGGAGGAGCTGGCGCCAGGGACGGACAGTGGCCTGGCAGGCCACCGCCATTTCTGCCCAATCGAGTGCAGAGGGAGGTAGAAGGAGCCCCTGACAGGTGGGGTCCGGCTGTAAGAGAGGGAGGATTTAAATTTTCAATTTAAAAGTTTTGCTCCAAAAGAAATAGCTCCCAAGGTCCAAAAATTATGAATAAATACATTTTAGAACCCCTTAGAACATCATTGTTATAATGGAGGTTTGAAAAGTTGTAAAACATTTTTTGTTTCGATGCAGTTTAAATTCAAAAAGACATGAATTTGAATTTGGCATGAATTTTTAGCCCTAGCAATTCAACTCCAAAAATAAGGGAAAAATATTGTAAATTCATTATTTGCGATCTAGTCTTTTACAAAAGTTTTATCCAGGAAAGTTACATAATAAAATTTTGACTTCCTTCACAAGGTTACGATTTAATTCAATTCCAATAATTCAAAATCCATACAAGGCTTATGTCATGATATTATTTTATGTGCTAACTTTATATGAGCAATTAGTCCTTCAAGCACTTTTGAAAACATGGAAACATTATTAATTTGTAGTGCAAAACTAACTTCTTTTTAGGAGTTTTTATGGCACATAAAACCGTTATCTCATGTGTAAGTCTTTTGGGTTTGCTATGGAACAACCAAGTGAAATTATTTAGCTTGTACTAGAAAAGTTTTGGTAGGGTTAAAAGTCAAAACCCATTACACTAGTACAGATTTACAACCTCATGTAGAGTTTTTATTCCTATTTATGATTACATTGCATTGATTTAGTTTCAAGTTAACCTTTGCGATGATTTCCCTTCAAGGTTAATAGTTTCTTGGTTTTTATTAAATTACTCTTGCATATACGCTTTAAACACCCGAGGTGCTACAGTCTCTTGGGTCAAAACAGCTCCAATAACACTTTCTTCAGTCGCAACATATAATTGGAAAGGAACTCTTTTCCTAGGTGCCCGAAGAACCGGAGGTGAATACAAATAAGACTTGATTTCGTCAAAAGCCTCTTGCTGTTTTGCTCCTCAAGTAAAGTCAACATCATCTTTGATGAGGACATCACCATGCTGGACATGCACGAGGCGGCCTCATCTCCGAGTGCAATTTCGTCGCCAACTTGGACAGCAACTTCGGTTCAGTTTCAGCCGGCAGCCCTGCACCAACTCAGCAATATCTCCCACATACGGTGTCCCAATGAGGTGATCTTGGATGCGTTGGAAAGCTAATGATGAGAATCTTCTTTTGTATCTGGTCCAAGCTCCATATGTTTCCTTGAATCATGTTGTGTGACCATGAAAAGGGGTTGTGTCACCTATTTTGGGACAACTCGGGCCTTGTATCATGTCGGGCCTTTAGCCCAAGTTGGGCCGACCTCCCCTGGTCGCTCCCAACCCTAGGACGCCCCTTTTTTCTTCATAAACTCAGTAGCCGCCGCCGCTTAGCCTCGGGTTTTGTTTAGTTCTTGATTTGCAGTGTGAAACAGACATCGATCATTGTAACTGTGACGCCTAGTCCGTTTATTGTGATCCAAGGCCCCCGTTCTTGTTCGGCAACCTTGCGACGCTAGTCCTTTGTTGTTTACAGCTTGAACCCCACATTCATCTTTTGCTTCATATTTATCTGCAATTTCAGATTGCGTGTTTATCCCTTTTTGCTTGTGTTCTCGATTCGCTTGCAGGATTAGCCTTCTCGGCGAGGTCAATCAAGTTGTGCTTGGTTGATAACCAAGGAGCTATGGTGTAATGGTTACAGGGTTCAGATCATGTTGATTTGAAGCCGAATCGCCAACGTCGACGTTCCACCTATCAAGTTTATCACCACCTCTCGGAAGATCGGGCCCTGTCTTATCATTTGGTATCAGGATTCCAGGTTTACCGTGAGGATATCATTGTTTTCCTTTAGATTCAGTTTCGTGTTCATCTCCTACAGTCCACAAAAAGCTGACAAACAAAATAGTTTCTGTTGTCCTATAAATTGTTTTAGCCTTTGCAATTTTTCATTTCAGATTCGCTTTGTTGAGTTTGTGTCCGTGGTCGAGTCTTTGTTGCTGGTTTAGGGTTTGTTCATTGTCGTAGTTCAATCGCCCTTTTGTTTCCGCTGTTGTCCTATCCACCTTACCAGATTACAAGTCGTGCCACCATGTTACTGAAACTTTGCCCTCGCTAGCCGCCTTGTGTGACTTCTCACCGCGCAAGCCCTAGATAGGTTGCAAGTCGTCGTGTGCGTTTCGCCTTGCATCACAACACCTCTTGATCAATCTGGCAATACCTATTGCTGCATATATCAGGGATACTTTCCCTAGGTTGTTTGCTGAGATACTTTGCTCAATTTTGCTTTTGGCATGGCAAGCTTTGCCCTTGCCACCGTTGTGTTGCCGGTGCGTTGTGCCTTCCAGAAACCATAACTTGAGGTACCTTCCATAAAACAGGCATAACTTTTCGCTCGGTGCTCCATTTGATCTCAAACTTTTACAGGAGCTTGACAACGAAAAGATACACATCCGAGAAAATCAAAAAAATTGCTTTTTTGTTTTTCTTTGTCGGTCAGGCTGTTCTCAAAAAAATAAAAAAATCAGGAAGATAATTAAGCAATTGCTTTTCGGATTTGCACGTTTTTATGCAAACTTGCTTGATTTTCTGTAGGCCACATCTTTTCTCTGTTTCATGTGAAACTTTGTGTGGCTTCTATTCTGGTGTTCTTAGTTCTAAGGAAAATATCAAAAAAATCAAAGAAAAAATAAAACTGAAAACACCTGTGATTCCTACTAGTGTCGTTCTAGTGTGGCTATTACGGTACTGATATTGTGCCGGTTCTTTAAGTTTTATCCATCGTGCCTTGTTCTCTATCTGTCGTGTTGTGCCTAGGGACATGTCTTAGCCTGCAACTGTGACTTGTGTTTTAGATACTTAATGAACTTTGCTAATCTGCACTCGTTAATTGTTATTCCTTGCTACATATTGTGCCTGCCCTACAGCTCCACATATACTTCTGTCCGCACAGGTTCTCTTCCTTGCAACTGTTACACCAGCTTACAACATATTGTACTGACCTATTGGCATTGGTAAGAACACTTGCAAGACGGGAGTAAGCCGTTGAGATTTTGCAGGCCACATTTAACCCCTACCCCCACACACACCTCTAGTAGTTGTTGGTCGATAGGGATAATATTTTTTGTGTTGTTTTTGTTGTCTTCTAACCATGTCTGCAGGAAAAGGAGCAAGCTCACCCACTGGGTTCAATGATTGTGTGGCCAAGGATGAACTGACTCAAGTGATGAATGAGCAGCGCGCCTTCATCACAGATCGCTTTGATGAGATGATGCACCATATAAACAATCTGGCCACTCGGATTGAGCATATCGAGAACCGACCTCCACCGGAACAACCACGTCATCAAGATGAAGAAGAAGACGAGGAGGACGCCTGAAGGGACCGTAACACCCTAAGAGGGGGGTGAATTAAGTGTCTCTAAAAACTAAGGCTCCAATTGCACATATCAAAACCTATTTCAATTTCTATCTAAATGTGCTCTAGGTTTTCTCTATGTGTTGCTATCTCTACCGCTACAAAGTTTTGCACCCTAGGTCCAATCCTATACTAGCATGGCAAGTCTAGGAAAGGTAAATGCGGAAAGTAGTGCGCGTATGAAATGCGGAAGGTAAAGGATAGAGAAGAGCAAACTCCCAGCACGACGATTTTTACCGAGTTATTGGAAAGCTCACGAGCTTTCCACTAATCCTCGTTGTTGGAGCCCCTCCAAAAGGGAATGCCTGCGCAAGGGCATAAACTCCCCGGTCGAGTAACTTCATCGGTGACCACAGGACTTCCCCACGCGCAAGTGGGTCTCCGTTCGTCCCTCCCTAGATGCTCCTCGCCACCTCCACTTGGTAGAGCTTCGGCCAAACGCCAAGGGCCTCTCCTCCCTTGCACAAGCACCAGCGGCCTCTCCACAAACTCGGTTGGAGGGTCTCGCAAGACTACAAGCCCCGGATTACAACACTTGTTGTGTGCAAGCACCGGTAAGCAAAGAGGTATGCAAACCTCGCTAAACTCTAGGCTAAACGCCTAAGAGATGCGCTAAAGGGTCTAGACTAGCACTAAGCCATTTGCTAATCACCTAGATCTTCTATTTAGCACTTTGGTGGATTGAGCACTTAAGAATGTGTAGAACACTTGCCAATAGCTTCTCCCAGCTCAAGCATGCTTCAAATGGCCGAGGCAACCCATATTTATAGCCCCAACCAAAAGAACTAGCCGTTGTGTAGCCGTTGCACACTTTCTGGTTAGGACCGACTCATTCGGTGCCCTTTCCATGCCACCACCGAATCAATCGGTGCTCACCAGAGCCGAACAACATGTTTGTTGACGGTCGTTAAAACCATTCGGTGACTGTCAACATTTTGGGAGAAACAAGGGTTTCATGCCATGTTCCATACATAAAATGTTTATTACTAACAAATTCCACAAGTTTTGGTGTAACACCCCTGGTGTTTAAAACGTATAAGTAAGAGGCATTAAACAAACTAAGGAACTATAAACCCTGAAACTAAATTGCTAGTAGGAATGAGATTATACACGAGGATTGCTAAGTTTGTACTCGTGCTTTGGTTCTTGAAATTTGAACCCTACAAAAACTTTTCTAGTACAAATCTAAACATCTTCTCTTACAAGTTGCACGGCAAAACTCTAAATACATACTCTCGAGACGACGCATAAAAATCTCCTAAAAAGAAGTCAGGATTGAACGGCAAATTAAGTAATGCTTCTATGCCCCTAAAGGTCTTAAAGGACTAATGGCTCATATGAAGTCAACACATGAAATAATTCCAACTAAAGATATTAATGACCTTCTGAAGGCAAGGTTCTAATTTAAAATTATAAATAAGAGTTGTGCACATCACAAACGTCTGATCAATATGAAAGGTTGTAGTTCTTTTCTTGTTTCGAAACACCTTTCTTTGGGAAAGTATTTTCTAATTATAAAACCAAACCACTTTCTCAAATGGAAGTTGTGTATATATAAAAATGTGTCATTTGCAACCTTGGTGAGTTATGTATAACTCAGATGCTTAATCCACCAAACATAGGAAATCAAGTTTGAAAGACCAGCTTAACCATGAGATGAAAATGAAAATAAGAAAAACTAGAGTTCATGTAAAATTATGAAACTTATGCCTACTCTAACATGATAATTTATATCTCTGTTTTTCCTTTTTGGTGTTGGTTGTATATAAATAGTGATAGACCCTTTATGGCCTCAACATCCCTGAAATAAAAATGTAGAAAACACCTTTAAAACAGGTTAAAAGGGGAAAAAGTGATGTTGGAATTCAAAAATTCCTCAAAATTCAAATTTAAATTCAAAAACAGAGGTCTTTTGACACCCAACTGAAATCTCAAGAATTTTGTACTAAACTTGAAAATATCCAAAAATAAAAGTTGTTTGTCATCACAAATAAGGCCTAGCCACTGTTTGGAACTTTTGAAAATTTTGCAGTTTAGCCCCTCAAAAACTCGAAAAACAGTTCTGAACATGTTTTTGAAATTGGGTTGTTTGAGCTTGAAAAATTTGAAATTTTAGGTTAACCCTAAAAAGAAAGTTGTGTCCTACATCTCAAATTCCAACTTTTATTTTTACACTTTTCCAGGTTCAGTTCAAAATTTTGGAGAAAATTCAACAGGGGGAAAGGAGCTCCACGGAGCTGCCAGCTCGCCCCCTGGCGCGCTCTGCGCTGGCCGGGGCGCGACCGCCACGTGGCCGGCGAGCGGCGGAGGCCGCGCCGAGCCGGCCAAGCCGCGGCGTCCGCTGGCGCTTGTCCTCACGCGGTTGTCCCTCCCTTCCCGAGCCATCACGTCGCGTGCGACAGCGCGTTTTGCCTCGCGCCGCGGAGCGCCATCATGGCCGGAGCTCGGCCACTGGCCTCAGCCGCGCGCGCCGCGCAGCGCCGTCCCGTAGGCCGCGATTCTCTTCCCGCTACGCTCCAAGAAGCTCTGCAGAGGATCCCCCAGCACCACGCCACGATCTCCTTCGCCCAACCCACGCTCGCGCCGCTGCCCGAGCCGTCAGCGCCATCAATGGCGACCTTGACGGCCCGAGCGCTCGTGCGTACGCTTCCGAGGCCGCTCGGTGCTCACTAACGCACCCAAACACTTCCCTAAGCATCCGCATTCCTTCCCCCAGGTAGCGCCCAGTCCTTCTCCCTCTCCCCGCGTTCGCTCCCATCGTCTTCAACCTCGGGACGCTTTGAGCAAGGCTCGAGCTTCCTCGCCGCGAACCCAAATCGACCACGAATCCCTCCACGTTTTCCCAATCCCCCGCTCGTGAAGCTCGCTCACTCACCCAGCTAGCCGCTCGAGCATTCCCCAGCTCGAATCGAGCCTCACACGCCACGAATCGAGGCTTTTCCCCACTGCTCGGCCATTATCACCGCGAACACCACCTCCACATCGAGCTCCATACCCCGGCTATCCCCGTCTCAGTCGGGCCCCACGACGAGCTCCACCATCGTCCGGTGAAGCTCACACGCCCCTCCGCGCATCGTCTCGACCACCGTAGACCTCTAGCGACGTCGACGGAGCCAACCGCGCCGCCACTCAACGTCGAAGAGCCGTGCCGCTTCACCTCCGGCCACGAGACCTACCTCAACCGACTCGCGGTGAGCTCCTCTCCATTTCCCCCAACTTTCCCCGAGCCAACTCGTCGTCGTTTCGCCGGCGTAGCAACGCCGACGAGCCGTGGACCTGTTCGCGTTCCCCTTTTTAGTTCTAGGGTCCTCCCCGCAAAAATTAGGGACTGGTTTGAAAGGTTTTAAAAGTTTTAGGGTCTTCAGCGCAAAAGGATTCTTAACCCTAGATCTATTTTCCCGAAATCTTGTAAAATCCACCAAAAATCGTACACAAATCAGAAAAATGCACAAAAATACTCCCCTGATTTGTGAGACTGTAAACTCCAATCTCATGTTAGCATGTATATACTTTTGGTGAACCAATTTTGAATTAAAATTCAAACTGTGAATTTAGAAACTTGTGCACCATTTCAAATCCAGAGCTCCGCTAGGGCTGAGCTTTGGATATGTTGTTTGCTATGACTTTGGACACCTTGTGTCCAAAGGGGACCCAAAAAATATGGACAGTAGCTTCAGTTATGAATTAATTTGTGATTCCTGTCTTTTTGCAGTCCTGAAATTATTAAAAATAATCCATGCAGCTAAAAATCACCATTTCTCTCCAGAGGCCTAGGAACTTGTTAGCGCATCAGCTAAAAATGCAAAACTTAATTTTTGATCTGTTTAGACTAGCAAATAAATAGATATGTGTTTTTGGATAGAAATTTATTGAGGACTGTCCAAGGGTTATTTTGAGCCACCACCTGGCCAGAGCCCTCCATGCACTCATAACTAGCTCTGGTAGGAAAATTTCCTGATTTGGATGTATTTTCGATTTTATATGAATTTATCTTGATTTTTTAGGCAGCAGTTTGTACTATTTTTAATAAATTCTGTGTAGCTCAGTTTTAGCTAAATTTTGGAGTGAGCCTACTCCAATAGCTGTCATAAAGTTTATAGATAAAAAGGATGAACAGAAACTGAGAAACAAAAATGAGAAGAAATTAAGGTGGAATTGAGTTATACAAAAGAATAGACCTTTTTGATAACTAATTAAAATAAAACATGGAAAAGTCTAAAAATTCCAGAACAGCACCCTAACTTCAAAATAATAAATGGAAATTCTTTTATATATGTACACAATCACCATCGAAAGTAAAAACCTTTATGGCACCGTTCCAAGTGTGTTGTAAGGTGAAAGAAGAGAATTCGTTTTTGTCTAGGTGAATATGGCCTCAAATGCCCCGTGCTTTTATTGGAACATTGAAGTCAATGTAAATCTTATGCATGTGCATCTCGTATAGATGCCGCAACATGCGTACCCATCCCGGATTTCGAAGAAGGACCACAAGAAGGATGGGAGAATGCTGCTGAAGCAAGTCAAACTATCCCTGCCTTAGCCCAAGCTTTGAGTTGAGCAAAAAGGCAAGCCCCGGAGCATAACCTAAACTTTAAAGTTTATGCATCTATGAATTCCCCATGCTTGTGCATTTATGTTTCAAGGAGTTGATTGGATACCTTAGCTGCACATTTCTAGTACCTATGACTTGCAACACTAGTATGAAAGGATCGATAGGGCATTGCTTTAGGTCCGTTACAAGTCGAGTGATTTCCTGTCACTCGCGAGACATAGGAGTTGCTTGTCTTTACTTATGTTGGAATCATAAGGATGGACGGGCGGGATGGTAGATGTAGATCTCCCGTCCGTGTATGATAATTGATTTAAGGTCGAAACGTGTCGTTGAGTGTGTCAAATTTTTGAACGTACCACATGCATGCCGATATATGGGAATCGGTAAGCCCGGTACCAGATTGAAGCAATTAGGGCCGATAGCCATCTCTCCTTGGAAACTTTGTTTCCCCTGCCGTACACTTGTGGATATATGCGTGAGACTGTGAGTGAAGCAGTAAACCTCTATCCTAAAGAAGGTGGATTCGGATCCGAATTGTGGATCGATGGGAAAGGTTGGGAAGTGCTTGTACCTTTTATAGCAAGCATTATCCGTGTGTGTTGGGTTTCCCCTGGCCAGGTAGCAAAATTCGGTTCGAACTGTCCGCTTCTCGCGGTTAATGAGACTGCTTGACCGCCTTGCTGCATTGAGTAACAAGTGGAACTATGAGATTGATGAACTTGTTGTATGAATTAAATTGTATTGCACCACTTGTATGCTTAGAGAGGATGCTAGTCTAGAATGGTTAAATCTACTAGAATATGACGCTAAAACTATGAAAGCAAGGATCTACTCTTAGTTGCTTTTTGGCAAACAAACCCACCAGCCAAAAGCCTCTCATGTCTAGATGTCGGTGATGTAGTTTTCACCCGACGGGTAAGCCTTTCTGAGTATTAGTTTACTCAGCCTTGCTTGTGGCTTTTATTACAGGTGCAATGTTGGATGTGGCAGTCGATGCCCTTGCTTGGCCTGCCCAGGTTCCCCCTGGATGGCACATCGAGTGGGTTCCGTCCTCTGCCGAGGAACGGGAGGAGTAGCACCGTGGCAGGCTTCATCATGGTGTTACGTTGTGTCGTCGTTAGTTTATCTTTCCGCTGCAATGAACTATTTATTTCCGCTGCAATGAACTTGATACTCTGATTTAAATTTCGAACTTGGTATGTAATAACTTCGAGATACTATTTATGTATGTTAAATTTGTGGAATGTTGTAATCTCTGGAACTCACCTTCGTGTGGGCGTGCCTGTCGTTTCGATCGAGTAAAGTACATGGTTAAATCGGGTTTAATCCGACGGCGCTCCAGCTTATTCCGGATTAAGTGCCTAACTACTTGATTAGTGGTCCCGGGGTACTTAACTTGGAATAATTTCGGAGTGGTCCGCCACAGCTGGCATCAGAGCCGAAACAGCGCACCGGAGAGAGCAACAAACCTTAAATAAACATTTTGGAATAAAACTTGCCAACTCTTACTTCCGCCGCGCAGTGTGACGGAAGGTTATTCTTAGGACCGCTAAGGATGTTACCTAGAGCGTGAAGCCTATGTGGGTTAAGGGATCACGATATGATAGGTGGCTAATAATATATTATACTGACTTCCAGCATATTTCATTCTGTCATTTACTTTACGCAATGGTGGGCGCAAGGTACGGCGATTGCTGTAACGTACCACGGCACTATATGAAAATATAGTGGCGGCACATAGTCAATACGCTGTGATGGCGTATGAAAATAGAATAGCATGGTGGGCGCAAGGTACGGCGATTGCTGTAGCGTACCACGGCATCATATGCAAATATGATGCCGGCACAAAGTCAATACGCTACTTCATGAGCGTATGAAATTGTCAATATGTTGCCTTGGTGACATATGAACATTGCCCGTTCAATGTTGAACGTTCGGGTGCCACCTATATAGTGGGTGGTAATGAATGGAGACGCTTTCGTGAGTGCTGGCACGAAAGGTTGATTATATATGCTCTGGAACGGAATTTTCTGCAGGTACACTAACCACGATTTCCTATGATGAACGGTTAGAAAAGTTCGGCTAGTTAATATAGGGAGAGACGGATGTTGCCTAGCCACCGGCACTAACTTCGTAGGCCAAAGGTTTATTGGCACGTGTGTTGGTGAGAACGAATAGGCTGCTCATGCATTGCATTTCACTGAAATAATATTGAACCTTAATACGTGACCAATCGAACAGCCGTCAAAATTCAAATCACAACCGAAACTCTGCCGAAACCAGTCTGTTTGCACCATTAATTAGAAACTGAAAACGTTGCCAAACGAAAACGTGTTCAACATAAAAGTTGTCATATATGTTATCTAGTTTGTGCTGTAGAAATTTCAACAAATTTGGTTCGGTAGATTAAGAGCTATGCTTAAAATGGTAACCCCCTGTCTGCTGGAATTTTCTGGGAACAACAAGTTAGAAAGTGGATTTTTATACCCTCTTAGCAGCAGTTTCTGCTAGAGGCTTAAAAATGAAAGTTGTCACAAATTTTGTCTAGTTTATGCTGGCAAAATTTCCACAAATTTGGTTCAGCCAATTAAAGGTTATGCTCAAAATACCAACTTCCTGTCTGCTGGAATTTCAGCAGAGAGTTAATTAAAAGATTGGGGTTTTGCGCCACCTAGATCACTTGTTTTGTTTTTGTGTTGAACTAAAAAGTTATTGGAAATTATCTAAACTGTATTCTGGTCAAGTTGGGTAATGTTTGGGCATATAGATTTTGAGATATGAAATTTTTCCTACTCTGTCCATAATCTGATTACTTTCTTTAAATATATGTCGGTTCTCGCTTTAGTTTTGATGTCTATATTGCTGCCGCCTCACTTGTAGCTAGCTCTGCTGTGGCATCTCTAATTTTTAACACTTAAGTAAGCTGCATTTAAGTTAAGAAAGGCAAGACTTTTGGACAAGTAGAACTCGACATATGGACCAAATACCGACCTCCTGTCTTACTAAATATTCTGGGGACAGTCGTTGAGAATGTGAATATTTGCACCATGTTAACCTCAAATTTGACGAAATGATGAACAGTAAACTTGTACACAAACATGTCAAAAACACTCTGGTGAATTTTGAGAAATTTTGGTTTACTCAAGTTGGAGTTATGAAGCTTTAAGGTTGCAGCCGGAGATATTGGATTTCTATTATCTAGTGCATATCCTTCAACATGATTTTGTCAAAACTTTTACCACCTGAAGATGGTCTTCTAGGATGTAAGATGGTTACCAAAGTTAATTTGAAATTTATAATGGAAACACCCACGAAGTTTCAGCCCCAAAATAAAAAGGGAACTAGAGTTATAGGGAAAATCATATGGTTCGGTGTGCTGAAAATCCATCTAAACCGAGACGCCTAGATTGAAAGTTTTGACCAACTTAACCACTAGATCAGCGTCTGAGATGCAAACCAATGTGTAGATTACCAAATTCCTACTACCTGGCCAAGGATGAGAAATTTTGGATGCTGGAGCTAGGAGCTATGAATTCTCTTCTACGGAAACACAATCTGTCCAGAGTAATTCTTCTTTAATTTTAATCTCTAATATCCTCCACATCTACGCTACCATAAGACACCTGTCCCAAAGCAAGGCAATATGGACTACTTCAATCCTTTCTCTTTGTCCTATCCCTTTTAGACACTTGATCCGCTTATGAAATAGGAGAATGTAATGACTTAGGATCAGCACGTGCTCCCTCCTTGGGCGTAATCATTGAATTAATAAGTAGTTAAGGGTGGATCAAGAACTCTGAGCTTAGGAGGAGTATATGGATATGCAATGACTTGAACCAACAATGTAAATGTAGGGGTGTCAAGTATAACAATGTCCTATTACATGATGTGTTGGGATCCGAACCCTCGACCTCCCTTATTGCTCGATTCCATACACCTCAAATCTCACATCTTGATCAAATTATTATCACTAACTCTCACATGCCGCGTGATTTTGATCACCCACCACTCTCGACTTTTGGTCCCTTATACTCAACTACCTTGATTTCTTGATCCTTGAATCCTTGTTTTATTCTTGCTCAAGGAAATAAATATAAATGAGAACAAGACGTAAATTGGGTCAAGGTCACATTTGTATGCATAAAGGTTATCCGTACCTTCTTCATGCAATTGAATCATTCCGAGTAATTCATGTGCATGGGCATTGCATACCATTAACATGTCATTTGAATCATGATAATCTTTTGGTACCTAACCACATGTGCATCTAACTCACTTCTCCCTCCTAGTGTCAATTGGGTTGTCCCCTCCGAATTTATTGTGGTATTGTATTCCCTAACCTATGGTGCCGTGATGGAACCTAGGACCTCGTGTGTGCGCTGCAGCCACACGCTTGAGTCACTTGGAGCACACTGGTGTCTTGGTATGTGGGGATATGACCCACAAAGACCTTTATTGACAACCCAATTCGATACTTCCTTACTCTCACTAATTGATCCGCAATAATGACTTTTAATTATGTAGCGTGAGGTCTACTAACTTGCATCACAGCATGTACATCATACTCTCATAAGCATATGCACCATACGCTCATGTGCATGTGTATCATATCATGTGCACCTCATCATGAACATGCCATGTATACCATGGTAAAGTGCATAAGTTTGGCAATTTGGCAATTAAGATAAAAAAAAATTTGAGCAAGAATTTCCCAAAATTTCCATGCCACACCACCTTCTCTAGGTGTATTCCCTCATCGCCATAAGCAAATCTTTTATTGCCCCACTCTTCCTTTAGCTCATCCTAGAAATTGGGCAGCAACCCCGTGTAATGTCAAGCCATGATCGTTTAGTATGATGTGGGCTAGTTTTAAAAAAAAATCTATTGGGCACTCTTGTCATCTCATAACCTCGTTGTTCATTAACCCTCCCCAGAGTTTATTCCTTGTTCTTGTTGATATAAAAGTGGGTAAATCATTGTTTAATTAAGACCTACAATTGGTTAAGCGTCTTGCCCGTGACTATCTATAGTCTCAAAGATCACCTCTGCCTACTGTTTCTCCCACCATCACCGCAGGGTCTCAAGGGCCAGTTTGACCCCCCTCTGTATCCGTGCGTCGTGTGCTCTGCCCCGTTCACCAGTCCACTATCACCTTCGTCGTTTTTCCCTACCGCTGCTGCCCAACACTCCCCCAGTCGCCATCGTACCACCGTCCCGTCACCCAGGGAATCTCATTGCCGGCCCCTACCTCCTGCTGTCGACACACCACTATTGCTGCTCCACTCCGGCCGTCGATAAATGCAGCCTCTCCAATGGCTGCCATCACTCCATGGTGCTCCACTTGAGTCACACCACTCCACCGCTCTCGCCTCTCTTCGGCGACCTCCACGGTACCCAAGCTGCCCATTCCCCACCGTGTCCTCCATTCTTTGACAAGCAAGCTCTGCCTCCACCTTTTTGTAAAGCCACGAGGAAGTGCCCCTCCCGGCAACCACCTTGTCGTTTAACCAAGGTCTACGGCACCAACTTCATCGAAGAAGGAGTTCGCACAGAAGTCACCTGAGGATTCCACAAGAATTAAGTCAACGAGCAAGGAAGATTTCGACTTTTCGACACCATCCATGGATTGCCCTTTTCTTTCCCCCGATTGGCCCTGGAGTTCACTGGACAATAGTGGTGTATTACTTTTGCCTTGTGTGCCAAATCTTGATGCTCTTAGCTTTCCATATCTACATTCATCGCCCGCTCCCACATGAACGACGTTGATGTTGTATCCGAGATCTGGTATCAATTATCATCTCCAAGCTGTGAACCTGTAAGAACTTGGGTGTGTTGTATCTGTGTTTCTTTGACCAACACCTCTTTCTTCTAATAAAATTTCCACCTTTCCTCCCTGTGCGAATCTCGGGACGAGATTCTTTTTAAGGAGGGTAGGCTGTAACACCCCTGGTGTTTAAAACGTATAAGTAAGAGGGATTAAACAAACTAAGGAACTATAAACCCTGAAACTAAATCGCTAGTAGGAATGGGATTATACACGAGGATTGTTAAGTTTGTACTCGTGCTTTGGTTCTTGAAATTTGAACCCTACAAAAAACTTTTCTAGTACAAATCTAAACATCTTCTCTTACAAGTTGCACGGCAAAACTCTAAATACATACTCTCGAGACGACGCATAAAAATCTCCTAAAAAGAAGTCAGGATTGAACGGCAAATTAAGTAATGCTTCTATGCCCCTAAAGGTCTTAAAGGACTAATGGCTCATATGAAGTCAACACATGAAATAATTCCAACTAAAGATATTAATGACCTTCTGAAGGCAAGGTTCTAATTTAAAATTATAAATAAGAGTTGTGCACATCACAAACGTCTGATCAATATGAAAGGTTGTAGTTCTTTTCTTGTTTTGAAACACCTTTCTTTGGGAAAGTATTTTCTAATTATAAAACCAAACCACTTTCTCAAATGGAAGTTGTGTATATATAAAAATGTGTCATTTGCAACCTTGGTGAGTTATGTATAACTCAGATGCTTAATCCACCAAACATAGGAAATCAAGTTTGAAAGACCAACTTAACCATGAGATGAAAATGAAAATAAGAAAAACTAGAGTTCATGTAAAATTATGAAACTTATGCCTACTCTAACATGATAATTTATATCTCTGTTTTTCCTTTTTGGTGTTGGTTGTATATAAATAGTGATAGACCCTTTATGGCCTCAACATCCCTGAAATAAAAATGTAGAAAACACCTTTAAAACAGGTTAAAAGGGTAAAAAGTGATGCTGGAATTCAAGAATTCCTCAAAATTCAAATTTAAATTCAAAAACAGAGGTCTTTTGACACCCAACTGAAATCTAAAGAATTTTGTACTAAACTTGAAAATCTCCAAAAATAAAAGTTGTTTGTCATCATAAATAAGGCCTAGCCACTGTTTGGAACTTTTGAAAATTTTGCAGTTTAGCCCCTCAAAAACTCGAAAAAACAGTTCTGAACACCTTTTTGAAATTGGGTTGTTTGAGCTTGAAAAATTTGAAATTTTAGGTTCACCCCAAAAAGAAAGTTGTGTCCCACATCTCAAATTCCAACTTTTATTTTACACTTTTCCAAGTTCAATTCAAATTTTTGGAGAAAATTCAAAAGGGGCAAAGGAGCTCGACGGAGCTGCCAGCTCGCCCCCTGGCGCGCTCTGCGCTGGCCGGGGCGCGGCCGCCACGTGGCCAGCGAGCGGCGGAGGCCGCGCCGAGCCGGACAAGCCGCAGCGTCCGCTGGCGCTTGTCCTCACGCGGTTGTCCCTCCCTTCCCGAGCCATCACGTCGCGTGCGACGGCGCGTTTTGCCTCGCGCCGCGGAGCGCCATCTTGGCCGGAGCTCGGCCACTGGCCTCAGCCGCGCGCGCCGCGCAGCGCCGTCCCGCAGGCCACGATTCTCTTCCCACTACGCTCCAAGAAGCTCTGCAGAGGATCCCCCAGCGCCACGCCACGATCTCTTTCGCCCAACCCGCGCTCCCGCCGCTGCCCGAGCCATCAGCGCCATCAATGGCGACCTTGACAGCCCGAGCGCTCGTGCGCACGCTTCCGAGGCCGCTCGGTGCTCGCTAACACGCCCAAACACTTCCCTGAGCATCCGCATTCCTTCCCCCAGCTAGCGCCCAGTCCTTCTCCCTCTCCCCGCGTTCGCTCCCATCGTCTTCAACCTCGGGACGCTTTGAGCAAGGCTCGAGCTTCCTCACCGCGAACCCAAATCGACCGCGAATCCCTCCATGTTTTCCCAATCCCCCGCTCGTGAAGCTCGCTCACTCACCCAGCTAGCCGCTCGAGCATTCCCCAGCTCGAATCGAGCTTCACACGCCATGAATCGAGGCTTTTCCCCACTGCTCGGCCATTATCACCGCGAACACCACCTCCACGTCGAGCTCCATACCCCGGCCATCCCCGTCTCAGTCGAGCCCCACGACGAGCTCCACCATCGTCCGGTGAAGCTCACACGCCCCTCCATGCATCGTCTCGACCAACGCAGACCTCTAGCGACGTCGCCGGAGCCAACCGCGCCGCCGCTCAACGTCGATGAGCCGTGCCGCTTCACCTCCGGCCACGAGACCTACCTCAACCGACTCGCGGTGAGCTCCTCTCCATTTCCCCCAACTTTCCCCGAGCCAACTCGCCGTCGTTTCGCCGGCGTAGCAACGCCGACGAGTCGTGGACCTGTTCGCGTTCCCCTTTTTAGTTCTAGGGTCCTCCACGCAAAAATCAGGGACTGGTTTGAAAGGTTTTAAAAGTTCTATGGTCTCCAGCGCAAAAGGATTCTTAACCCTAGATCTATTTTCCCGAAATCTTGTAAAATCCACCAAAAATCATACACAAATCAGAACAATGCACAAAAATACTCACCGGATTCGTGAGACTGTAAACTCCAATCTCTTTTGGTGAACCAATTTTGAATTAAAATTCAAACTGTGAATTTAGAAACTTATGCACCATTTCAAATCCAGAGCTCCGCTAGGGCTGAGCTTTGGGTATGTTGTTTGCTATGACTTTGGACACCTTGTGTCCAAAGGGGACCTAAAAATATGGACTGTAGCTTCAGTTATGAATTAATTTGTGATTCCTATCTTTTTGCAGTCCTGAAATTATTAAAAATAATCCTTGCAGCTAAAAATCACCATTTTTCTCCAGAGGCCTAGGAACTTGTTAGCACATCTGTTAAAAATCTAGCAAATAAATAGATATGTGTTTTCGGATAGAAATTTATTGAGGACTGTCTAAGGGTTATTTTGAGCCACCACCTGGCCAGAGCCCTCCATGCACTCATAACTAGCTCTGGTAGGAAAATTTCCTGATTTGGATGTATTTTCGATTTTATATGAATTTATCTTGATTCTTTAGGCAGCAGTTTGTACTATTTTTAATAAATTCTGTGTAGCTCAGTTTTAGCTAAATTTTGGAGTGAGCCTAACTCTTATACTCCAGTAGCTGTCATAAAGTTTATAGATAAAAAGGATGAACAGAAACTGAGAAACAAAAATGAGAAGAAATTAAGGTGGAATTGAGTTATATAAAAGAATAGACCTTTTTGATAACTAATTAAAATAAAACATGGAAAAGTCTAAAATTCCAGAACAGCACCCTAACTTCAAAATAATAAATGGAAATTCTTTTATATATGTACACAATCACCATCGAAAGTAAAAACCTTTATGGCACCGTTCCAAATGTGTTGTAAGGTGAAAGAAGAGAATTCATTTTTGTCTAGGTGAATATGGCCTCAAATGCCCCGTGCTTTTATTGGAACATTGAAATCAATGTAAATCTTATGCATGTGCATCTCGTATAGATCTCGGAACATGCGTACCCATCCCGGATTCCGAAGAAGGACCACAAGAAGGATGGGAGAATGCTGCTGAAGCAAGTCAAACTAACCCTGCCTTAGCCCAAGCTTTGAGTTGAGCAAAAAGGCAAGCCCCGGAGCATAACCTAACCTTTAAAGTTTATGCATCTATGAATTCCCCATGCTTGTGCATTTACATTTCAAGGAGTTGATTGAATACCTTAGCTGCACATTTCTAGTACCTATGACTTGCAACACTAGTATGAAAGGATCGATAGGGCATTGCTTTAGGTCCGTTACAAGTCGAGTGATTTCCTGTCACTCGCGAGACATAGGAGTTGCTTGTCTTTACTTATGTTGGAATCATAAGGATGGACGGGCGGGATGGTAGATGTAGATCTCCCGTCCGTGTATGATAATTGATTTAAGGTCGAAACTTGTCGTTGAGTGTGTCAAGTTTTTTAACGTACCACATGCATGCCGATATATGGGAATCGGTAAGCCTGGTACCAGATTGAAGCAGCTAGGGCCGATAGCCATCTCTCCTTGGAAACTTTGTTTCCCCTGTCGTACACTTGTGGATATATGCGTGAGACTGTGAGTGAAGCAGTAAACCTCTATCCTAAGGAAGGTGGATTCGGATCCGAATTGTGGATCGATGGGAAAGGTTGGGAAGTGCTTGTACCTTTTATAGCAAGCATTATCCGTGTGTGTTGGGTTTCCCCTGGCCAGGTAGCAAAATTCGGTTCGAACTGTCCGCTTCTCGCGGTTAATGAGACTGCTTGACCGCCTTGCTGCATTGAGTAACAAGTGGAACTATGAGATTGATGAACTTGTTGTATGAATTAAATTGTATTGCACCACTTGTATGCTTAGAGAGGATGCTAATCTAGAATGGTTAAATCTACTAGAATATGACGCTAAAACTATGAAAGCAAGGATCTACTCTTAGTTGCTTTTTAGCAAACAAACCCACCAGCCAAAAGCCTCTCATGTCTAGATGTCGGTGATGTAGTTTTCACCCGACGGGTAAGCCTTGCTGAGTATTAGTATACTCAGCCTTGCTTGTGGCTTTTATTACAGGTGCAATGTTGGATGTGGCAGTCGATGCCCTTGCTTAGCCTGCCCAGGTTCCCCCTGGATGGCACATCGAGTGGGTTCCGTCCTCAGCCGAGGAACGGGAGGAGTAGCACCGTGGCAGGCTTCATCATGGTGTTACGTTGTATCGTCGTTAGTTTATCTTTCCGCTGCAATGAACTATTTATTTCCGCTGCAATGAACTTGATACTCTGATTTAAATTTCGAACTTGGTATGTAATAACTTCGAGATACTATTTATGTATGTTAAATTTGTGGAATGTTGTAATCTCTGGAACTCACCTTCGTGTGGGCGTGCCTGTCGTTTCGATCGAGTAAAGTACATGGTTAAATCGGGTTTAATCCAACGGTGCTCCAGCTTATTCTAGATTAAGTGCCTGATTACTTGATTAGTGGTCCCGGGGTACTTATCTTGGAATAATTTCGGAGTGGTCCGCCACATTTGGATGATTTGTGCCTGCAGGGACCTAGTGGTGAAATTTCACCCAAATTGGGCTCAGACCCAGGCCGACCGGCCTCCCCTAGGCCGGTCGGCCTGGCCCTGGCACATTTGGGTGTCAAACTTCGTCCATGCAGAGGAAACACAATGAAGATGATCAGGGACGTTGATTCCAACGTCGGTTTGATTAGGGACCTGAAAGGCCTAGGATGCTTTGTACAAGGATTGAAGGGCCCACCTACCTAACTTACCGGCCGTAACCGCCAGAGCGAAGGCGGTGGCCAGAGGTGCCAGGTGGAGGCCGATCGGCCTCATCTAGGCCGGCCGGCCTCCCCTCGGCTCCAATGGCCCACCTCCTTCTCTCAAGGGACGGTTATGATAGTTAGGAGGTGGGGCCAGCTGCAACCGACGTCCAAAGGCTATATAAAGGACCCTCCTCTTTACACACACTACACACCACTACACATTACTCCACTTGAAGTTTAGGAGCTCTTCCATTTTTCCCTTTTCTTAGTCTAGGATTAGAGTTGGGAGTAGAGTCGAGTCGAGCTAGTTCCAGAGTTCCTCGGAGTTCTGGTAAAGCTCTTGTATCCTTTCCTTCGTTTGAAGAGTTTAATATATATATATATCTTCTATCTTCAGAGCATTTATAAGCCTATCTTTATTTACCTTCCCTTTTTGGGTTGTTTCCTATAGTTTTAGGTCTAGAGTGTAGTTTAGCTCTATCGGCATTTATCTTGCGGGTTTTCTAGTCTTGACCAAGGCCGTAAGACGCCTTGGAAGGACGGGGTTTTCTTCTGAAGGTACCCAGAGGAAATCCTAACATTAAGTTCAGACGTGGTGTCTGACTTAGTGTTAGCTAGGAAGTGTGTTGCACCCCACGGAACTGATGTGGTAGGAGGCAGGTGGTGACAGCCCTGTCTGTCCTTTGTAGTCCACCATGTTCGGGTGTATTCATAACAGTAGTTGCTGGGCCTGGGGGGAACCCCTCTCTCATCCCAATCTGAGTTCACCCCGCTGCAGTCGTCGAAGCAAGCTCTGTTCCCGATATCTAAGCTAGATTCTGGGTTTAAGGTTATAGTGGCTTAGCTCTGAGTAGAAAACCTAGTAAATTCGGTCTCTCCCAGCGTCTTTCCTTTTCTATAGATTTGAGGCTCCTGTGTGTGTGTCGCTGGTCGTTCAGACCTTCTATTCGGTCATTCATTTGACCATTATCCTACACTTAGGTGTATTTATCCCCCTGAGATTAGTGAGTGTTTATTTCTAGAAAGATCTATCTCATTATTCATCAATTCTCTTTAACCAAGGCTTCCCTGTGGAAATATAAATACGATACCCTGGGTTTCTCCAAGGTGAAAGGCTACACCGATATATTCTGTGCGCTTGCAGAATCTCTTTCTAAGAGCGACATTATAAATCGAGTACCTTCTTACGTTGATTTAAGAATTGACGTTAAGAAGTGCGAACAAGCATTTCTGGCGCCGTTGCCGAGGAAGCAATTGGCTAAATACATTGTTGAATTATTTGATAATCTTTACAGATTTATCACCACTAACCTTAGAGAACTTACCCCTACAAACTCTCGTCTGTTTTTGATGTGTTTTGCAGGCTAGTGCATGACTGGTTTCAACCTACCATCAAACTTTGATCCGAATCCAAAACGCATTGGGAGAGTTGTGAGGAAAAGAATCGTTCCACCTCAGATTTCACTCAGCTCAAACACCTTGTTCGAATCTTCATCCGACTCCGAGTCGTCGTATTCATCAGCTCCAGAATCACCTGAGACTATGGCTGCCCCAAGGAAGACACTCCGTGAGTATTCCGCCCCGTCAAGCAACAACTTTCTGGGACTGGATGCTCAGGGTGAAGCTGAAGGAGGATTTGAGCTGAGGTCGGGCCTTGTTAACATGGTCCAGGTCAGTCCTTTCTGAGGAAAGGCTGTTGAGGATGCTCACGCTCACCTCAGGAACTTCCTGGAGGTGTGCAGCACAATCAATCCCAAGGGCACACCGATCAATACCATCCGCTTGAAGCTATTCCCTTTCTCCTTGCTTGGCAAGGCGAAAGAGTGGTTCTACACCAACAAAGCAAGCTTCGAGAATACCTGGCAGAAATGCGCCGATGCATTCCTGACCAAGTTGTTTCCGGTGGGCAAGACCAACGCCCTCCGAGGACAAATCACAGGCTTCCAGCAGCATGACAGTGAGTCAGTACCAGAAGCTTGGGAGAGACTACAAGAATATGTTACAGTCTGTCCGCATCATGGCATGGAAGAGTGGTTGATCGCTCAAAACTTCTTCCATGGCCTCACCCATCGATCGCAAGAGTACCTGGATGCAGCAGCGGGAGGAGCCTTCCTTGCGCTGGATGTACCAGCTGCTAAGGCGCTTATCAAAAAGATCGCCACTCACCAGAGTTGGACGAGTGAGAAATATGCTTCACGCACCAAAGGCGTACACCAGATCGACTCCATTGACATGCTCGCTGTGAAGATGGACCTACTTCTAAAGAAAATAGAATCTCCTAAAAAGGAGATGAATCAGATCATTGACGCATGAATGACATGCGAGACGTGCGGTGAATCCGGACACTCGGGCAGCAGTTGCCCGATGACCCAGGAGGAGGCCTGTTTCATCGGAAACGGTGGAAACTTCAACAACTCAGGCTTCCGTCCTCAGCAAGGTTGGAATTCCATGCCCAACCTCCTCTTCAGCCAACAATCAGGTAATCCTCCTAATAACAGCTTTCAGCCGTCCCATAAGGATATTTGGTACGGCCAGAAACAAATTAACGAAAGCATTAGCAAGAAATTGCTACTGACAAAGTTATGGAGTCTCTGGCTGCCCAAATAGACGGGTTTAACTCTGTTATTAAGAACCAACTGAGTTTTAACAAAATGATAGAAACTCAGGTAGCTCAGCTGGCTGCATCTTGTCCTAACCCTAACATGGGGAAACTGCCCGGGCAACTGGAGGTTCCCATTAAGGAGAATGTTAGTGCAGTGACCACGCGGACTGGAAAGTCCACGCGGGATCCATCTTTTCCCCAGGGTGCAGATATGCAGCGAAGGGTTGAAGAAGGAGATGAAGAGGAGGTCGACGAAGATGTCATCCCAGCTGATCAAGGGGAGAATGAGGCCCCGCAAGCCTCGGACACGACCCGTGACCCGAACTACCTCCCGTTCCCTGAACGGAAGAGAAAGCCAGTGGCCAACGAACAATTCGGAAAATTCGTCGAGGTAATCAGGAAGGTCTATATCAATATACCCCTCCTGGATGCTTTGCAGGTCCCGACATATGCAAAATATATCAAGGATATCCTTGGTAACAAGAGGACCCTACCAACTACTGAGACAGTGCAACTCACCGAGGCATGTAGCTCAGCTATACTCGGCCCCAATTTCCCCAAGAAGAAGGATCCCGGATGTCCCATGATTTCCTGCTCAATAGGCGGCCAAGAGTTTGATCACGCCCTATGTGACTTGGGGGCCAGCATCAGCGTGAAGCCCAAGGTAGTCTTCGACAATCTCAAGCATATCACACTGGTCTCTACACCCATGTGCTTGCAGCTAGCGGACCAATCGGTTCGTTACCCCGCTGGAGTAGCGGAGAATGTCCCGGTGAAGATCCGAGACTCATTCATCCCAGTGGATTTCGTCGTCCTCGATATGGAGACAGACGCCAAGAGCTCTCTCATTCTCAGGAGACCATTCTTGAGCACTGCTAATGCCAACATCGATGTTGGCGCTGGGAATATTCAGCTCAAGCTCAATGGGGCAATAGAGGAGTTTACTTTCCTTCCGAAGGAAGAGCCGCCCCAACAAGTCAACATGGTCAGTGAGGTCACACCGAAGCAGCCGGTCCAGAACATGTGTTTCAAGGAGCTTGTGAGTGTGGTGGAGACACTTATCCTTCGAGAGAAGAAGCGGCATGATCGCTATCATGCACAGCGGAGGATATCGAGAAAGAAAATACTGGATCAACTATCAGAGAAAGAGAGGAAGGTTGACACTAAGCCCCGCTAGACGAGGAAGATCTGGCAGACCAAAGTCGTAAAGGACCCGAAGAATACTTCGGAGCGTCCCGCTCAGGACGTAAAACCTGAGCCCTCGCCATAAGGTATGTGGTATTTATCCATGCATTTTTGCATTTGCATGTAGAATAGGTCTCCCTTCCTAATTTTAATTTCCAAATCAGCATGTCATGTTTAATTTTTCACAACTCATGTTTAAATTTTAGCATTGCATATATATACAAAAAAAAATTTCGGCCATCTCTATGGCCGGCCGGCCCCACCTGTCATTGCCTTGGTCAGATTCAAATACAGGGAAGAATAGAATATCGTGCACGAGCACCACGAGGAGGCCGGGCACCGACGGCGCTGGTGGCAGGCCGGTCGGCCCCATCACGGCCGGTCGGCCGCCCTCCGCCGCTCGTGTCCCGTCACCACCCGCCGACGCTCGTCCTTCAGCGCGTAGTGCCCCGACGACCAAGCTCCGCCGCTCGTTGTGCAGCAGCAGGGCCGGCCGGCCCCACCTAGGCCGGTCGGCCTCCCCCCGTCGCCGCTCTATAAAAGTCGAGCGCCAGAACGCTCAGCTCGGCACCCCCTGCGCAGGTAAGCACGAGTTCCACCGAAGTTTAATCTTCTTCCCCCCTGTTTAAGCCTCCTAAGCCCCAAGTTCGAAAAAAAAATTCCCAAGTCTAGCTAAAGAAAATTCTGCCCAAATATTTCTTGCCTCTTGAGCTAAGGTTCCACTGATCAAGAACGATTTGTGGAGGTTCGGTCCCCGCAAGAACGACTAACATTTTTGTGGCGAGTAATTTCCCAGAAGAACGGCTGACTCGTTGTGGTGATTAACCTCCCACAACAACGACTGACTTTCGTTGTGGTTAACCTTCGGGTATTTGCTAGCACTAACATTTTGTAGGAATCATGATGCGAAGGGAGAAAGAGAGGGTGCAGGAAGTAAAGCGGAGGTTCAGCTCATCGAGTTCCAGGCGTTCCCACGGTTCCCAGGACTCCCCGGTGTCCCGAGACACCATGTCTGTTGACACCGCTCAACATGACACGACATCCCAGGGGACCGAGGATAATGAAGTGCCAAGGGACCGTCTCCGTATCCGAATCATGACCCGGATTGAGCATATCATTTCGAGGTCTGATGAGGAACTCAAACTCATCAACCAGTTGAAAACCCGAAGCTTCAGCCATGCCAAGTACATAGACGCCACGCTGGATTGCTTCGTGACATGGAACGCGCATTCGGCAATGCAGAGTGGGCGGACTTCTACCCCGTCCACGAAACAGCTCAGACGGAAGGAACCCCCTCGCCGCGGTGTCGCCAGACCCATGACACGCAGAAGGAGAGCCCTTCACGACAGTGAAGCAGGGCCATCATCAGCAGCAGACACGTCCACTGAACCGCAGCCGCAGCCCCAGCAGAACCCTACGGCCCACATAAGCTTCAACGAAACCTTTGATTATTTCCAAGGTATGAATCTTGGGCCGCAGGTGGGACCATCGCCGTCCGCTAGGTACGATTACGAGAACCCGATCGCCCGAGACATCTCGCAAATCCGTACCCAGCTGGACACGATGAGCCAGCAGCAGCAGGAGATCAGCGACAACCTCGCGCACAACACCGACCTCACACAGCAGACCTGGGGGATTGCCACCTCCCAGCAGCATGATCTCTAAGGCTTCTTCGAGCACATGCACTTCGACCCCAACCAGAACTACTACCACTGAGCTTCATCGAAGGTTGGGGGAGTAGCATGTGCAATACCAAGGTGAGTCCTCTGCCCCTCGTTCCAGTCGTTCCAGTCAGTGAGAAGTACCATGCCATGCCATGCCATGTCATAATAAAATAGGAGTAGTTTTATCTTCTATCAAAAAAAATAAATAAGAAGGCTCCTGACATATATGTGTGGAAATCCGTATGAATCCTGTTTCTTTAGGAGTGATGAAAAGTTGCTCTGTTTATGCTCTCCAAATGCCTCGTTCATAATCTGTTACTATCCTAGTACTTGAGTCTTTTGGCATTTGAGTTTGTCCTAATCATTTTGTGGGAGGCATAAAGCAACTTGTTCATAGTCTAGGCTGTTGATAGCTTTGATATGGTTTGCTTCGAGTTCAACTGCATGCTTATTAAGGGACCTCTCGAAGTCTTTTATAAAAATTTAGATTGGTGAATCTTCCCTGATGGTTTATAGAATCTTATCCAGAGCTAAACAGTTGAATTTAAAAACTTGCCATCATATGCTATCTTGTGTTACTTTGAGTCTTGCCGAGTGGTGAGTTCGCTTGAAGAAGGTACTTGTCATTTACCGGTCTTTCTCCTTTGCGTACCCATTCCATTGCTAGCCTCAAAAGTGTTTGGCGTGTCGGTCGCCCATTCCGGGTCCGATGTCCACCGCCAACACATCCCCCCACAAAAAAAAATCAGCCAAAAATCTCCACTGTGAACCCATTCATTCCAAGGTCATCATACATTCCACACAAATCAATCTCTCTGTGAGCAGAAAAGAGAAAAAAAGTAATGAGTGAGCCATCCTCTTATGAGAAAAGAAAAGAAAATGAAGAAAACGAAAAAGAGTGAAAGAGAGTCAAAGACTCCAACTGTGAGCATCTCATGAAAAATATGAAGGAAAAAGAGAGAGAGAAATAAAAAGAGTGATGATGATCTTCCATGTGTGAGTCCATTCTCTCCCTCTTCCCTGAAAATTACAAATTCCAAAGATCGGGATTTGATGAGTACCAACTCTTGTGAACCACTCTTCGGCTTGGCAACAAAGGTATGCACATTCGCCTCTCCTAAATCCTTAGTCCAAAAGCCCTGAAACAAAATGAAAAGAGAGAGTGAGTGGGCAAGAGTGAGGATATACACCTTGAGTGACTTGAGAGTACCACCAGGGAAAGATTAACCATGCTTTTGGAAAAAAAAATTATCTCCGAGATGGAACCTAAACAGCTGCAGGGAGCACTCTGAAAAGGACCGTTCAGGCTCTCAACCGCCCAAGACGAAGAACTACCGCTATAAGCCCCACAGGTGAGAAAGGTATGCAATCTTACAGATGCCAACTTATTCAATCTACCTATGGATAGTATTGGCTTATGAGCAGGGTATTTGTTGGCCATAAACATTGACGCAACTCCTGACCCTCCGAATCTGAGTTTTAGCCTTGCTCGAGGACGAGCAAGAGTCTAAGCTTGGGGGCATGTTGACGGTCGTTAAAACCATTCAGTGACCATCAACATTTCAGGAGAAACATGGGTTTCATGCCATGTTCCATACATAAAATGTTTATTACTAACAAATTCCACAAGTTTTGGATGATTTGTGCCTGCAGGGACCTAGTGGTGAAATTTCACCCAAATTGGGCTCAGACCCAGGCTGACCGGCCTCCCCTAGGCCGGCCGGCCTGGCCCTGGCACATTTTGGTGTCAAACTTCGTCCATGCAGAGGAAACACAATGAAGATGATCAGGGACGTTGATTCCAACGTCAGTTTGATCAAGGGACCCGAAAGGCCTAGGATGCTTTGTACAAGGATTGAAGGGCCCACCTACCTAACTTACCGGCCGTAACCGCCAGAGAAGCACACTTAACCGTCATTGGGACGTGATCATGGCCGTCCAGAGCGAAGGCGGTGGCCAGAGGCGCCAGGTGGAGGCCGATCGACCTCCCCTAGGCTGGCCGGCCTCCCCTCGGCTCCAATGGCCCACCTCCTTCTCTCAAGGGACGGTTATGATGGTTAGGAGGTGGGGCCAGCAGCAACCGACGTCCAAAGGCTATATAAAGGCCCCTCCTCTTTACACACACTACACGCCACTACACATTACTCCACATGAAGTTTAGGAGCTCTTTCATTTTTCCCTTTTCTTAGTCTAGGATTAGAGTTGGGAGTAGAGTCGAGTCGAGCTAGTTCCGGAGTTCCTTGGAGTTTTAGTAAAGCTCTTGTATCCTTTCCTTTGTTTGAAGAGTTTAATATATATTATCTTCTATCTTCAGAGCATTTATAAGCTTATCTTTATTTACCTTTCCTTTTTGGGTTGTTTCATATAGTTTTAGGTCTAGAGTGTAGTTTAGCTCTATCGGGATTTATCTTGCGGGTTTTCTACTCTCGACCAAGGCCGTAAGATGCCTTGGAAGGATGGGGTTTTCTTCTGAAGGTACCCAGAGGAAATCCTAACATTAAGTGCAGACGTGGTGTCTGACTTAGTGTTTGCTAGGAAGTGTGTTGCACCCCACGGAACTGATGTGGTTGGCGGCAGGTGGTGACAGCCCTGTCCGTCCTTTGTAGTCCACCACGTTCGGGTGTATTCATAACAGTAGTTGCTGGGCCTGGGGGGAACCCCTCTCTCATCCCAGTATGAGTTCCCCCCGCTGCAGTCGTCGAAGCAAGCTCTGTTCCCGATATCTAAGCTAGGTTCTGGGTTTAAGGTTATAGTGGCTTAGCTCTGAGTAGAAAGCCTAGTAAGTCCGGTCTCTTCCAGTATCTTTCCTTTTCAATAGATTTGAGGCTCCTGTGTGTGTGTCGCTGGTTGTTCAGACCTTCTATTCGGTCAATCATTTGACCATTATCCTACACTTAGGTGTATTTATCCCCCTGAGATTAGTGAGTGTTTATTTCTGGAAAGATCTATCTCATTATTCATCAATTCTCTTTAACCAAGGCTTCCCTGTGGAAATATAAATACGATACCCTGGGTTTCCCCAAGGTGAAATGCTACACCGATATATTCTGTGCGCTTGCATAATCTCTTTCGAAGAGCGACATTATAAATCGATTACCTTCTTACATTGATTTAAGAATTGACGTTAAGAAGTGCCAACAATGTTCCAGCCATAAGGACCGACTAATTCGGTGGGGGGACTGACTAATTCGGTTCCCTTGATGAGGTACCACCGAATCAATCGGTGGTAGGCCTTCTCGCTGCCCAAAATGCCTCTAGGACCGACTGATTCGGTCCCCTGGAAGTTGCACCACCAAATCAATCGGTGGCTTATCCGTAGCACTGTTGAGAGCACGGTTTTGGCCATTTTTAAGTCATTTCTTCACCGATTTTCGACCCGTTTTTTTTGCACTTTTCTATGAGATAGAAGCACATTTCTAAACATTTGCATGGCTAAAAACTCATCCTCAAAAATCTCAAAAATACATCTTTAAACACATGTTAGTCCAATGACTATGTTGTCAATCAATCACCAAAATTACAAACATGGCCTAGGGCCATTTTCCTTACAATCTCCCCCTTTTTGGTGATTGATGACAACACAACCAAAGCAAGAGATAATAATATTAAATTGAAAAACAACCACTTGCTAGGATACTATGTAAGAGCAAGAACATATGCATTCAAGATACCAATTGAAACATTTATTTGAAATGCTTGAAAGACTTGAGTTGATCATACCTTGTTCTTACCATTTTGACTAAAATCCCCCTTGTGTGGTCAATTTGGACATAAGGCTCCCCCTTACCCCAATGCCACTTTTCTCACTTTCTTGGACCAAATTTCTTGCACTCTCCCCCAAGCTTGAAATCTACAATCTCCCCTATACTTGAGGTTCTTGCTTTCTTGCATCCTCCCTCTTAAGGTCGGCTCCCCCTTAAGGTGTACTTGCTTTGGTCACTAGAATTCTTCCCCTTTGGAATCAAACACCGAAAAGGAAGACATCAAATACACAAGGGAGAGTTCCATAGAACATGAACCATTGAATGTGGAAGATATGAAATTCTCCCCCTTTGTCAATCAAGGTCATGAACATGAGACTCACATAACATAGACTAAGCTCCCCCTAAGTGTGTGCATATATATGATAGAAAATGAACCATATGCACAACTATTTAATTAATACAAGATGAGGAGATTAATCTATATTATGCATGGAGATAGCTTATGGGAAAAGAAATATATGATATCAATGAAGGACAAAGATACCAATGGAAGATTATATCACTTGAAGATTAAGCCTTGCATATCTCCGGGGATCGTTCCAAAATGAGACTACATACATAATGAGCTTGCAAACAAGGTTAGTCTCAAAATCACAAATCATAAGATAGCTCCCCCTAAATGTGTGCATACAAGCAATTGACTTACTTGTGAGAGACATGCACTAGTCAATAACAACATTGGGAGGTATCTTATAGCTTGTAAATTTGGCACACATAAAATATGAAATAAAACTCTAGGCGTCATTTTCCTACAACTAATAAACCATGCAAGTTGCTCACGGGTTAGAAAGAAACACAAGCAAACTTGCCATATGAAAAGGACAACTAGGCAATGCAATGGAACAGAGATATGAACATGCAATCCTAGACATGAAAAGGAACTAGATGCTAATTGAAATTGCATGAATTTAAATCTAGTTACCTATGTTACCTTGGGAGGATTTGGGTATAGGATTTACCATAATTTCCAAATATACTCCAAATCTTGATAAGCTTGTCTCTTTGCTTGAATTGCTCTTCTCTTGTGGCCATGCCTCCAAATCCTCCCGAGTCCCGCGAACTATATGTCGCCTTTGGAACCCAAACCTTCTTGGAGCCTTTCATTGTAGCAATGATCTCCTTGGGCACCCAAATAGGTTGGTTCCACCCCTTCCTTTGCTTGTTGAGCAGGTGAGCCACCACCTTATTTTCTTTCTTCTTGAGTAGATAGGGTGTGCTCTTTGCCTTGACAACCTTCAAATAGGGCTTGGTGTTGGGAGTGATTTTCTTCTTCTTTTCTTTCTTCTTCTTCTTCTTGCACTCATAGGACTTGTGGCCTTCTTCATGGCATGTGTAGCAAGTCACGGTTGCACCCTTCTCAAGCTTCTTCACCATCTTGGGATGGTTATCTTGAGAAGGTTGTTTCATGCTCTCACTTGCCACCTCCATGTTCTTGAGCCTTGCCAAGTCCTTCTTGAGCTTTTCTACTTCTTCCTTAAGCTCATCATTTTCTTGCACAATGAGCTCATCAATTGGTTCTACAACCACATTCTCAACACAAGCCTCATTGCAAGATGGTGAGCAAGATTCATCAACTAAATCAATGCAAGAAATAGATGCATCCACCATAGGTTTTTTAATGATAGGTGAAGTGAATGCATTGTTGGATGATGCTTGTTCAAGGACCTTAATTTTATTTCCTACCTCATCATTGTGGTTTACCACAATTTCAAAGTTTTGAACCAATTCTTCATAATTGGATGAAGAGCTAGCCAATTTTTCCTTAAGATCCTTGTTTTGAGTTAGGAGCTTTTTAATTGCATCATCTTGAGAGCGAATGGTATCAACAAGCTCTTGAATAGAAAGAGAGGAGTCATCATCACTCACATCGCTATCATCGTCGCTATCACTAGCAACATTACCTTTGGCCATGAGGCATATGTGCGATGAGCTTGATGAGGCTTTTCTTGATGAAGGCTTTCTTGGCTCATCTAAATCACTCCACTTGCCGATGCTAGTGAGTGCTTGCTTGCTTGCCTTCTCCTCTTTCTCCTTCCTCTTGAGCTTGCGGGCTTTCTTCAACTCCTTTGCAAGGATAGGGCATGAATCCCGGAAGTGCCCTTTCTCACCATAATGATAGCATCCATATTTTCTTTGCTTTCTTCTGTCATTGGTGAAGACTACGTCTTGCATGGTAATGGGAACACCCTTGGAGTTGAGCTTCTTCAACATCCTCTCCATCTTCTTGATAAGCTCTTTGGATTCTTCATCAAGAGAGGTATCGCTCTCATTATCTTCATCCTCTTCCTTTTATTCATCACTTTCTTTCTCTTCACTTGAGCTTGGTGTCTCACTTGAGCTTGAGCTTGATACATACTTATGAGCTTTCTTCTTTTGCTTAGAAGATCTTTTCTTCTTCTCACACTCCTTCTCCTCCTCTTCTTGTTTGCTTGATGAAGCAATTTCTTGGCTTGAGGTAGAAGATTCTTTGGTGATCTTGTTGGATAGCTCATAAGCCTTGTTCTTGCCCAAAATCATGCTTGGGTCAGCATCCTTGAACTTCTCTTTCACGAAGAGGTAAGTGACAAGGTTTCCATACTTCTCTCTTGGAAGGGCTTGGATGATCTTCCTTGAGATGTCTTCATTTGTCAACTTGTGCAAACCTAAAGCATTTAGCTCATTGACAATAACATTTAGTCGAGAATACATGTAATTGGCTAATTTATTAGGCGACATCTCAAAAGAATCAAATTTGCACTTAATCAAGTCATATTTTTGGTTGATCACATCGCTTGTGCCATCATGAAGCTCTTTAAGCTTTTTCCAAATTTTATTGGCACATTTCTCAACATAGACTTGATTAAATACATTCATGCTCAAAGATTCAAGAATAGAATTGCGAGCAATAGCATTGAGTTGCAATTCCCTCTCATCGGCTTTGGTGGGTTTTTCGGGCCGAGTGAGAGGTTGCATCCCATCATTTGTCACTCTCCAAACACCTAGTCCTTTTGCCTCTAAAAAACTTGACATACGAATGTGCCAATAGGGGTAGTTCGTGCCGTCAAAGTGTGGAGGCCTACCGATATCACTTCCTCCCTCTAAAGATGTCATTTTGCTCGTCTAGCGGTGAAGCTAGAGGTCCAAATACGAGCCCCTGCTCTGATACCAATTGAAGGGACCGTAACACCCTAAGAGGGGGGTGAATTAGGTGTCTCTAAAAACTAAGGCTCCAATTGCACATATGAAAACCTATTTCAATTTCTATCTAAATGTGCTCTAGGTTTTCTCTATGTGTTGTTATCTCTACCGCTACAAAGTTTTGCACCCTAGGTCCAATCCTATACTAGCATGGCAAGTATAGGAAAGGTAAATGCGGAAAGTAGTGCGAGTATGAAATGCAGAAGGTAAAGGATAGAGAAGAGCAAACTCCCGGCACGGCGATTTTTACCGAGGTATCGGAAAGCTCACGAGCTTTCCACTAATCCTCGTTGTTGGAGCCCCTCTCAAAGGGAATGCCCGCGCAAGGGCATAAACTCCCCGGTCGAGTAACTCCGTGGGTGACCACGGGACTTCCCCACGCGCAATGGGTCTCCGCTCGTCCCTCCCCGGATGCTCCTCGCCGCCTCCACTTGGTAGAGCTTCGACCAAATGCCAAGGACCTCTCCTCCCTTGCACAAGTATCGGCGGCCTCTCCACAAACTCAGTTGGAGGGTCTCACAAGACTACAAGCCCCGGATTACAACACTTGGTGCGTGCAAGCACCGGTAAGCAAAGAGGTATGCATACCTCGCTAAACTCTAGGCTAAACTCCTAAGAGATGCGCTAAAGGGTCTAGACTAGCACTAAGCACTTTGCTAATCACCTAGATCTTCTATTTAGCACTTTGGTGGATTGAGCACTTAAGAATGTGTAGAACACCTGCCAATAGCTTCTCCCAGCTCAAGCACGCTTCAAATGGCCGAGGCAACCCATATTTATAGCCCCAACCAAAGGAACTAGCCGTTGTATAGCCGTTGCACACTTTCTGGGTAGGACCGACTCATTCGGTGCCCTTTCCATGCCACCACCGAATTAATCGGTGCTCACCAGAGCCGAACAGCATGTTCCAGCCATAAGGACCGACTAATTCGGTGGGGGACCGACTAATTCGGTGCCCTTGATGAGGTACCACCGAATCAATCGGTGGTAGGCCTTCTCGCTGCCCAAAATGCCTCTAGGACCGACTGATTCGGTCCCCTGGAAGTTGCACCACCGAATCAATCGGTGGCTTATCCGCAGCACTGTTGAGAGCACGGTTTTGGCCATTTTTACGTCATTTCTTCACCGATTTTCGTCCCGTTTTTTTTTACACTTTTGTATGAGATAGAAGCACATTTCCAAACATTTGCATGGCTAAAAACTCATCCTCAAAAATCTAAAAAATACATCTTTAAACACATGTTAGTCTAATGACTATGTTGTCAATCAATCACCAAAATCACAAACATGGCCTAGGGCCATTTTCCTTACAACGCCTGCGAAGATCGTGATCGTGACCGTCTTAGTCGTAATCGCCATGGTATGGGAGGTAACCGTGGTAATAATGATCCTTTTGCTAAGATTAAATTTAGCATGCTTCCTTTTGCCGGTAATGCTGATCCTGAGGAATATTTAGATTGGGAACTTGCTGTTGACCAAAAATTTAATTTACATTTAGTTCCTAAGGAGCATAGAGTTAGACTTGCTACTAGTGAGTTTACTGGTTTTGCTTTGTTTTGGTGGAATGATCTTTGTATTGTTGCCCAAAACAATACTAATGCTAATAATGCTTTGCCTCAGAATTGGAATGCTATGAAACGTCGTATGAAATCTAGATTCGTTCCTCCATATTATAGACATGATCTGCGCTTGAAATTGCAGACCTTAAAACAAGGTAATCAAGGGGTAGAGGAATACTATCAGGAACTCATTATTGCTTTGGCACGTGGTGAACATGATGAGGATCTTTGTGCTAGATTCTTTGGTGGTTTAAATCGTGAAATCCAGGATATTCTTTATTACAAAGACTGGGCGTGTTTTAGCCAATTATATCACCTTGCTCTTAAAGCTTAAAGGGAAGCACAAGGACGTCAATTGCGAGCCTCTTCACAGTCCTCTTTTAGGTCTAACAATGACCGAAACATCTCCACACGTGACAATGACAAGTCGAAGGCCTCTGTTGCTAAGCTGCCAGCAACAACGCCGCCTACTTCAGAGCCTTCTTCGGTGAGTACTTTAAAATTGTAGGCCCTTCTACCGAGGAAGAAGGATAACTCTGCTGGAGCAGCGCCAAGCCTCTCCTCCAACATTGTCTGCCACCACTATAAGGGCATGGGACATGTCATGAAGGACCGCCCAAGTCAATGTGCCTACATCGCTACCGCCGACGGTGGATATGGAAGTGCTAGTGATATTGAGGAAGATTTTGCTCTTGCTGCTAACCTTGCTGTAGATTCCGAGGATGAGGGTCTAACCATTGATCCCATCGCTGCCATGGAGGGCTTCCAGAAAATTCTTGTGCAGCGTGTGTTGAGTGCACAAGTGGAACAGGAACTGGGAAAGCTGCAGCGCCGTAATTTGTTCCACACGTTCCTTGTTGTAAAGAATCGAAGTGTTCGTGCCATCATTGATAGTGGAAGTTGCAATAATTTGGTGAGTTCAGATCTGGTCAAGAAGCTTGGTTTGACCACACGTGCGCATTCCCACCCTTATAGCCAACAATGGCTTAATAATAGTGGTAAGGCAAAGGTAACTAAAATCTGCTCATGTGCATTTTTTGCTTGGTTCCTACAATGATCATGCTGATTTTGACGTTGTGCCCATGGAAGCATGTTCACTTTTGTTAGGCCGCCCATGGGAATATAATAATGATGTTGTACACCATGGACGTTCCACCTATCGATTTTATCACCACCTCTCAGAAGATCGGGCCGTGTCTTATCAATCTTTCAGCCGAAGTAAAGGAGTAAAACCATTCACTTTTCTAGACAAGTTACAAATAAACCTTCTCAAATAATTGACCTTGCCCAAGAATTTCTGCAACTCTTTCTTAGAGCTAGGCGAATGCAACTTGTCAATGGAATCAACCTTATTCGGATCAATCTCTATGCCATTCTCATGAATAATGAAGCCCAAAAACTTCCTAGCCGATACACCAAAAGCATATTAGAGTAGATTCATCTTCAAACTATACTGGCACATTCTTTCAAATGCAAGTCTTAAATCGGCCAAATGAGAATTACTTCCAACCGATTTGACCACAATATCATCAATAAACTCCTAAGATAATAACAAGCAAATCATGGAAGATCAAATTCATAGCCCTTTGATAAATAGCACCGGCATTCTTTAAACCAAAAGTCATGACAACCCACTCGAATAAACCAACAACGCCTCTACATATAAAAGTCATTTTGGATATATCCTCTTCGGCCATAAATATTTGATTGTCACCAGCATTACCATCAAGAAAACTAATAAACCAGAAGCCACATCAATAAGCATATCGTCTATAGGCATAGGATATTCATCTTTAGGAGTAGCACGATTAAGATTTCTAAAATAAATACAAACTCTAATCATTCATGTGTCTTTCTTTTCCACATGCACAATATTAGAAGTCCAATCAGCATATCGAAAAGGTCTAATAAACTTTGCATCTAACAACCGATTTATTTCTTCTTTAACTCGATCATAAATATCAGGATTAAAGCACCTAGCAGGTTGTTTATAAGGCCTAAAACCATATTTGATAGGTAACCGATGCTCAACAAGCTCTTGGCTTAAACCAGACATTTCATGATAATTCCATGCAAAGCAGTCGGCATACTCCTTTAATAACTTTATTAATTCAACTTTAAAAACAGGATCTAAATTCTTGTTTACAAACGTCGTCTTGGCATAAAACCATCACCAATGTCTATCTCCTCAGGAGGATCAGCCGACATAAAACCACATCCTAACTTGCTTATATCATCAAAGTCTTCAATAGCTTCACACATATCATTATATTGCGACCGATAGTCTTCAATTCTCTGTTGCAACTACTCTACATTTTGATTCATTAAATCACATGAGATGGTTTAGCCCATTATTAATCGACTTTATGACAGTTGGAATGAAGCCGCTATTGGTACAGCTGATAAACTCAAACTCAGAAAGATCTAAGTCTGCTAAGAACTTAACATCATCATGAATACCAATGAAAGAGATATCAGCTAAAGCAACACAAGAGGACATATCACCATGCACTACTTCTACATAATTGTCTACCCACTGAATCAAACATTGATGTAAAGTAGAAGGAATGCATTGATTTGCATGAATCCAATCATGACCCAAAATTAAACTAATGTTACCTTGAGTCTCAGCGATGAAAAAAGCAGTGACCAATGTCTTGCTCACCACAGTGAGCTCCATAGAGATAACGCCCTTGGCATCAATAGGCTCACATCCTCCTATGCCGTTGACGGTCATATTGGTCTTGATCAACTCTGCATCTGAACCACCAAGCTTCCTGAATAAAGAAACGGGCATTAGATTCATAATTTCCCCTCCATCGACCAACATCCGAGAGATTGGATCCCCATTGATATGTCCCTTCAAATACAAATCTTTCAAGTGATTGTCTTCAGCTTTAGGCTTCTAGATATAGTTTCCTTGGGACCAAAATCCAGATGAGCAATCTCCTCCTCCGAAAGCACACAGACATGTGAACAACATTGATATCTAAATTCATGCGCTCAAGAGAAGAAGTATAATCAACAAGTTCTTCATCATCCTCTACGTTGGGATCCGATGACAAGTCATCATCGTAAGCCATAGGAGTGTAAGAGATATCACCAGACAATTCTTCTGCGACACCCTATTGGATCGCCTGTGCAGCCGGTCTGACTGCTTGTTCAGTCATCTCCACGTCATGCCGGTCTGACTGCCTGCTCCTTTCGATCTAACAGCATGTGATGTATCCTTTGCTTGATCGCCTATCTTGACTCTCCACTCTTGTTTCTGAGGGAACATAGGCTTGTGCTTGTTGAAGTGTTCATTCCTTTGTTGTTCCAGCTCCTTCTCCCTCTTTTCTGGGCACCGTAAGAGTTGAAGCTTCCTTCTCTGCGTATGAGTCAAACATGGAGGACACCACTTGGGAAGAAAATATTAAGACTTGCTAGAGCTAGCCTCATGAGTACTAGTAGCTGAAATAACTAGAACAGGCTTCTCGACCTATTCACCTATAATAATCAGTCATTTGGCTTTATCCTCAAGAGTGACATTCATAGTAGCAATCTGAATAATATGAAGCCCAGCAGTCCTCTCATAATCAACATTCACATTCTAGACTACATCTTCCTTCCTCTTAGGTCTGTACACCTGTCATGAAGAAGATGTCTCTGGCGCCCGAGGTAACCCGGTGTGACCGCCTGTAATAGGTGGTCTAACTGTCTGGGGCCAGAACCTCTGACAAGATTGACGAGGCGCCAAACGGTCGTGCACGGGGCATGATATCCTGTCCAGAACATGTCTTCTTGGTTCCCTCCATCCCGGATGAAAATTTTGTTGCGACATGGATTGATAAGGCACCCACATCACACCATTGTCATCCCACACCGGGGCCGGATTCGTTGGAGAAACCCATTATTCACCCAAAATAGTCCTGGGAGGTGTTGCTGGCCTCTCTTGTGGTGAAAGTGTTCTCATTCTTTTTTTAAATGGTCAATCACTTGGAATGGCCTTTTGCTTGGAGTAGTTGTCAAAAAGCATATCAAATGTAACCTTTGGTTTGATCCCAGAACCCTTATTCTTGGCTACATTCACTTTCCAAGTATCTGTTTCTAGACGTTTTGGTTTCAACATCTTCGGGCATCCATAAAGTGAGGAGGTCTGATCACCTGTAGATATCAATCCGACCGGCTGCTTGGGGTCAGACCGCTTGTCGGAGCCGGTCTGACCGCCTGCTACGCAGGAGGTGTAGACGGCCGTGACTTGGGTGTCACAACTGACCTTTGCCCCCCATGTCTTGAGGCCTTCACATTAACCTTGAGGGTCTCTTTTCCATCAGTAGATTTCACACGTACAACCTCTCAAACCAATGTCTTCCCAATCAATGTGGTCCTTTCTTCTCCCACCATGACATTCTTTCCCTTAGTAGATTTAGCTTGATGCAACCTCTCGAACCAATGTCTTCCCAATCAATGTGGTCCTTTCTTCCCCCATCACGACATTCTTTCTCTTAGTTGATTCGGCTTGATGCGGCCGAACCAATACTATGGGTTGCTGCAAATCTATGGTGTTCATTACAAAAGGATCTTTCATAAGTTGTATATCATGGAATTCCAAACGGCCTTCATTTATAGCCATTACAACCATTAGTAGCATGCGAATATGAATTATGAAACTTACAATATGCACTCCTCTTCAATTTTTCTAATGGAGGTATAGCATGAGAAATATTAATATATCCAAATTTATGCAATTCATCAAAAATACGATCACATTTGGTCACATCAAAATTACATTTCAATTCTTCTTGCCAACCCTTATGAACCGTTGAAGAGACCAACATAATAAAGCTTTCTTATTAGATGGCCACACAAACTCAGCCATGTGCATATTAGAGCCTCAGAATCATATTCAACAACGTGCCCGACGTGGTTTAAAGTCCTCTTTTTCTTAGTTCATTCGTCTTTCAGCCATTACAACTCTAATTTGAACTTGAGAAACCAAATAATAATCACAGTTATCATTTTTTCTCTAATCGAAGATTTTAAACCTTTAAAGCATAATCCAGCAAGATTAACATCAGAAATTGACAAATTAAAGCAACGGTTCTTAATTTCTTTGAATTTTTTAATATATTAGGAGACGGTTTCATCCCGACCCTGTCTAACAGATGTCAAATATGTCAATTTCATTTCAAGATTTCCACTATAAAAATAATCATGAAACTTACGGTAACACCCAGATTTCCAAGAAACCCGAATGCTTCCATATGTGTGCCCAGGATGTCCACATAACACATATAGATTACAAATATGGATCACGGAGAACACAATGCTCGAAATAAAATAGTTTACATTAGAGTTTAACACAACACATAGTCTTAAACAAATAACACATCAGAAGTCTTAATATTATTAAACGTTTCTCAACTAGTAGAGCCTCACCGACTGGTTGAACACAGCTAGAAGTACGGTAGACCCTCCAGAAACTCAGCAAGCGACTGATCATTCAATGCTCCAACTGTTACCCATCTGTGATTTTGTTGAATAGTTGCAAGTGTAAGTAAACCATCTTACTTAACAAGTATAACACGGGTTATACAAGAACAAAGGCTTGACACGGTTATACTGCATTAGCACTTTTAGTTGTTTCATTTTATTATTGACCAAATTACTACATATGAGTAAGACCCAAGTATAAACCCATTAATAATAATGTATAAATAATTATAAAATATTCCAACATCAACCTCAACATCATCTTCTAATCAAAAAGGATCCAGGCTGCTCATATCCGTGAGCACGGCTATCATGATAGATCAACACTCTATAGAGGTTTCGCCCTTTGCCCGCTGTTCGCATAAATCCAAAAGAACTTATGCTACGAGGACTTTCACAAAATACCCTAACAAGCACAGTAGCCGTTTTGGTTCAACATAGGTAGCATAACCCAAGGCATCGAGATTGACGTACGCTCAGGGCGCAACGTGAAGGGGTCAATAGCGTCCAGAGCGAGAGCGCAATCATCGCAACATGTGAAGCTGCCGTATATTGGGCGCTTACATCACGGGACTTTGCCTAACGAGACATAGCCAACGGATAAATCCGTCCTCGATGGATCAAACTATACTCTCACCCATGCTCCCCACATACGCCTTTTGGTAACCACTGGCGAGTTAGAGACATACAAGCTAGTTATCCAAGACCAGAGCCATTAAAGTTCCAACGGCGGTGAACAAGTTCCTGGGTTGCCGCTTTAAGAACCGGACCTTACGGAGAGACATTAGAACAAAGCACGAAGCACATTCTCTAATTCCCTAGACCAAACCTTATGGAGACACTAGAACAAAGCACGAAGCACATGCTCTAGTTCCCCGAACCATGTTGCTAAAAAGCATCTTTTAATCATCATTGAAGTGAACCATTAATTCAATATTAACATTAAAATAAATGTTGGTTGCAGCGCGTAGCAAATACTATCCATAATGCATATAACCCGGGTAAATAAGGAATAAGGTAAAGACTAGGAACATCCTTAGTGTATATCAATATTAGACGCATGTATATGAATATATGATTTAAAAGGTGTATCGGTAACAAGGATTGTTCGTGTTATACTTGCCTTCCTCAGCGAACTGCTGCTGCACCTGCTCTTTGGGAACGGGATCGTCGGCGAACTCGAACGGCTCGTCAACTACTCACATCGATCACCACACAAGCATCCACACATACATGCAAACAAGGTATGTAATTAGAACAGTGCACCAAATATAAACAAAAGATGAAAACAAGGCTTTAGAATTACTGTACGCTTCACTACAAACACATGAGCGCGAAAATCACTCAAATCGGAGTTAAAACGAAGAAACTACGCTAAAAACAGGCTCTAGGGGCTTGCTGGTGAGAGTTTTAGACTTCTAGGGGTGTTTTTGAAAGAAACTAGGGACCTAAAACATAATTTCATATAAAAACCCAAGGGCCTATGGGTAAAACGGACATCTAAGGACGGCGGCTACTATTTTTCAAAAGCACCGGGGCTAAACCGAAAGAAAAAAGGACTAAACTGTAATTATTTGAACTGGCTTGGACTGCGGGTTGATTTCTGAAAAACAGTAGGGCTCTTTTGCAAGATTGCCACAGCGGCCGATTTGACCTAGGCTGACTCGATCTAGATCTAATCGTTGTCGTTGAATCGAGATCGGAAGGCCATGGATACACTAGACGGCTCGGCTCGCCGGAATCCGGGGTAAGCGCAGCGGCGCACGGCCGGAGCCTCGCCGGAGTTGACCAAACGGGTATGGAGCTCCAAACCTCGCCGCGGTCGGCTTGGGAGAGAGAGGGGACAACGGGGAACCCGTTTTGGAGGTTATGCTCGAAGCTTGGGCGGCGGAGGCGGCTGGCGACGAGCGGCGACGGACGAAGGTCGACGGCGAGCTCGCACAAGCGCTACGCGGCGAGAGAGAGAGAGGGGGATGGCTCGGCGAGTTCCCTGCTACCATGCGAAGTTCCTAGACGAGGTCTTGGCGACAATGAGGCGGTGGGCTAGCGGATTAGCGGCGGCGCTGCGAGCTTATATAGGGGGGCAGAGAGAGTCCTTGGTGTGCGCGCCAAGCTCGGGCTGTGGTTGGCATCTAGGCGTGGATCGGGGCGGAGGGGACCCGAGCTCGAGCTCGGTCCGGGCTCGGCCTGCGCGAGGAGGGGGATGACAGGTGGGGCCGACGTGTCAGCGGCAGGAGGAGTGAGCGCGGCGCGGGCTGGAGTGGGCTGGCTGCTGCTGGGCCGCGCGAGGGGAAGAAAAGAACTGGGCTGCGCAGGAGGAAAAAGGGGAGAACGAAAAGAGAGAGATTGGGTTGGCTCGGCTGAAAGAGAAAGAAGTGAGGGAGGGAAAAAGAAATGGTTTTTCTTTTACTCAAATTTGAATTCAACTATAAAAAATAAATGCTCCAGCATGAATACAACAATAATGTTTCTATTCCTTATATTTTCTTTTATTTTCCTCAAAATTTTATTTTCCCTATATTAATTATGAGCATATTAATATAAAAAACCATTTATTTACTAAATTTCAAATAGGGCATTTTTAGGGTGTTACACTTACGCTCTAATTGATCCCAAGATGTAATAGAGCTAGGAGTTAATGAAGAAAACCAACCGAAAGCAGTACCGTTAAGTGATAAAGAAAATAAATGCACCCTTATAGTAGGCGTATTTCCTGCTTCGCCTAGCTGAGCAATATACTGACTAATATGTTCCCAAGTGGTGCGCTCACCATCCCACTGAATTTGATGAAATCAGGCATTCGTCATCCATTGGGAAAAGGAACAATATCAAAACTAGCATTATAAGGTTTTTGATAAAGCCTAATGTTACCAAAATCTACAACAAGTTTCTCATTACATCGGCTAACTCCTCCTTAAATCTAGTAAACTCGGCCAAATTGGGGGTTTTGTTGAGCCGATGATTGCACAGAATTCATATAACTAAGGTGAGGTGCATTCCTAGCTTGCATGATCCTATGTGTATCAAAAACCACATTGGGAATAACGTTACCCGATTGTGTTGCTTGTACGATTGTGGAATATGTAGCGCTCGCAGTAGCTAATGTACCAGCACGACCAGAAGTGACCGAATTTGGTATAGTAGATAATGGTAATGGTTGATCTGGCACAAACACAACAACATTGGTAGAATTGATCTGACCACCAGCAGAGGCGGTCTGAGCGCCTGTACCCGCGGTCTGACCGCCTAAGGCGGTCTGACAGGCTACGGTGCCAACCGACACCGACCCATCTGTATTGATCGTTTTCAATATGAACATGTTGGGTGGTGGCGGGGTCTTACCAGAAAAGTAATTTGGTGGCATCCCATAAAAAATATTATTCTCAGGTAACTCACAGGAATCTATAGTCTTTCCTTCCAATTTTTCGATTCCATCTAATAATTACGTAACTAAATCATCACGGTCAAAAAGAAGTGGAGTACCAAGAGTAGAAGTAACAGGTTGAGGTGCGGGTGTGCTTACAACGTTGATTACCTTAATCTTGTCTTTACTCAACTTGAAGGAAGGCATCACGAATTCTTGTACACGTTTGGCTGGACAATCGTCCCGGCCCTTCCGTAAAGTCTTCAAGAACTCGCTCTAGAGATGCTTCTTAGCCAAGTATTCTTGATGATTTTCTAGGCTGAGGTCCTCCATGGTGGCAGCAACGATGTTGTCTTGTCCAATGTCGAAGCCCATCGTGCTAGAGATAGTAGATCGGTCTCAAAAAACCAAATCTCTTCCCCAGCAAAGTCACCAAATATGTTAACGCCTTTCTAGGATTTGAGATAGTTATATGTTAACGCCTTTCTAGGATTTGAGATAATAAACTATAGGCAAATGTGTTTTGTACGATTGGATAGAGGTCCTCAATCGGCCACGGTCCTTTATTTATTTATAGGGTGGGGAGATCTTGTCCGGTACGAAATAGACTTTGCAGATCTAAATCTTACAAAATCTTTAATTCTACTCGAACTCAGGGAAAGGCAGTTAGACCGCTTGTGACGGACGGTTAGACCGCTGACACATTGCCAGCTACAGGACTAGCCAGTTCAACCGCGGTTCAACCGCTTGTAACAGACGGTTAGACCGGTTGTCCAGCCTGATCGGCATCTTTGCCATTTTTTTTACCATCAACACACTCTTTGAAAATAAGAAGTTCGTTTTACATTAGAAAGTTATTAAGCCTTTGTTCCCGGAGAAAAATGCGGTAAAATGCCAACTCGTTCTCATTTCAGTCTAGCCATTTTCATGGGTCCATATGTCATTCTGACAGGCTAAACCCTTCTCCCTGTTCTTCGTTCACAGTTTCCTTTCCCCTTCTCTTTTCCTTCCCCACGGCCAAATCCCACCGCCAATCCGCCATTGTCTATTTCTCGAGCTCCGCCTCTCCACACCATCCAATGTGAGCACGACTACCCTAGCCGGGTACCCATGCCTCCGCCACGCCCCTCCGTTCTCCCCATCCTCTTCCTCCTCCTCGCCGTCCACTTCCCGCCCCTCGCCGCGGCGGCCAAGCACCGCCACGCGTCCACATCCAACCCCGCCCCGGTTTCGCCTGCCTCCTACCTCCGCATCTCGTGGGCGAGCAACCTCACGCTCCTGGGCTCCGCCTCTCTCGTCCCCGGGGCGGCCGCCGTCGCTCTCACCACCCCGTCCCGCGATGGCGTCGGCGCCGGGCGCGCCCTCTTCTCGGAGCCCGTCCGCCTACTAGTCCCTTCCTCCACCGCCCCAGCCTCCTTCTCCACCCGCTTCACCTTCCACATCACGCCTGCGCCAACCTATGGCGATGGCCTCGCCTTCCTCCTCACCTCCTCCCGCACCTTCCTTGGCGCCTCCAACGGGTTTCTCGGCCTCTTCCCCTCCTCCTCTGCCTCCGACGAGGGCGAGGGCGACCTCCGCGGCGTCACCACTGTCGCCGTCGAGTTCGACACCCACCGCGATGTGGCGCTGCGCGACCCGGACGGCAACCACGTCGCGCTCGACGCGGGCTCCATCTTCTCCGTCGCGTCCGCAAGCCCCGGCGTGGACCTCAGGGCAGGGGTGCCCATCACCGCCTGGGTGGAGTACCGCGCACCGCGCCGCCGCCTCAACGTGTGGCTGTCGTACTCGCCCTTCCGCCGCCCTGAGAAGCCCGCCCTCTCTGCTGACGCCGACCTCTCCGGGCTCCTCCACCCGCTCATGTACGCTGGCTTCTCGGCATCCAACGGCAACGGTGCGGCGCTTCATGTCGTTGAGCGCTGGAGCTTCCGCACCTTCGGATTCGCCAACTCATCCCACGCTTCGCCACCGTCTGAGCCCCCAGCGCCGCCCCACAACAAACCACTGCTGCCGCACAACAAACCACTGCTGCTTACAGGAAACCACCACCAGCACCACCACCACCACAACCTATTGTACAAGGTGCTTGGTGGACTCCTCGGTGCCGTGGTCGTACTGGTATTTGTCATTGGTGGCTCTGTTGTCTGGCTCTCCAGGCCAATTCGCCACCAAAGAGAAGGACGTATGGTGCCGAGCGAAGACAAGCCATGTGGAACGATGTCTATGGAGGTGGTGCGCACAGCAACAAAGGGCTTTGACAGTGGCAATGTGATCTGTGTTGGTGGATCCGGTGCCACTGTGTATGAGGGGGTGCTTCAATCCGGTTCAAGAGTTGCTGTCAAACGGTTCCAGGCTATTTGGCCGTGCACAAAAGCATTTGTGAGTGAGCTTGCTGCAATGCTCAATTGCCCAAATCACCCCAATCTAGTGCGTCTTGCTGGATGGTGCTGCAGTAAGGATGAGCTCGTGCTTGTTTACGAGTTCATGCCCAACGGGAACCTTGACTCTGCACTGCACACAATGGGTGGAGCAACACTTCCCTGGGAGGCTCGATTCAGGGCAGTGCTCGGCATCGCCTCAGCGCTTGAATATCTGCATGATGGGTGTGATCAGCGGATTCTACATCGTGATGTCAAGTCATCTAATGTGCTACTTGATGGAGAGTTCAATGCCCGACTGGGTGATTTTGGGCTAGCTCGTTTGGTGAGTCATGGTGGATTACCACACACAACACAGCCAGCTGGCACACTGGGCTACCTTGCTCCAGAGTATGTGCATTCAGGTGTTGCAACAGAGCGGTCTGATGTCTACAGTTTTGGTGTGCTTGCTCTGGAGGTGGCCACAGGCCGGAGGCCCACAGAGAGGGGAATCTCTGTTGTTGACTGGGTATGGATTCTATGGGGTCGTCGAAGGCTGGTTGATGCTGCAGATCAGCGGCTTCTGGGCCGATTTGTTGCGGAGGAGATGCGGCGAATTCTGCTTGTGGGTCTCTCTTGTGTGCATCCAGACTGCAGGAAGCGGCCTGGCATGCGAAGGGTAGTCAAAATGCTTGATGGTACTGCACCCTTGACACTGGTGCCAGATAAGAAGCCACCCGTTATGCTCCAGACACAAGTAAATCAAGCTTCGTCAATGAACTCTGTGGGTACTGTCAATACTGCATTCTACAGCTGTCGCTGAACTTGTGTTAATAGGTTTGTAAAGAGGAGCGTCTTATTCATATGTAGCTGTGTTTTTAATGTGTAGTTCATACTTAACTTCTTCCAATTCTCTTTGTGAAACATGAGAGTATAAACTAATGTTGTGGTCGTTATATAATGTTGCTGGGACAACAATACTACATGTGCACAGGCAGGTGAATAAAATGTTGTTTTCTGGTGCATATTTCATTTTTTATGACTAGACTAGGTTGTAGATTCAGATGTGATTACTTGAGCAGTTGCTTCAGTACCTCTTGATTTTGCCTGACAAATGATTAGCATCTTGGGGTATTTGAACATTGGTCTCCCTGTGAACAATCACAATGGAGCAATAGCTCTGATGTTCATACAGATGTAACGAAACTACCTTACTATGTAGTTGAACATAACATGTTGTATCCGGTGCATGTTTTTCTATGTTGGAGTTTCTTACAATCATGTGAACTATATTCGGTCCTTTCATACATCATTACTTACTCTTAAATATAGTCAATCACTTTATTATATAACATAATGTGTAGAAAATTGACAATTGAGCACTAGACAATCACTTGAGCATAAATTAGTTTTCTCATCTATGGAAAACTATTTGATATTTCCTGACAGCTAAAAAACTAAAAAAGTGTAAAGGAGCGGTTTATCAGGGTTGTAACATAATAGTATTGAGTGCTTTGAAGGATATTATTAGCTGCACACTACCTGTCCTAACTATGCTTGCTCTTACTTAAAGTTGCACAAATAGTTTGAGTTCTTGAATATCAAGGCATTGATTGTATTAGATGATAATGTTATTCTTTATTCAAGCTGAATATGTTTTGGCATGTGAAACGAGCTGCTCTGGATACATTCAGACACTGTATAGTGATTGTAGTGACTTAGTTCTGATATTGCTATATTACTGTCTGTAATTGGAGTGGATCCCATCTATGCATTACATGAATCTCAGTCAATTGCAGCCTATTCTCCTTTTTGTTTGTTTTCTGTTTCTATGAATAAGGCTTGATGCTAGATTAATGTGGTGCATCAGTATTTCAGTTTTAACATATCCACATTTTGTCTGGAGGTATAAAGATAGTGAAAATTGTAAAAGTTGATTTCATCTGCAAAACAAAAATCTGAGCAAATTTGAGATTTCTTCTATGGCCTACAAGGCACTCTGATAAGATGTCTAGCATCTATCCCCCTGTATATTTAATTTACGACTCTTTTTATCTTTACATAAATCATTCTGTTTGTACTGAGTCTGATTCTTTCGCTACCTTAGCATCTATTCTTGATCTTTTATTTGTTTAGAGGTTGAAAGGTCATGCGTACTATTGTGTTTCAGTAATCTTCTCATTTCGACGGATTGACTGGTTTCTGTGCAACACTGCAAATCTCAGACGCAGTTGAACTGAGCTCAAACAATTCCTGAATTTGCAAGATGCTATCTGATGCCTAGGCATTTGCAATATGTTCATATATAGCTGGATGCTCGTAAACGGTATCAGTTAAATCAGATGCTAGCTGTTACCTGTGCATATGTATCACTACACTGTGTCCTGTACTGCCTGATTTGAGTTGTCTGGTGTTTAGATTGTGAAAGATTCCCCGAAAAAAACACTGTAGACCTAAAAAAACACTATGGATGAATAGTGTTCTGTGAGTGGAAGATGTAGGATGAATAGGGAAAAGTTAGATGAATAATGTTTTTTGGAAGGAGTTGGTGAATCTAAATGCACCAAGCTCCTTCACGGATGCTGTTTAGGGTGTGTTTAGATTGTAGGAAAAAACACTGTTGCATAAGAAAAACACTGTAGCATTTGCTGTGAAACGTGTTTTGTGAGGGAGGAATATTGAAAAGTTGGAATGAATAATGAAAAGTTAGAATGAATAGTGAATAGTTGGAATCTGAACATGGCCTTAGAAGATTGATTGTCATGTCATTTCTGAACCCACATTTTCAGCATAATCTAATCCTTCGCAGTTTGCTTTGATTACGATGAATGGCTACACAATGTGTTCCCCTGGAACTGACAAGCAACAGAATGCATCAAATCCCAAATTGTCGGGACTACAATTCGCAACCCTTGATTGTTGATCAAACAGCATATATAATCTGTCAATTGGGAACTCGGCCATAACTTGCATGTAGAAATAATAGAGCGGTTTTTTTATGGACGATGAAACATGGTGGATTGGCATACCATCAATTCATGATACGCATTAAGCATCTTCCGTAAGGTATGATAGACAACAGCTCGGCGACCGCGTTGATCGCGTTTACATCAAACTTGGTTGGGGTTCACTCTGGAGTTCGTCTTAATTTTGGCCACGCACCTATATATACCACCGAATGCAATAACAGGAGCGTGATTCACGATCAAGTGATGGTACTGGAGTGCCAGTCGGTCGTCTCGCTCAGTCTCAACAGCCGTGCTTGATGGAGCAGGCCACCACCTGCGCCCAGTGCCTCAGCCTCTCGTCTTCACAAGCAGAGGGTTGTCACCTGATCATCCATGTCCATGCACATGTGATGCATTATCCGAAGTTAGACAGCTATAAGACGATTCCATAGAAGAACGTACATGAGAGCATGGATTTCTACCTGGACTGAAGATCTTCCATCCGTCGTCGGCGACGTCGCTGGGGCTGCGTGGGCTCGGGGTGTCAGGGAGCGTGGACGACGAGGACACAGCCGACAGCGTCGACGTGGGGCTCGCTGACGGCAGCGTGCGCAGCTTGGGGTCGGAGAGCTGCCGGTTGACGGCGAAGTAGAAGTCGAGGGCGGGCAGCGTGTTGCGGAGGTGCGCGCCGCCGGTCTCCTCGTCGAACCCGAACCCGAGCTCGAAGGAGCCCCGCAGCTCGTCCAGGTCCTCGTCGGTCAGGCACCTCATCGCGCGCTCTGACGAAGACCTCACAACATGATGCCGTTCCTGGACGGCGCTCTTGCCCCTCACGACCGACACCATGCTGCTGCGCCGCTGTATCTGCTGCCTGCGCTTCTCCCACTTGGCCTCCCGGGTGGTTTCCTTCATGGACAGCTGCTTCGACAGGAGCCGCCTCCTGTTGGTGCCAATGCCACCGCGGTTGTGGTTGCACCCCGACAGAGGCGGGGCCTCCCTCACCGCATTCACCTCCCGTGCCTCCTCCATGTCGCTGTCATCGTGGACCTCAATGCGCAGCTTGTTCGTCAACACCCCACGGTCGCCGATGCTCTCCACCATGTCCGACGACTGATCCATGCTTTGTCTGTACTAATTAATTACGCTACGTATAGATCATAAAAAAATATATAGTCCTCCTCCGATGAGTGTGAGGTGTATGGATGACACGTAGCAGCTGCCGTCCGTCACCGGCCAGGCGCACGGCAGCCGCGGCGTTCGGAGGAGGGGGGACGGCGGCGAGCGTCGTCGGATCGAGGGAGGAGGGTCTCCTCCTGTATGTAGGTCCTGCCGGTCAAGAACAGAAAAGACGGAGACCCTCGCCCTCCCAGGAAATAGGGGCTCACCAACCACATCTTCCTATGAAAAGCAAATTACCGGCAGTGGCGTGCGGAGACAGGTGCGCATGCATCATCCGCGAGCTTGCAGCAGCCAGCTAGCTGGGTTGGCCGGCCGTAACGACGGGCCACCGCGGAGATCAATCCCCACCGCTAGCTGCTCACCTAAATGCACCAAATTTAGATGCAGGCATGTCAGGGGGAAGGGGATTGCCGGAGTGAGGATAGCAGCTACATTGAAGAGAGGAACAGGAGTGAGGATAGCAGCTACATTAAAGAGAGGAACAGCGAGGCAGAGTATGCATACATTTACCACGTGAAGAGGAACACGAAAACAAAATTCTGGGCGTAAGTCCCTTGGCTTGAGCTTACTACAACACATAATATTGTGATTTCCGACTACAACTAAGCCTCCACTAAATTTGGATATGCTCCAACATGACTAATGATGCAAAATGGACTTGGCATAAGCTTCCTCCATGTTTAAACTTCTAATCTTTACCTATATCTAAAGCACGTAAGGTTTCTGTCAATTTTTCGTACGTCCTGACAAGTGAGGCCCACAGCGAGGCAGAGTATGCATACATATACTACGTTGAAGAGGAACACGAAAATAAAATTCTGGGGGTAAGTCCCTTGGCTTGAAGAGTGGGTGAGCTTACTACACCGCATAATATTATGATTTCCGACTATAACTAAGCCTCCACTAAATTTGGATATGCTCCAACATGACTAATGACGCAAAATAGACTTAGCATAAGCTTCCTCCATGTTTAAACTTCTAATCTTTACCTATTTCTAAAACGTGTAAGGTTTCTGCCAATTTTTCGTCCCAACAGGTGGGGCTCACAGCTATGGTATTTGTTTCTGTCAAAAAAACGGCGTGCGCTTACACTCACACCAATGGCGTCCCTCTGTCTCGGTCCGTAGTCAATATTATACCGCCGAGATTAGCGCGTTGGTTTATAAACATGCCTTCAGCTTAGACTATCCGCATTGGGGCCGCTATGCGAGCCTCCATGCCGATTTAGCGGCGGAAATCGCCGCAGCGGCGGTCACTATGTGGACCTGGACGGTAGCGGCCGCTCCACCAACCGCCGAATCTGTGGGCCATAGCAGCCGCGCGCTACCACGCGACGTGGCACAGGGCCCACCACCTGTGGCACCTACTGGAGAGAGAGAGAGCGCTGGGAGAAGGGGGAGCTGCCGGCCTGGGGCATGGTTGCCGCCGCCTGCCTGCTCAGTCGTCAACCACCAATCGTCAACCACCAAGAATAGAAGACAGAATAGGGAGTGGAAGAAAGAAGAGGAACAGGAGGAAATCCGCTATCAATCGAACAAATCAAATACCGTCAACCACCAAGAACAGAAGAGACAAACAAAAGAGTGAGTGGAAGAAAGAAGAGGGACAGAAGAGACAGACAGAACAGGAAGTGGAAGAAAGAAGAGGAACAGAAGAGACAGACAGAAGAGGGAGTGGGAGAAAGAAGAGGAAGAGAGAGCAAATCCGTCATCAATCGAACAAATCGCAGAAGAGGGAGTGGAAGAAAGAAGAGGAACAGAGAGCAAATCCGCCATCAATCGAACAAATCGAATACATCAAGAATAAATCGAGCATCAATCGAATACAAATCTAACAGACTAGCACAAATCCGCCATAGCCATAGAGAGAGGAGAGAGAGATAGGAGGAGGAGTTCGAGGCCGCGCTCGAGGAAGAGCTCGAGGCCAGCCGTCGTCCTCCATCTCCAGTCTCTACCGCGCCTCCTCGCACGGGAGCGCAAGACCTCTGCTCGCGCTTGCCTGCCCAGGAGCAGCGAGGCAGAGGGAGGACTGGAGGAGGCGAGGTAGAGGCGGAGGTGGAGAGAGACATAACGAGAAGAGGCAGGACCTTAGGAGGCTTCTGGATAGATGGAGGCGTCGGTGGAAAAAAAGAGAGAAAATAGGGAAAAAAAGAGAGAAAATAGAAAGGAAAAGGGAGAAAGAAAATTGGAAAAGAAGAAAGATTAAAAAAAGAGAAGGAAAATCTCAAACGAACATAAAGAAAAGGAAAGCAATGAAAGAAAAAAAATAGGAGGAGAAAAGGAAAAGAAAAAAATGAGAGAGAGGAGATGGTTGTTGGGGATGGTTGAATAAAATATAGATCAGTTAGTATAGAGGTTGATAGGTACGGAAAATGTTGGGATAAAGATTGAAATGTTGCTGAGTAAACAATAATATTCCTTTAGAGGTTAGAAATACACGTTGACGAATGCTCATAGCCTTAGTTCCCCGATGAGGTGGGACTAAAAATCCCGCCAGTCGCTTCTGCTCAGCTCCCCGGCGCTGGTCCTGGCTGGTACCACGTCATGGGCTGCTAGCCCAAGTACTACTTCCTCTCTCTCTCTCCGGCCCACGAACGCCCTTAGACTGCTCGATGGCTCGTAGCATACGCTTGTCGGTCCACGGCCGCAGTAGGCAGTAGTACCGACGACGGATGGCTTGTAGCAAACGTCTGCGGCCGTGTGAATGAACGAGAAAAGAGCATGTTCTAAAATAAACAAGAAAAGAGCAAGAGCGTCGGTGATTCTCAGAAAAAAAAAAGAGCAAGAGCGTCGGTAAAAAAAAGATAAACAAAATAAAAAATTCAATATTAGCAATATTGTACTAACGGCTTGACGCAAGATATACCACCACCTACCATTGCCGACTTTATGATTATTGATTAAGCTATGGAATTTCTTTTTTTCATTTTGATAAATGAATTTCCTTATTTGATCATTTAAACCGGCTGGTCTTATTAGCAATGCTTCCCAAGACCACATGGTCATCAACTCATCACTAGCTGATCTTTATCTCTAGGTTTATCTCTAAACATGTGGTCTGTATCTTATAATTGTAATTCTAATTTTGTAACAATGTCAGAAAATAGTGAACAACTAAATGAGAGAGTGCTTTGTGTTATTTTTCTTCACCCAACTGGTCACTAAGACTACGGTTATTACTCTTTTAATTGACAAAAAAATGCTTGAAAGACATATAATACAAACACACAACTTTTTATAATTATATATAAAATTATATTTGTTACTATAATGTGATAATATATTACATTGATCCATAGTCCGTAGCAATACACGGATATGTTTGCTAGTAAAGGATAAAAAGATCAAAGGAGACATGTAAGTCTGAAGTATCACCTCAAGTCAAAGGAGATAACAACCCCTGCCCTTCCGCTCGCTCTCCCACGCGCGTCTGCCCTGCTGGCTGCGGCCCTGGCTTCTGCTTCGCCTCGCTCGCCCGCCCGCACGCCCATGAAATCGGACCTGGATTCAGTGCCGTTGCTCCTTAAAGGCCAGCCGTGCCTTTCCCATACATCCATCGTTACTCAGCCATCCAACGGACAGCAGTGTATACAGACTAAAATCCAAACCCATCTGAACCTTTTCATCGAGGATAGGAGGAGGCTAAAATGCAAGGACGAGGTAGCTCCGTAGCTGGCGGCCGATTTGCCCGCGCAGGGTCGCCTTCCCGCGCGTGCGCCATCCTCCGCGAGCTCGGCGTGCGGACGCGCTGCCTGGCGCCTTCGAGGAGAAGGGAATGAGTAGGAGGCGGGGGAGGGAGGTCTGACGCCGCGTTGCCGCGAAGGAGATGAAGGAGCGCGAGTCTGCGCGTGCCGGAACCTCCTCCTTGCGCGGCGCGCCACACGCGGATTCATGGAGCAAATCAAGTTTCAACTCGTCATGTCGCGAGGCCAGCGAGCGGCGGCACGGCACCCCAGCACGGGCGAGGCGAGGCCGGCGAGCAGCGTCCCACGCACGCGAGCTGCGAGGAGGCGCGGCTGGTCGCGCCGGGTCGAAGCGGGGGTGCGAGCGGCCGGCGAAGCAGCGGCGACGGTGCGAGCCATCAGCCATGGCAGGGAGAGGCGCGAGAGACAAGTCTGGGCTGATTTTTGTTTTGAATGAGTCACGAACGTTGATGCCCAAGTGAACGTACGCGATGTCGCGAAAGGTATGCCGTGCCTTGCCGAAGCAAAGGCACTCAATCCGCGTCCCATGAAATCCGTCCGCAATCGCCGGCGCCATGCCTTCAGACTTGCAGCCAACCATGCTGCTATGGTGTTCGATTGATTGCCTACACCAGAAAGTCAGTAATGGTAGTGATGCAGCCAAAGGTTCGTTGCTGGAATTGGGGCGTTGGGTGTAAGAAGAAAAAACTAAATCTTGCATCATTGTTGTTCATACCTATCCACCTACAAAGGTAAAAATTAAAATGCTTTACTTTAGCAATCTTGATAATGTCAATAAGCCATGTGGCTTCTCTCACATGTCAACCATATTGCTATGAAATAAAGATCACTGTCATTCGCACAACAAAGAATGATGATCATTAGGTGGTAAATGGTGATTTCTTCTGCTCTACTACTCTGGGTAATTCTCTAATTCATTTATTCTGTTCAATGAAAATTAAGCTATTTTCTGATAATCCTTTTTCATGTATGTACATTTCAAAAACTGCTATACACTAACGCTCTGGCTCCAAGATTAGATAGCTACGATGACTTTACTATGCATAATGCACAGCAAACAAGGCAGCCGTCAAATGGACTCAGCCATTTTTTGTCGAGATGAAATGCAAGTTCTGCTTGGATAGTTGTTCAGGTCTGAATGTCTCCATCTCTCATTATGTCATGATGCTACAAGCAATACAATTGCAGGCCAGAATCCTCCGCCTGGTATGAGACAGTCTCCCCTACCCGTTCATGCCCTGTGTTGTACAGTGTGGCCAACACTTTTGTCAGTTTGTTTCTTTAGTGATGATGATTTGGTTACCTAGAGTTGAGTGGCTCTGCTGCTTTAATTTAGGAACTATAAGGTTTATACATGAATCCATTATTACTCTCTTTTACTTTAATATATGTCAGATGACAGTTCTATGCTTGGTTTGTGGTGATTATGCCCTTGGGAGACTTGGAGGGAATCCTAACAAAACTAATGGAATAATTAAACCTTGGGTGCCTTCAACTCTGGTTCGCAACTTTTTATCTTTTCTTTTCATATCTTTTATTTTCTTTTACCACAGGGCAAGCTAATATGAGTTCCTAATATTGTGGGAAAAATAAAATCCAAAAGGATTCACTTACCAGATATTGTGTTCTTATAAGCTTTATGAATGGCTCCGGTGATGTAGGATGTACGGATTCTACTTGCAGCTCCTGCCCATATTCTAAAAAAATGTTTTTATTTAAATGCATGCTTGTTGCATATGAAAGGTTGTTCACTTCTTCCTGTTATTGACCAAGAAACTGCATTAAAGCTCCAGACTTCCTTAGATCGAGTGCATCATCACTCTGCTATTTTACTCAATAGGTTTTGGCTAATGGGTATAGCCCACCTTGTTATGTTCTAATGTGTGGTATATTTGTACATTGTTTTTACAAATTTGCCTACTTTCATAAGGAATTATCTGCTTATGTGTAGTTCATTGAAATCTTGTTTCCCTGAATAACCTAGTAATTCTACAATATCTGTTAACATTAATTATTTATATTTTCATTTGATTCTTGAACTGAAATGTATTGTCCACCATTTAAGTCTTGAAACTGTTCTTGAGAATGAAGTACTGAATGTTTTCTGATCTGATCTGCCCATTCGCCAATAAATTTCACCATAAAAGTATCACAGATATAATGAACGTTTTTTATCTGATCTGAATGTATTATCCACCAAGTAATATAGCCATGACATTATTGGTGGATTGAAGTCAGGTCCATGGTATAGCATCCCTGCAGATCCTGTATATAACCATAACATTATTGTGTCCCATGGTTCTTTTATCTATTGCTTCCAATGAATTAAAAGAAATTAAATTCATCAGTTGCTAAAAGTAATGAGAGAATCTGGTTTGGTCCCTTGATAAGATGAAGTCTGAACATTTTCTAGGTTACTCCCTCATATCCAAAGTAGTTTAGAACTAAACATTCCAAATTAAGTTATGAAAATAATAGTTTCAAAATGGACATGGATCTTTTCTTATATTTAAGTCAATCAATGGAACTCTAATTTCAAAAGGTGGTCCGAACATTAAGTTTGTTTATTTCAGTTTGTTAGTTCAAGAATTTAGCCATATCATTCGATGATTCCAGGTTGGACTTTGTTCTTTTCCTTCAAAAGCACTGGTTAGGGATGAGACCATTTGTATAAATCTGCATTTTAAAGCTATTGTGACTTTGTGAGATGCTTATCTTTGTTAATTTTATTATCGTTAGGTACTTCTTTTTGTTAATTATTACACCATATAACAAGTATATTTTAGTCATTTAGATGATCATGTTGTACCATGTAAGTACCTCCATGAGTGTTCTGTGTAGAAATTGAATTATGTAAAAAATTGTGAATCTCAACGAGCCTCTAATTAGCATATTGTTAATGTCGATATCATGTGTTTGCATACTTGTGTATTGCTTGCTATAAAAATGTTTGTTTTGCCACCCGTTGCAACGCACAGGCACAAACCTAGTAGAATCAAAAGAGTTAAGCAGCCTCTATCTGCAGTGCTACCGCACGGGCGGACGGATGTGTCTCGTCTGCCCCATGCTTTCTCAGCTTCTCTCCTCTCTCTCTCTCCTACGCTTCTCTTGCTCCCATAGCTGGTGGAGCGAGAGCTCCCATGGCCGGCAGCGAGCTTCCGTGGGGCGATCTCCCAGGGCCGGTTGCACGAGTATCCCTAACGGCGAGCTCCCCTGACCCCACCCACGTCGGCGGTGGACCCCAGTGGCGAGCTCTTGCGGTCGGCCGCACTAGATTCCCACAACCGATTCAATGAGAAAGAGCTTGATTCTGCAGGAGATCCCCACGCATGTTGTAGTTGCGATTTTGTGATGTTGCAGCAGTGATTTCATGATATTGTAGTAGCTTTGTTTTGATGTTGTAAGAAATTTGAATGGATGTTGCATGAAATAGAGCTCATATGTTGTGGCGGAAGTTTTTACTCCACACCCTAATGTTCGATGTGTTCCAGTACATGCTCTCTTTGATGTTGCAAACATTAACTTTGTATGTTGCAAAATGTTTTCTTGATGTTTCAGCACCTTGGTTTTGATGTTGCAAGGAACATCCGAAGATTAGCTCGGGCGCTAGTAGCATCGTAGGAAAAAGCAGATGGCTGTTTCTACTAGATTTTAGAATGTAATTGAAGGCATATATCATCTTATCTTTCCTTACTTGTAGGGGTGAAAATTAGGCTCTTTTTTAGGGCTCACACATGGCTTCACTGTTGACTTCAGCTGTTTTGACATTTCAAACAAAGGGTCATTTCAAACATAGCTTCACTACTGAAGCCGAGGTGAAGCTCAAAACCACTTCCACTGTAGAGATGAAAGACTCCTCTCTTCACATCACAAATGTTAAGACGGAGAAGAAGCACCTTTACCAAATGTTTTTTTCAAAACGGCTCCAATCCTGTCAAAGAAGTTTTTACCAAAGAAGCCATAAAGAGAGCTGTTTCGACATAAGTCAGGCATATCAAACAACCCCTTAGTAACTCTTAGGGCAGCTCCAGTGTCATAAATAATTGAACCGTGGTTCGAGTAAAACTAACAGACCACCCTATGACAATCAAACCTTGCTATCAGAAAGTAAAATCAAACCATGTTTTTGTTTCGAACCTACCTGAATAAACAAATGAGCTGCATGGATAAAAGCTGCACAAAATGTTGTCCACTTGTGTGCTTTTATTTGTAGTCTGGGTCCTACCAATCGATTTCAACACTGTGGCTACCAAACCAAAAGTTCTGTTCGGCTTATTTGCACAGTACAAATTTGTTGACGCAGAAAACCAACACTTCGGCTCGAGGGTATCGTCAACTAAGCCCGAACCACGAACCTTCGGTGACCAGACGTGTAGTCAATCTGACCTGTTGATTGACATGAAAACAAGAAAACGTAAAATACAAGAGAATATAGACTGGACTTCGAAATGTCTCCCACAGGTCATATCGGCTATCATAAGGCGATAAGGAAAGAAGAAGAATTGATCCAGGATATCTGATTCAGCCGATCAAATCTAAGGAATCGGCTTAGTTGTGCAATGTGTGCAATATTAATGAATAGCTGTGATTGTACAGCGTAAATATTATCATGTAAGCTTAGGCAGATCTTAATCAGTTTTATGATAAGTTTAGCAATTAAGCAAGATAAATAACGGATTGAATCGTAAAGGTACAGAAAGCTATTAAGGATGCGAATGTACACCGCTTAATAGATCTATACGTGTAATACTTAAAGTTTGATCGGCTGATTGAAGATATAAAATAATAAAAGCATTAACAGCCGATCAGACACGTTAGGACCAAGATAACTGTGATGAATTGCATAAAAATCAGATAAAACCTATAAATCAAGCAAAACACTGATAAAATGTGAATAAACCCAAACGAGGAAACAGCGATGCAGACCAAAGCTTAGGTATTATTCGGTAAATTGTGAATAAAATCTAGACGAAGCAACAACGATGCGTCCGGTTGCTAAATCCTAGATAGTACTCGATAGTTGTCGAATACTTAACGAGGAAGAACGATGCGCCAGAGACCAAAGCCCAAAGTATTCAGTAACGAAAACTCACCAGAAGAACAAGTTGCTCGAATGTGAGACGTCCTCAATCCAACTCGAAAAGCAGCCGCCGCGAAAAAGAAAAGGGCGAAGTTGCCCCAAAAAATAAAAGGAGTTTGAGTAAGAGATTTGTTTTTTTATGGTGTGTACAACCTTTTACAATAGCCTAAGGTGTATATTTATACCTGGAAGCTAATACTCCTAGCCAATCACGACATATTACAAACTTGCTAAAGAAGAATAATCTAAGCAAACTAAAATTAAGATACATGGCATCTATCTTTCCCGCAGAATCCTTGCCAAGAAAGCTTCTTGCCGATCTGTCTATACAACTCAGGTATCTATAGGCACGCATGACTACCCTGGACCTCTTCTCGCACGGCAATCTGACTTCCCACCGATTCCCTTGATTTCACGTGAAGTCTATCTCTTTCCTTGATAAGTTTAAATTGCTTAAGACATATCACGTGAAGTTTATCTCCTTCCTTTCATGTGTATTCAACGCAAATCACGAAGCTTTCACGTATCCAAAACACAGCACGGCCAAATCATAGCATTTCCTTTCCTGAGTATTTACCAAACCAAGCCGGACTCTTCACTCTTCCTCGTGAAACTGTTCAGCCAAGACAATCAGGAATTATTTTGTTTCCAATAGGCCGAACACCAACTTCCACCTTCCTGTACGGCTGTACGTGAAGCCTCTTCTGTTGCATGTTAATCTTGTGCCATTAAATAAAATGATACGGCGAGAGTGCTTTTGTCGGAAAAAAATTCAGTGGGGACGGTCCCGTAGCACCTGCCGTGCGGACCTGCAACGGACGACTAACGCGTGGACCTCCCAGCGATCGAACGTCTCCTGCTCAAGCGGGCTGTGTTCGGCTGGATCCGTCAGCAACCCAGCGTGCGGCTCGGCTCCCCGGGAGATGACCATACGCAGCTCGAAAAATAAACACCACAACCGGGTGTGGCAACACACGATATCCCTCGGCGCTCTTCTTCTTCCTCTGTCTTGCTGCTGCGGCTGCTGGCGAGATCCGGTGGAGGCTTCGGGTTCGGGGGTTCGTGTTGGGGGTTGGGGCTCCGGCGAGATCCTCCATTGCCGGACCTAGAGGGAAGTTTGGGGGCAGCAGGCCGGCCCGGCGGAGGTGGTGGGCGCGGGGGCGGTGAGGCCGGCGGCGGTGGCGCCGCCGGCCCGGGCGGTGGTGGAGGGCGGTTGGGCCAGGTTGGGGCGGGGGCGACGGCGGCCTTGGCGGGGTAGAGGCCGTGGAAGGAGCCGCGGGCACGGGAGGGTCTCGTTGGAGGCCCACGGCGGCGGAGGCCCGAGACCCTCCCGCGCCGCGGCTGGGGTGGCAGGACGGTGGCGGGGGCAGCGGCGTGACGAAGAAGAACGACGGCGCAACGTTGAAGAAGAACAGGAGGTTGAGAGATGTTGGAAATATAGGTAATTGTAAGTTCAATTTCCGAACTAGATTAAACATGACGATAAACAATCCTAGCATGCAGTTCTCTAGCAGACTAGGCAGTACGAACAACATAATCATGACATCAGAAAACATGATTAAAACACAATGTACGTACTGAGGAATTGCCGTAGAGAAGAGGAACGGCACAGTTGGAACGACGACAGTTCTACGGACGTAGTGCAACAGACGATGTTGCAGACGACGGTACGCCGCAGCACCAGACTTGGACGGAGGACGAGCCGTGGTGAAGACGTCTTGAGCAGTCGCGCCCAGCGCTTCCCAAAAACTTTATTCGCCCTCTCCCGATGCAGGATCTTGAAGACGACTGGTTCCGGAGACCTGCTCTCCCGTTTGCCGGTGCACGCCGGCGCTCGGGATGGAATAGACTAGGGGACTCCCAAACCTAGGGGATTCCCTTATATAGTCTATGGTGCACTTCTTCCATGAGGGCGGTGGTCTCTATTTATTGGGAGGAAAACCCCCCACACCCTCATCCATTACCAATATGGGACTAATAGATGAAGTATCCCCTCAAGTGCTAATGGGCTTTTGAGATTTACTTAGGATTATTCATATGGGCCAAGCCCAATAATCTAACAATCCCCCACCAGATCTCAAATTCCCATATAGAGATTTTGCTTGTTTCTCACTACTGTTTATATACCAATATTTCGGCAAAGACGGTTAAGTTGAACTCTCGCCTAGAGCTTCAAGCTATAATCATCCACAACTTGAACAATGGACTACACGTTGAATTGCAAGTTTTGTGTAGACAAGTTTCACTCAAAGACCAAACCAGTACTTGGCTACCTGAAGCCTACCCCGCGGGTGGAGCATATACGTCGTACTCCTTGGTCTCTTCTTGAGCTTACTAAAGATCACCCAAATCTCATAGACTGCGACGTTTTACAATCGAGCTCATATAGGTGTGTTCTTTCAAGAATGTTCTGTACGACAACATCTTCGCTTAATCAAGCCAATAGAAACACATTAAAGCATGTCGCTAACCTGCCTTATAGCATTTGAGAGTATTGCATCTTCACTCAGAGAGGGTCTAGTAATTACTCTCCTCAGTCAACCCACAACTTGTTTTTCTCAGGTCCTAATTCACGGGATCTCCGATCACATAGATTGGGTTACTACTGTGGCAACTTACACGGGTCTCATACCTATCTCCCTTGATGCATTTTCTATCACATTCCGTGATAAACCTTTTGTAAAAGGATCTGCCAGGTTTTTGTCAGTTTGAATATAAGTCACACTTATTACTCCGGAGTTTCTCAACTTCCTGACAGACTTTAATCGTCTTTTGACATGTCTTGATGACTTCGCATTATCCTTAGCACTGTTCACTTTGACTATCACCGTTTGATTGTTACAGTTCATAAGGATAGCCGGTATTGGTTTCTGAACCACAGGCAAGTCCATCAAAAGCTCACGCAGCCACTCAGCCTCAACGATGGCTGTGTCTAAAGCGGTTAGTTCCGCTTCCATGGTTGACCTCGTCAAAATGGACTGTTTGCAAGACCTCCATGATATAACACCACCTCCAAGGGTAAACACATACCCACTTGTGGCGTAAAGCTCATCAGCATCAGAAATCCAGTTCGAGTCACTATATCCTCCAGCACAGCGGGGTGCCCAGAATAGTGAATCCCATAACTCATAGTGCCTACTAGATAGCGCATAACCCTTTCAAGTGCATGCTAATGATCTGAACCCGAGTTTACTCAATTTGCTCACAACAAAAGCTATGTCGGGTCTCGTTGCGCTAGCTAAGTTATGAGTGAACCAATAATCTGAGAATATCTCAGTTGGTCTTTGGCTATCTTCTTGTTCTTTCTGAGCATCACACTAGGATCATAAGGCGTTGGAGAAGGCTTACTGTCTATGTAGCCAAACCGGTTCAAGACCTTCTCCACATAATGAGATTGCGAAAGAGTAATCCCATTATCTTCCTTAATTAGCTTAATGTTAAGTATAACATCAGCCTCTCCCAGATCTTTCATATCAAAACTCTTTGATAGAAAAGACTTGACCTCATTGATCATATCAATATTTGTGCTAAAAATCAGTATGTCGTCCACATACAAGCACAATATAACTCCTCCACCCCCACCATAGCGATAGTACACACATCTATCAGCCTCGTTAATGGCAAAGCCCGCAGAAGTTAGTGTTCTGTCAAACTTCTCGTGCCACTGCTTAGGTGCTTGTTTCAGACCATACAAAGACTTCACCAGCTTACACACCTTGTTCTCTTGACCCTTCACCACAAACCCATCAGGCTGATCCATATAAATTTCCTCATCCAACTCCCCATTCAGGAAAGCTGTCTTTACATCCATCTGATGGATAATAAGACCTTATGAGGCAGCCAAGGACAGTAATGCTCGAATCATGGTCAGTCTAGCGACAGGTGAATAAGTATCAAAGAAATCTTCGCCTTCTTTTTGCGTGTAACCTTTAGCCACAAGTCGTGCCTTGTACTTATCAATAGTACCATCTGGCCTAAGCTTCTTCTTGAACACCCATTTACAACCCACTGGTTTACACCCGTAGGGTCGTTCAGTGAGCTCCCATGTTCCATTAGAAATAATCGAGTCCATCTCGCTCTGAACAACTTCTTTCCACTGCCTCAGCTATAGACGTTGGGGTATTATCCAACAAGGTACATAGTGAAATCATCACCAAAGGATTTAGCAACCTCTGTCTCTTGCTCCTTCTAGGAGCTTCACTGTCATCCTTCTCTAGGATACTCTCATTCTTAATAGGTTGTTCAAACGACTCAAAAGATGCAACTGGTATAGGAGTTATCTCAATAGAAAATATAGAAATGCTATTCATATCTTGTGCAGGAAATATATTCTCAAAAAATGTTGCATTACGAGATTCCATAATAGTATCAACATTCATATCAGGTACTCAGATTTAACCACTAAAAATCTATAAGCAATGCTCCTCTGGGCATATCCTAGAAAGATACAATCCACTGTCTTAGGTCCCAACTTACGCTTCTTAGAAATAGGCACATTTACTTTTGCCAAACATCCCCATGTGCGTAAATAAGAAAGTGATGGTTTTCTTCCATTCCATAGCTCATACGGAGTTTGATCTTTATTCTTGTTAGGAATTCTATTCAGGACATGACACGAAGTCAATACGGCCTCCCCCACCATGCCTTTCATAAACCAGCAGTGTCTAACATGGAGTTAACCAAGTCAGTCAATGTGTGGTTTTTCCTCTCAGCAACTCCATTAGACTCGGGTGAATAGGGAGGTGTCCTCTCATGAATAATGCCATATTCCTCACAGAATTCATCAAACACTTTAGGAAAATATTCTCCACCATGATCAGACCTTAAACGCTTGATCTTTCTCTCTAGTTGATTCTCAACTTCGGCCTTATAGATTTTAAAGTAGTCTAACGCTTCATCCTTAGTTTGCAACAAATAAACATAGCAAAATCTAGTCGCATTATCTATTAACGTCATGAAGTATCTCTTTCCACCCTTTGTCAACACACCATTCATCTCGCAAAGATCAGAATGTATGAGTTCTAGTGGTGCCCAGTGTCTCTCCTCGGCTACCTTGTGAGGCTTCCGAGGTTGTTTTGATTGCACATAACTATGGCACTTAGAACCTTTGGCAATGGTGAAATTCGGAATTGAACACATGCTAGAAAGCCAAGACATCAAACCAAAATTCACATGACATAAACATGAATGCCAAATGCTTGCATCATCACTAATATTGCCACAAATATGGTTCACGGACTTATTACAAAAATCAGCAAGAGAAAAGCGGAACAAGCCTCCGCAATCATAGCCTTTACCAACGAATTGTCCATGTTTCGACAAGACAAATTTATTGGACTCTAACACTACTTTAAACCCATCCTTGATCAGGACCGACCCGCTCACAAGATTCTTATTGATAGTGGGGACATGCTGCACATTGTTCAGCTGCACGATCTTTCCCGAAGTAACTTCAGATCGACCATGCCAACACAATGAACAGAAGCATGTGACCCATTGCCCATCAGCACGGACAACCTGGTAAGAAGAAAACATGGATATGTCAGCACACATATGAACATTAGCACCCATATCAAGCCACCAACTCGTGGATTGAAAAACTGAAAGTACGGTAGGTAGATTACCATAACCATCAGTATTGACAATGGTCACTATGTTGACATTCTTGGGCTCCTTAGCTTTGTTTCCCTTGCGGTCTGCACGATCTAGACAATCCTTGGAGAAGTGTCCCAGCTCACCACAAGTAAAACACTTCACCTCAGCCTTGTTTTTCTTCTTCTTGAAGGTAGTAGTCTTCATGGGCTTGTTTTTCCTCTTGTTGTTGTTGTTCTTGCCTGCACGCGAGAACTTCTGGACCATGTTGGCGTTGGACTGACCTTGATCTTCCTTCTCAGTAGCATCCTTCTTCCGAGCCTTCTCTTCAACATCAAGAGATGCTATCAGGTTTTCAACTGATATTTCCTGTCTCTTCTGTTTCAGAGTTGTGGCGAAGCTCCTCCACGAGGAAGGCAGCTTGGCAATAATGCATCCAGCCACAAACTTGTCAGGAACAGGACACTTAAGGAGGTCAAGATCCTTGACAGTGCACTGCACCTCATGCGCCTGTTCCACTACAGAACGGTTGTTAACCATCCTGTAGTCATGGAAGCTCTCCATGAGGTATAGCTCATTGTCTGCGTCTGTTGCATCATACTTAGCAACCAGAGCATCCCACAGGGCCTTCGCATATATCTCTTCTATGTAAACACGGACCAGCCCGTCACATAGATTGCTCATGATACATCCTACGAAAAGATTATTGGCATCGTCGAACTTTCTGCTCTTCAGCAGTTAGTTCGCCCTCAGGCTTGCCAAGTCTCGTCTCCCAGATGTGCATAGCAGTAAACCAGAGGCGAACCTTGGATTTCCAGATCTTAAAGTTCACACCAGAAAACTTTTCTGGCCTCAGTGACTCAGCAAAACCAGCCATCGATAAATCAACAGATTGCCTATAATAATGTTTTTGGATTGTTGGAAATATAGGCAATTGTAAGTTCAATTTCCGAACTAGATTAAACATGAAGATAAACAATCCTAGCATGCAATTCTCTAGCAGACTAGGCAGTACGAACAACATAATCATGACATCAGAAAACATGATTAAAACACAATGTACGTACTGAGGAATTTGCCGTAGAGAAGAGGAACGGCACAGTTGGAACGACGACAGTTCTACGGACGTAGTGCAGCAGACGATGTTGCAGACGACGGTACGCCGCAGCACCAGACTTGGACGGAGGACGAGCCGTGGTGAAGACGTCTTGAGCAGTCGCGCGCAGTGCTTCCTAAAAACCTTATTCGCCCTCTCCCGATGCAGGATCTCGAAGACGACTGGTTCCGGAGACATGCTCTCCCGTTTGCCGGTGCACGCCGGCGCTCGGGATGGAGTAGACTACAATGGCAATGCAGCAATGAGAAGTAGCAAAACTCTAACTCGTATAGACCTTCTTAGGGACTCCCAAACCTAGGGGATTCCCTTATAGAGTCTATGGTGCACTTCTTCCATGAGGACGGTGGTCTTTATTTATTGGGAGGAAAACCCCCCGCACCCTCATCCATTACCAATATGGGACTAATAGATGACGTATCCCCTCAAGTGCTAATGGGCTTTTGAGATTTACTTAGAATTATTCATATGGACCAAGCCCAATAATCTAACAAGAGAGAGGTTAAAGAAGCCAGCACGAATCTTAAAGTGTTGAACACCGTAGGATAACGTGTGTGGCAACACACGGTTGTGGAGAAACTGTGTTGATACGCAGCTCGGCTCCTGGCACACAAACGTATCTATCTGTTGGTGCCTCCGTCGTCCGCCGCCGGTGCCTCCGTCGGTACGTCATCCACCGCCGCCCGCCGGTGCCTCCATCGTCCGTTGATGACCTGCCGCTGCCTCCGTCGTCTGCTGCCGTGTGCATCGAGTGCTGTCATGCCCACATCATAATTTCCAACTGAAACTACCGTAGCATCTTCACCTGATTCCGAGTGCTTCACGCATGTGCTTGATGTACCTGCTTAAGAATCATCATGCTCTCAACTTCAAATAAAGTGGCATCTAAGTGAATACGGAGTGCTTCGGGCGCCAATGAAGGCCACGACATGCCAACAGCAGCAGATCGATGAGAAGACAGCGGTGCAACGACATGATTCAACCATGCAGGAGAATGAGATCAGCATCTTCTACGCTAATTTAAGAAAAAAAAAAGCATCTTCTACGCTGGAGCCGAGGCGCGAGGAAGGGAAACGAGCCCGTTCACCTGGAGCCGAGCGAGCCGCGTGCTGACGTCCTCACTGGAGCCACGTTCATCCAACCGCTTCGAGCCAATTCCTCCGCGAGCGTCGAATTTCTTTGATTACACGCGTCCGTAATCCGTTGCAGGTCCGCACGGCAGGTGCTATGGGGACCGTTCCCACTGAATTTTTTTCCGCTTTTGTCTTCCACGTGACTTTTGCATGCCCACAACCACATCAGGAAACACTACGTGTATCAGCTCTCACATTGATTCTCCATCCATGCATATCAACAGACAACAGCCGATTGTTCCATAATTTTATATTACATCGGATTTGCTAGCAAAATTCGGTGTCAACAAAATTAAACCACCACTAGAGTTGCCCTTAGGTGCACCTCCAACATCATCTTAATTATTTGGGATAACTGGTACAAATATTTCTCAAAAAGGTTGGAGTTTCCCATAAAATTTAACAATTTGCACCATATATCGTTGTTCTTTGTATCCCCTTACTGATGAACTGCTGCTACTGTATCTTACCACTGCACACAAAATAAACTTGGTGTCGACCCTTCCTCTAAAATTACTTTGCCTTTTTAATTAATAAAAGGTAAATTATGTATAGAAATAAAAGATTGAGTTGACTGTTGCAAGTTGGCTGTTATACAAATGAAAAGCTTGATTAAAAGGAAAATACAGAAACAAGCTTTCCATTCGTCCCAACAATAGCCATGTTTGGATTGGGATAAAATAGGGCAAATTTACCCCAATTTACTTCCCAAAGCTCCCAAATACCATGGGTAAATATGTTGGGGGTAAATATTTTGTCTCACTCCATTCCATTTTCCTCCCGAGAGATGCAAATTGGCCCCACAAGAAATACTTTAACTTTTTCTCTCCCCCGTGCCCTCTCGGCTCCCGCATCCTCGTTTGCTTCGCGTCCGATGCTCGTGGTTCGTCCCACCTCCCGGCCACGCCGCTGCTTCCCCACCATTACGTCGCCTCACTGCCTCCCGGCCACACCATCATCTCCTCTCCCAGCGCCGCCACCATCAACAACAGGAGGCGCCGCCCATCCACGCCTCCCTCTCCTTGGGCATCCATCGATCCAGATCCGCCACCGTCAGGCCTCCGACGGGTCCCTCCTCCCCCGCGGCCACCAGTGGCGGACCTAAGTTTTTGATTTAAGGGGCGTCAACGCTAAAAATTTCACATACAAAATGGTATGATACATTTTTCAATTCGGTAAAGAACAATTAAAATTCACCAAGCAATTCGGATACAAATTTCATACAAATAGCATAGTATTGAATTCAATAATTTTAAGTAGTCCAAATAACTACATACAATTACAATACTAGTAGGGCTTGTCTGGCCTGCAGTGTCTAACGGCCATGAAAGTGTCCATTATATCAAAGCTGAAAAATACTCTTTTCATCGATGTTGTTGCCACAAGTGGAAGCAATATCAAGTTTTAGTAAATCAAAGCCAAATATGTCATGAGTGTAGAACTTAGCTAGTCTATATACCTCCAGTGTCATGTAAGTTGGAATAAGTTGGACGTAGCGGCCGTGTCACCGGTCGCCAGCTCGCCTCACGGAGTCACGGTCAGCCGCACGGGATATGAGCCGACGAGGCAGGGATTGAGATTGGAGAGCAGAGCGTCGATTTAATCGGAGGCGCCGCCGCGCTACGAGTGCCGACGTAGTCGAGGCGCAGAAGGGGCGGCGGAGGAGGGGGTCCTGGAGTCGCCGCATCAGGCGACTTGAGCGTCGAGGCGAAGCAACAAAGAGGCCGAGGGCGAGCGACCAGAGGAGAGAAGTAGGCTGCAAAGGGGTAATGTTTTTCAGCTGATAGGCCAACTAAGGTACTGGGTTTGGTATTGAAATATTGAAAAAAAATAAAAGATGTTGGGCCACTTTTTTAGGGGCGCCATGGCACCATTGGACCACCCATTGGGCCCGCCAATGGCGTCCACCTTCTCTCCCAAGCAGATTCCACCGACAGCGTGGAGAGAGAGTGTGAGAGGAGGAGGAGGTGTAGCCTTGATGGAGCCGTCACGCTAGCCAAGAGGTGGGAGAGCAGGTCGAAGAAGGTGTCGGGGCAGAGAGAAGGCAGCGGTGATGGCGCGGCAGCATGGTGAAAGAAAAGATGTGGATGATAAAAAACCAAGAAAAAAAGAAAAGGCAACTGAAGAGAAAAAAAATGATAAATTTATCCCTACATCTAAATACTATGAGAGGTAAATTTATTAAAGCAAATAGAGAGATAAAACATTTACCTCAAACACGGTCAATGTAAATCAAGAAAAAATGTTCGAAAATCATGGAGACTCCGACTTCAAACCCACACACTCCACTCCGCTCCATTCCCCACCCAGGACGCGGCGTCTAGAACCCTAGCCGCCACGCCCTCAAATTTGGTCTCAGCTCCCGTCGCCGGCGGCCGTCGAGCAGGAGCCGAGGCACCATGGACGACATAGCTGAGATGCTGGTCCGCGGCATCAATTTCTATACGACAGACGAGACCGTGCTCACTTTGACGAAGAGCGCCTTCACCAACCTTCCCTACCCGCCTGCCGCCAAGGCCGCCCCCCCCTCCGGCGCCGTCCTGGCGAGGGCTCCCGATGGGGTCGACCGCATCAGCCGCCTCCCCGCCGAGATCCTCCGCAACATCGTCTCCCGCCTACCCGTCAAGGATGCCGCGCGCACCATCTTGCTCTCCACGCGCTGGCGCCGCGTCTGGCACACGACGCCGCTCGTCCTCGTCGACGCCCACCTCCTTCCCAGGGCTGGTGCCACCGCGACAATCCGCAGAGCCAGCACCTCCTCGGCCCGCCTTGGCGCCGTCCCGCGCGAGGTCGCCCCGCGCGGTCTCGCCGACGCGGTGTCCAGCGCCCTCGCCGCGCACCCGGGTCCCTTCCGTTGCGTCTACCTCACCGGCACCCAAATGGAGAATCACCATGACAAGCTCGCCCTTTGGCTCCAGCACCTAGTCGCCAAGGGCTCCAAGAACTCTTCTTTATCAACCGCATAAGAACATTCGACGCCGACGTGCTCCTCCCCGCGATGATCTTCAGGTGCACCTCCCTCATCAAACTCTACATTGGTTTCTGGCGGTTCCCGGAAACCGCCCCCCTCCCTCGCACAGCCGGATTCCCCCACCTCCGGGAGCTTGGCCTCTGTTCCCTTGTCATGAAGGAACGGGACCTCGAGTTCGTGCTGGACAGATGCCCCGTGCTGGAGAAGCTCTTGATTATCGGAAGCCGGTGGCCAGTGTGCCTCCGCGTCCGGAGCCACAGTCTACTGTGTGTGGAGGTGTGTGAGTGCATCGCATCAGAAATCACAGTGGTGCACGCTTCACACCTGGAGAGGCTCTTTCTGTGGGAAGCTTCGGGTGGTGGCAGTCTCACCAACATGCCCTCTAAAATCAAGATTGGGCATGCACCTAAGCTGCGATTCCTGGGATTCTTGGTGCCTGGAATGCACCAACTGGAGATTGGGAACATCGTCATTAAGGTTGGAAGCATTATGTTCCTTACTTCCTTTCTAACCTGTGAATGTGGTTTTTTATATGGCAATGCTGTTTTAAGGACAATTATATGGCCATATTTAATCTTTGCTTCTTTCCTTCCATGCAATCCCAAATTGCATCAATTGCAGGATGACACTAAGGCAAGCCCAAACACCACTGTACCAAGTGTCCAGATGCTGGCAGTTCAGGTAAAACTTGGAACCCGCATTGAAGCCAGGATGTTGCTTAGTTTCCTCAGATGCTTTCCCAATGTGGAGACACTCTACGTCCAGGTATAATTTAACGCCAATACTCCAATTTATAATTTTGTAACAGATGAAACTCCTAATCACCTGTCATCTATGTGAGCTGATATGTTTCAATTTGCAGTCCGAGAATGATGACATCAAGTTCTGCGGACCTCGATTGACTGCCACTAGCAAACATAATCTCAAGTGCTGGAACGAGGCAGGGCAAATTCAGTGTATTCAGCAGCACATCAAGAAGGTGGTTATCCGTGAGTTTCGAGGGACGAGAAGTGAGCTTGAATTCCTCAAGTTCATTGCTGAGCATGCTCAAGTTCTTGAGAAGATGGTGATTGTGTTGAGCCATGGATATTCCCCTTCAAATTCTGTGGGTACCAATCTGAGGACTAAAATGGCTTCTGCAAAATGGGCCAATGCATGCTGTGAGCTGATGATTTTTCAGACTCCATTTCATCAAGGTATGGCTTGGTGCTACCTAGCCGCATTTGATCTTTCCAACCCAGACCCTTTTGACATTTCAAACTGTGTCAATGGGAACTGTCAAAGTCATCAGTGTGCGGTTCCAATATCCACATGCAAGGCATTATTGCGGACTGTTGGCGACGTATTTTTGAAGGATTAGGAAGCATTCTATACTTTGGCTTTCGTAACTTCAAATTTTGGAATTATATAGAAGTAGCATGTGGCGTGCGGAAGATTTGTTCCTGTTCTTGATGTTAGTGACAAGTCATTAGACACCTTCTGCTAACTGTGTGCTGAATTGCTGATTACTGATGGGAGACTTTATGCTTTGCTTGATGTCACTCAATTTCCATTAGAATGTTGCTTGAAATGAAATATTTGATTTTCCAACATTACTTTTGTGAATTGTGCATTATTCATGAATGATTGCATCTTTGCATCAAGTCGTCAGTATAGTTTTCTACAGTTTATCTGTTTGTCTTCTTCAATCTATTTTAACAGGTTGTATTTGGAAGCTATTTTAATTAATTCAATGTCCTTTCAAGTGTGATGTTAGAGTCATCCCTCGACCACCTATGCTATGAAAATCTTTCTTGTTATGATTATTATGTTTAGGGGCAAACACTCTATTAATTTAGGAACTAGGATATATTTGGGCATGTTCTTACCTTGCACATATAAACTTCGGTCAGCGTTGCTCCTACCTTTGACCATGGCATTTTGTTATAAAACTTCCAAGTGTTGTGTTAATGAAGAGCTAGGCTACAGTAAGCATAAAGCATACTGTTTGCTCCAATTTAGATTTAGACACTTTCATTGCACTTTCTAGAGGACTAGCCTTTTTTTCTTAAGGTTAGCAGGGACAACCAAGGGTGTGATTGGTTTCTGAACTGGAAGAACCTGGCTTGTTCCACATATGCTGGCTCTAGATGGCCAGGCTCCCTATATGCATCTTGCTTTCATTTGGATGGAGTTTATTTAGAACCAGGCTACCTGGATTGGTTAGCTGCTCATTAGCGTCCGATTTATCATAACAAGTATTGGTTTAAATTGGTTTTGCTTGTTATATTTTCAGATTTTCACCTCCATAGACCATAGTTACTAGTGTTTTCATATTTTTTGTTTGTTGGCCTTTTAAGTCATACTGTGATGCTGAGCATGATTCAAGATAGATCTACCCCTAAACTGATCTGCCATTTGAGGTACTACCTAAAGGATGGTAATCTGATGACTTGGCCTATTATGCCCGATAAGTAGCTAGCTATACATAAAACTCAGGCATGCAGCTGTAGTACATGTGCTAATCCATGCTTGTGGTTGCTGACACGTCTCATAAAACTCCAATTAGCGCAATTAACCTTACCATGGTGTATTTGTGTTGACTGGATCATCAAGTTTGACTACAGAAATTAGTTCCTTGTCAAGCAATATTTTAGATTGATTGATCCTTGAGTGGTTCTCTGTCATAACAAGGGAGGTACTTAGAAACCAATACTGCTAACATCTTAAGCGTTCTTTGCTATTGGAATGTACATTATAGTTATTTCTGGACCTCGCTGCTGCTTGTTGTCAGTACTACGCTCTGTTTCTGTTTTGGTGAGACGATGAAAACTCAGCATCACTCTCACACGTCGATCTAATTTAACAGTCGTTTGTTGAACCTTATCTGAAATCAACTAGTAGCACTCATTACCTGTGCTGAGTCTCAGCTGCCAAAATGTGCGGAGGGAACAACCGGACCGCCGGAGGTATATACATCTGTAACTAGCCTTTCTTTGTCTTTGGTCGTCCTGTTATCTGGTCAGACTGTTCTAATTGGTTTAGGTCTCAAAGATTGATAAAACCGTCGGTGCTCTGTATCTGTCGAAGTAGTCGTTAGTTCGTTTCTATGTGATGTGATATACAAGATTATGATATCTTAATCTTTCCATGCTAAAAAAGCCACCAACAATTTCGGTCAGGATTAAGTAAGAGGCATACGAGTGGTTTTTGCAGCATTTTCTCCATTTTCCGCGATTGCCCCTGAGCTTTCGGAAATAAACACTGAAGTCTGAAACTGGAAGTTTGCCCCAGTCAGGACTCAGGATTAGCACCACTGCACATCACCTTAGATCCAGCCTTTACTCCTCCCACAGCTTGCAAGCAGCCGCCGTTTGCCCGTCTCCTAGCTGCGTGGTGATGTCCTGCGAGATCGCCATGAGCGGCAGCCGTCGCCGGCACCTTGCCCCGTGGCCTCGCAACCGCGGCAGTGGACGAGCGCATCTCACGCTGGTTCGCTGCGCCTGCGACCCCACGTGCTCCGACGCGCCTCTGGTGGCGGCGTCCGGGCTGCACTGCTCTATCGCCAAAGATGTACTTCAAATGGTGCTAAGATTTTTGAATTGTCTAGATTCAAGCAATGTTAAGCATATGCCCTGCAACCAATGCCATTGTTTATGCTTGTCCGAGACTCCGGGTACACTACTGATTTGGCCGGCCACGAGTAACTAACGATTTGTTTTCTAACATATGATATCTTTTATAAAAAAAAAATGCAAAGATTAAGGGCACAATTTGGCTTGGTTAACGATTGGTGAGATAACAAGTAGCTATTCGCAATTTAATTTCTCAACTTATGTGCTAACAATTGTGGAACATATACTTACAAAGGGGCATATATACCATATAAAATAAACACGTAGACTTTTGAAACAATTTTGAGTTTTTTAACTAATAAAATAAGAGGTTAGAGGTGGGAACGTGGGAGGTTGAGGCCCAGTTTGGACGTCATATCTGCAGTACTGACAAACTATGGTTTTACAGTATTTTGAAACTACACTTTTCCTCAGTTTAAGAAAAACCATCAGGTATTTGGTTATATTTAGTATTGACGGTAGAATTAATTTGGGCATCTGTTACAATATTCATTTAACCAATCTATACCTGGCATAAGACCTTCATTATTATAGACATGTACAAGTACTCCCTCCGCTTCGTCCCAATGTACAGCATTGTTCTTTTATATGACTAAGGTAGTTGGACTTGCTCAATCTGAATTCTTTAACAGCTGATTATCTTTGTTTTGGATTCGTTTAGCAAGCTAGGTTCGGTTTCACGGTTTCAGTGAAATTACATCACATGGCATTTGCGGAATATGGTGCTGGATTCTGGTGGCAGTTACAGTGTTTAGTACTCCCTCGATCCTAATTTACAAGTCGTTTGATTTTTTGAGCTCCAACTTTGATCATTCTTTTTATTAATAAAAATTATGTGAAATATCAATTTTTTTGTTATGACTTGATTTATTAATGAATATTCTTCAAGAATGACTTAAATTTGACTATATTTGTAGATTTTTTAATAAGACAAGTGGTCAAAGTTGGGGTCGTTAAATGACTTATATATTGGGATGGAGGTAATACAAATCTTACCAAATTATTTTAGCATGTCGGTTCTTTGGAAAGTTGTGCATACTAATTCCTCAACCCTCACTCATTATTGCAGCACCCGGATAATTAACTGTCAGCAGGGCTTTCTATGTGTGGATCTTTCTGATTCTATCTATTTATACTGTGGAATTGTGGAGTTTGGTTGAATAATTTGGCGTGCACTGCGTGACTGCATCATTTTCAGCGTTGGGTAGTGCGGAGGGGTGAGCGTAGGAACGGATGGGATTGAGAATTGGAACCCAAAGTATAACGATGAACTTTTGGCGATAGACTGCCGTCGTCGCCGGCCATGGGAGTCCCAGCCACAGCGATCGAAGACAACCTCACCGCAATGGAGATACTTTATTTCTTTGATAATTACAAACGTAAACCCTAAGGCACCTTTATAGACACAAGCAGCCTTTATTCTAATGACCAAACTAACCTTGTTTAATAAAAACACTCCTAATATCTCCTTGCGTTCGTCACCAAAAAGCCCAAAACGAGCTGGCCCTAGCCACTTTGCGCCAGCCGACCCTTCTTCTTCTTCCGATAATACTGTTTACCCACAAAACCGTCGATAACACTTAATAAACAGCCTTGATCCTCCTATAGTTGAGTATTCGGAGCCGTGGGTTATTTAGGTGTGTGTTTTGGAAACATGAAGTTAGTTTTTGTATCTATAACTTTTTTCAGCTATTTAGTCCAAGTTTTATGTGGGATACATATAATGTGTTACCTTTGTTATGAGATGAACAGTTTGGCCTCAGTTGTTCCTCAAGTCAATATACCTTTTGAACGAATGACACGAGAGACTACCTATTACGCTGATAAAGAATGAGTCAAATCAATATATAGAATCTGAGTATGTTATTGATGGATATTTGCTAGGACTATCTACTGTGCATTGCCAGGTATTTTGTGCTCTAAGATGAGATCTCCAGTCCGCTATCACTAACCCCAACACCTGAATCACAACCCTAGAGAAGAGGGGACAAAAATTCACTAGGAATGGAGAATACAAAGGCAAATCTCGCCGGAGTCATAGAGGAGAGTAAAGATTGGTAGGAAAAAAAATTCGGTTGCGATGAGACAAGGAAATACCTATGCATCACACAACATTTCCATCATATTTGCTTCGATGGTAACCCCGAATCGGAAACATGTCTTTGTGTTGTGCGGTAGTGTAGAAGTATAACATAGTAATAAGATGCCTATATCCCTTTTCCGAAAAGGAGCTGGAAAAATAGGGAAAAAAGGCATTACATAAACCTTTGCATATAAGCTAGCAGTGCGGTGGAATACGAGAATGACCATGGATGAAAGGAAGAAAGAGACGCGTCTCCGCCGCAAATGTTCAATTCAAACTAACCTTTGTTCAGTTCATTCAATACTTCAATTCACTTCAAATTCAACTAACTGCTCATGACCTGCACGCGGGTGGAGTCAACCATGGATCGAGGAGGCGGGCGGCCAGCAGCCAGCGTGTGAGCGCAGCCACCAAGAACAGGAGTACAGGACCTGGGCAGGGGAGCTGGGGGACCAGCCGACCGACCGGGTCACCGTAGCTGGCCGGATCAACCCCCGACCTGGCATATACGCCGGGGGGCCCTATGGACGCACGCGCGCGCCGTGGGGCGATTCACGTGAAGCCGGACAGGGGCGGGTGGCAGAGAGAGCGGCGGGCGCGCGCGTCCCTCTCGCGCCCCCGTGCGCGGCCGCGACGGCTCCTCCGGACTGGGTGCGCCGCGGGCCAAGTGGCCAACCGCGCGAGGTCGCCCGCTCCGTTTCCGCGCAGGTTCGCGCGCGCTTTGTGACTTGTCTGCCCCCGTACGTCGGCGAGGAGCACACCACACGCGTCCGGTGCCGATAAACTGGCCGATTCGGCCCGTAACGGCTGGGGTTCTGGGTGGGAAACCAGAAAGGCGGCTGCGCGGTATCCTGATAGGCTGATGCTGACTTATGGTGACAAGTACACATTCGAACCCACAAAGGTGGCCTGGCAGACGGTGGCGCCGACAACGCAGAGGCGATGGCAACGGGCGATGAATCTTACCGACCGCTGGAATGTTCGGTTCCCGAACAAAACAATGGCACGAGGCTATTCCCGGTGGCTATGGGAAAACGGCGGACGCATCGCGGCTGCGCGGTGTGGGGGGTTGCCCTCAAGCCTGCCCGGTGAATGGTGAATCTGTCTACATGTTTCCGTGCAGTGCACGTCGTAGAGATGCTCACAGTCCTGTGATGTCAGGCATATGTGACCGCGTTCGCAAGATACTTCTTCACGTACTGTTCCTTTCTCTCTTTCTCTCCCTCTTTGTTTTTTACGGCTCGTCGACCGGGAAGTGCACTTGATGCAAATACCGAGCAATCATGCACCGTTTGCAATCTTTTTTCTTTTTCTTTTTCTTTTTTTGCGCAAAACACCGCTTGCAATCTTGCAGGCTAGCAAAGCGGCCGGCGACGAATCTCCACGCAGATGGCGATCTGCTGCGAGGCGACTGACGAAGAGATTCGTCTCCCCCGGCGGACAGCCAAAGACTCGGCTCAAGATATTAAAAAACTCTAATATCGTGATATCATATTGAGTTGCACGGCCAACTAATTGAACCCAATTTACGATCCAAACACTAGATATAAATACCGAACACTAGGCGTTTTATATAATGTCCTAATTTGTTAGCACTCTTCGACTAGGAGTGTAATCAGATAATTACCTGTTGTTGGTCATGGTTAGTTGCCATTCAGTTGATGAACTTTGGGTGTGTAACGCCAGTGTCACTGGTCTATCTTATCGGGGCAACCACGTCTGATCGAGGTGAGGGTTCTAGTGGACAACGCACAACCACATCGGCATAGCATCAGCACAAACATCGGCTTTCGTACGCGTAAAAGCAGAGATGAGTCAGCATGATAGGATTGGGCCTTGCATCCGAAACGATGCCGAGTCTACACAGTTGTATGTACAGATCAGTATTGTTGACTACTTATGGTACCACAAACATATGGATCAGTAGCTACTGTTGTGGTAATATTTATTTTTGAGTTTAATGGATCGATAGTACATAAACTTGAAGCGAGGATTTGTTTAGGTAAATCATCTCTTAAATTGGTTATTTGAGAACAACAACTTGGCAGCAGGGTGTCATTACATTCATTACCTCTTACATTGCTCATCTCAAAGCAACAAATTGGCAGCAGGGTGCAGTTGATCCTGTTGACCTTTGTTAAGTCGCTACTAAGGGCAAATACAACCGTGTAGATAGCAGCTATCTTTTTAGCACAAATAGACAGCTTAAACAACAAGTTGTACAATAGATTGTCTGTTTGACTGTCTGTAGGAATTTAGTTCATCCCTTGACACACAAATCATGATGATGTAGTGCATACTTAATCTTTGTAGTTGTTTTGTTGCATACATGGTGTTATCTTTTTCCTCTTTCTTTTTCTTTCCATCTCTTTTTGTTTATATTTTTTCACTTCCTTTTTTTACTAGGGTATAGACCAAATAACTTCTAAATATAACATGTAAAAGCTCATCAGTGATTAATGATTTTTTAGATCATTATTATGTGATAACATGTTTATGAGTGTTCTATATATAGTCCAGCAGGAAAATCAAAACACATGCATCAAAGATTAAAATACGTATGGGTCTCCTATTTATAGTTTGGATGGGTGGTCGCATGCATGATTAGGCCCAGTCGTAGGTGGCTGCATGCACCATAAACCACCTTGGAGCACGAGCATAGACGAGTGAGACGGCGACCAGGCCTCGACGACACGCATGCAGGGTGGCTTCTGCAAAACTTCTTTGCATGGCGACGACTATCCATGGTGCGTTGTACGTGCCCTAAGGGCCTATTTGGTAGGTCTCCGGCTGTGCCGGCTTCGGCTGTGGTTGTGGCTAATCTGAAAACCTAGTTGTGCTGGTTGTGGCTGTGCTTGAAATCGTTTGGCAAAATAGCTTCTTCAGCAGCTTCTCTGGCAGCTTTAGGGAAGAAAGAGGCAAATAAGTCAAGAAATGGTGGGCCCCATGGAGGATAAGCATGTAAAGCTACCTCCAGGTAGCTCCTAGCTTTGGTGCCTTGTGGGTCTGGCTCCCTCCTTTTTTATGGAGAAGCAGTTGAGGAAGTATCCTGTTTGGCAAATTTTTTGGTGAAGCCACATGAGAAGCCGGAGCTGAAGCCTGGCCAAACAGGGCCTAAGTTTCCCTAGCGGTGACATCAGAAACGAATGATGTTTCCTAACTCCTACAGAACAATCCGCAAGCGCATGAAAATACCATTGTAACATTTCACTCATGAGTATTCAAGGGTATCGTATCTATAGGGATCCATAGAGGTATAAATGTCTTCTAACTAGAATACCATAAAGGATCGAGGAAAGAGATTTGTCTAAGGAGTATGGTTCTATGGAATTTTATGGCTAAGATGAACTTGGTTCTCGTATTGTTAACGGCCAGCACTAGTTTGATCGTACTCCAAAGATCCACCAACTATTAGCTCTAAGCTATGTTAGGATAAGGGAGAGTATGCAAAACTACATCTAAAAGATGTGCCAGACAAATAAGGCTATCACCTCCTGCCCGCCTACACCTCGACTCTGTGGACACAAGACAATCAAAGGTAATCTAAGACCTAGGCACCACGCCTATGCCGCCGACTACTTACTCTAGCGGTTAGCTAAAGGTTACCCATATAGGATCCTTAACTAGAGTAACAATACAATGATCCCGTAAACAAAATAAAAAATGATGAATAACTTAACCATGAACTGAATATGAATTACTTACAAGATTGAAGAAGAATCACATGTACGAAGAAAGAATCTTTTGGATCTCCCTTCTAATTTCTCTCTAATCATCTTCTAATCCTCTTCTAGTCTCTGTCTAATCACACTCCTACCCCAAATGATATTTTGGTATCCCCCTCTACATCCCTTCTCCCCTAGGTGTCTCTATCTTGATCCGAAGCTGAATGATCTGAAGAAGGGGGTCTGGGTTGCTTATATAGACCTCCAAGGGCTCCAAAGTCGGTGTATGGCATAGGTGTTACTGCCCTAGGCAACCTGCATAGCACTGCCTCGTGAAAGATTGGGCCAAAACGGTGTCGGTAGGAAATCAGTCAATCCCCACTGAAGCCTTCTCGGGCCTATCTTTGGTTGGAGGATTCCTATGGGGTGTTAGGCTTGGATATGTGTGCAAGGGGCTAAGTTGCTTCAGTTTTCCTTTGGTTTTGTGGCCTTTAGCCATCGTCTGCTTTTACTGAATTACTAAAGAGGTATTTCTTGGGCTCCTGAGTGGGCTTTCTCTCTATATGCAGGTGTAGTGTCCTGAAATCAACAATTCACCAAAACTTATAGAATTGATTAGTCACAAACCCCTATCACTAAGTTTGGTGGTTGTTTCTGGTAAATGTTGATGGTTAAATATTGCAGTTAAGGTCCGTCAAACGATCATAGGGTGGCACGTGTATAATAATCAAAATATTATGTTAGCTCTTAATATGCTAGCAAGTGGTTTTTTCTTTAAAATGTAAGTACAAATAATAAAATCAGCAGGCTGAGTCAATGGAGATCCGTTTCACATTTTCTTTTATGTTTTTTGCTAGCAAATATTATAAAATATTCCAAAATCTTTTGCTTTTTGCATAATAGGATTATTTTAAATGTAGAATAAACCAAGATAAAGAATAAACTAGGTGTTTCTCATTCATCACGGCTAGTTGAATATGTTATGTTTGACTATCAATTGCAGTTTGAGATCTCAAACCATGGCATTACATATTGAAAATATTGAGATATATAGTAGAAATAATTAAGTGAAAAAATCACCTTTATCTTGTTTTAACGTCTATATCTCCGATCATGCTTCACACAAGATAATTGACTGCCACACCTCTAAATTAAAATTCTGTCAATTAATAACAAGTGTGGACTATATGCAACAGTGTTGCACCACTTGTTATGGACACATCACCTACAAATATGGTGTTTTTTTAATTAACATATGTCTTTCTACTAACTCATAATCACACATGTTATTTTCATAAGAAATTCGATAGATAATGCACTTAAGTGCATACTCATGTGTGCTGATGATTATTTCACTCTCGACCCATCAGATTACACATCATCAACCAACATGTCATCTTTCATCCACATGTCATCTCGATGATCCATGTGCACCTACATGCATGACAAGTTGTTGTCCCTAACTGAGCAATTGAGAGATGATGTATCCAATCACACCCTTTTGCGAAGATAATGTACTCAAATGAGCAATTTAAGACATGATGTATCCAAGCACACCATCTCACCATGTTTATGTATCAACAACAAATTTAACTGTGTTATGTTTTTACCATATAGTATATCACATATCCAAAAAATGCACTAGTACATCATGATTTCACTTATACTCAATACTAATAAAACTTAACAGAGGTGGGCAGGCCAACGGCCTTGGACATAAGGTCTATGTTAGTTGAGGCCTTTATCACCGGCCATGTCAAAGGACTTTTGTAGCAAAACTTGTATTCAAGGCTCGAGTAAACTTTGCCCCGAGAGTAGGGTTTATGAAGAAGTCGTCGAGAATCTAGAGTCAAAGGTGACAAGAGACGATTTAGACAGGTTCAGGCCGTAATATGCGTAATACCATACGTCCTGTTTGGTGTATCTTGTATTGATTGATATCTTTTGAGGGGGGTCCCTGTCTCCCCTTATATATGCCGGAGGACAGGGTTACATGGAAACCGTATAGGAACAAGAGACTTTTACAAGTTAATATCTAATTTCCTAATACAGCATATCCTAACCGATTAGGACTAATCCTTCTCTTGACCGTCAAGTCTTGTATGTGGGCCGGCCCATACAATGGCCTGTCAGGGTTGTTTAGTCCATTGGGACTCTACACCATCAAGCCTCGAGCACCTTATCTTCTAAAGGATAGCGTTGTTGTGAATACATGGTTCTTTGAAGCTTCTTCAGGGCTCTTTGGAAATTTGTAACCATTCTGTACAAAAGGTCATAAAGTGTTCCTTAATTCATCTGAAGATTGTATTGGTGAGCACCGAATAGGTGCGCCCAATTGGGCACCTCCTGAGCCTCGTTTATCTTTGAAGAATAAGATCAAGGGTCTTTCGAAGTCTTAATCTGAAGAGAATCGATTTCCCAAAGAAATCCGAGTTCTTTTAGAACTCTTTTGAATTTATCAATTTAAACCAAAAAATTTTGGAAAAATATTTCTCGAAAATATCACCACAGCCCCCGAGCCTAAATTTGAATGAATTCAATTATAGGATTATGGAAGACCAAAAACGAAAAGTACCAAAGTAACGTTTTGAAAAGGCAATATAAACTGTTCGTCTCCCCTATTTATGTACATGCAACATTGCGAAACAGATCTAGGGTTAGTGGCAGTTATTGTGTGAGCAATCCTAGAACTCCACACACACAATCCCCCAATCCGCAATCCCATCCACACCAAATCTCAGCGAACCAAGATGGCTGGTGGAGAGGCATCTAGCCGAAGCAAAAGTGCAAAGAGGAAAGCCAAAGCAATGAAGGAAATCGCAACCTCCGAAGAGAAATCGACAAGCAATGCCGAAGAAATCCAAGGACTGGCGGATCCAATCAGTGACTGGCCAACAAGTGTGCTGAAGGAAAAATACATCAAGAATCTCCAGTCCGATGGTCTCATAGCGTCACAGGAGATCAGCCGGTGGCGATGTGCAGATCAGCACGAGTATACGACGGAAGACACTGAAGAGATCGCTGTGTGGAAAGCATTCTATGAGGTTGATTTTGGCATGTGTTGAAGGTCATTATAACACTTAGTGCCCATCAATATTTTGGTAAGTGAGGAATATTATATCATGTTTCATACATAGTTTGCTAATAATTAATGAGTTCCACTAGTTTTGGATGATTTATGCCTGCAGGAGAATACACAAGAAAAATGAGCACTAGAAGGCCCAGTGGCAGGCCGTTCGGCCTCACCATGGCCGGGCAGCCTCCAACTGGCCCCAATCGCCACATCACTGATCCAGGAGACAAGAAACACAGTGCATGTTGATCTAAACCGTGAATTCCAAATCGGTTTGAATGAACGGATATCGAAAGGCATCACTTGGATTGGAGAGCCCACCTGCATGTTCTCCCGAACTAAATTCACAGAAAACCATACCCAACCAACTTCAGGACATGATCAGGAGCCTCCACGCAAAGGTCGGTGACAGGTGGCTGCACCCCCAGGCCGATCGGCCCTAGGGTGGCCGGCCGGCCTCCCACTTTGGCCTCTCGGGCCCAGTTTCGTCTGACGGTTGCATGGAAGGGATGACGTCATCTACATGCAGGAAACCGACCTTGCAAGGCTATAAAAGAACACTCACACTCCACTTGAAGAACACACACTCAAGGAGCTCTCTCTTTTCATTTCCACTTTGTAGTTTAGGAGTTGTAGCTGGGAGTAAGGTCGAGTCGAGCTTTGCCTCGGGGTTCCGGAGTCTTCGGAAGTTCTGGTAAAAGCTCTTGTTTTTTTTTATTTCTGAATATTATTATGAATACGAAGTTATCTTTTTTTACTTATGAGCAAGCTCTACTCTTCATGTTTTCCTTCTCTAAGCTTTATCTTAAGTTGGTGAGTAGCTTCCTATAGAATTAGAGTTAGAACTTTAGTTAGTTCTGTCCGGTTTATCTTGTGGGTCTTTCTAGCCTATGTCGGAGCCATCGAAAGCTTCGAGTTGAGGGGACTCTATCTTGATAGACTTCCAAGGGAAGTCCTAACGTCAAGCGCAGACATGGTGCTGACTTGCCATTAGCTAAGTTAGTGTGTTCCACCCCATGGTACTGCAGTGGTAGGCGACAGGTGGTGACAGCCCTATCATCCTTTGTAGTCCACCACGTTCGGGTGTTTTCATAACAGTAGTTGCTGAGCCTGGAGGAACCCCTTCTCATCCCACTCTGAGTTCCTGCCGCTCGAGCCGTCGAAACAAGCTCTATCCCCGACATCTAGGTAAAAGTCTAGTCTAAGGCTGTAGTGTGTCTTTTCTCTAATTATAGAAGTGTCTTAGGATCCTTTCTTACCTTATCTTCCCAGCTCTTCCCTTTTCTCTTTCGTCTGAGAGTCTCCTGTGTCGCTGGCTTTACGAAGCCTTCTATCCGGTCATACATTGGCCATTATCTACGCTAAATGTTATCTCCCCTAAGTTAGTGAGTTGATAATTCTGGAAAGGTTGTCATTCCATTCTTCAATATTCTTTAACCATGATACCTCCCTGAGGATATAAATACGATACCCTAGTTCACACCAAGGTGAAATTCTACAACAAGTTATTCTGTGCGCTTGCGGAATACCATTCTTCTTAGCATAAAACGACTAACCAGGCGCTCCTGACGATGAGTTAAGGAGTGCCAACAACATGCCAACTTGTGATTTCTTCCATCGTATCTTGAGATTCTATGGGGTAGAGTTATGCCATTTGACCCCCAACTCCATCTTGAATATCTCCGTCTTCATCCACTTGTGCAAAGCATTCCTAGGAATAGATCCATACTATGCTCTGTTCCATCACATATTCTAAGTGAAATTGTCAAGCGGTCCATCACAAGTAGTGGGAAAGGTAGTCATCTAGTTTCGGCAAGGGATGAAGCCTCTCTACTTGGATTACACAACCAAGGAGAGCTTGAAGGATTGGCATAAGGAGTGGTTTATGCCTGGAACCATCAACCACAGCTGTCAGGTCACACAGGCAATCCACCAGAGCTGTTGACTATGATCCGAGATATGAAGGGACAAGGATTGACTGGTGCTGGCATATTCATGTCATTCTTGAAGCGAAGAATTCAGCTTTGCAAACAACGTTGTTCCCCAGGGTACTCATTTGCTGGGGAAACAGACCCTTCAAGGAATAGAGAAGAAGCCTTCCTAGAGAAAAGAGCATTACAACTTGTGAAGAAATACATGTCTGGGGTGAGTGAAGACTTCCCGGAGATTATGGAAGTATCAGCCGCCACCATGACGCCAGAGGTAACCAACACCAGACTTGTTCGTGTATTCATTTACTCAATGTCAACTCTAACCATGTATTGTTTTAATGCTGGTAGTACGAAGCCAGGCGAGCATTGTATGTCAGCCTGCCACCATTGGACCCCATGAATACCGACGAGGCTTCAGTCATAGCTCGTTGTGTAGACACAAAGATCAGTGCGTAAGTTGGTATAAGAAATCCCGACTTTCACAATTCGAGAAAAATAAAGCTGAAGTAACTGATGTCATGTTTCGGCCATTAGAGGGAAAGGATAATGAAGAACCCTGCAAGGAGTCAGGGCAGTCCTCTACTGGTAAATGTGGAGAAGTGAAGGGAATGGCCGCAGAGCCGAGTGCGCCTGTGCCCAACAGGCCAAGGACGCTGCTAAAACCTCGGGCAAAGATCATTCCCGAATTGAAGAAGAAAATATCCCCAAAATTGAAGATCCAGTCAGTACCAGGGGTGACTATAGGGAGCAGCTCAGTCCAAGAAACCAACGCCGTCCGTCAGCCATTGACGGAGGAAGAAATAATCCACAACATATTCAATCCAACGTCGTCACCATTCACAGGGACAGAACCAAACAAAGCGGTGGACTAGGCTAATGAAGTAGCATCAAGCTCGGCAGCTGGCAGTGTTGAAGCGAGTGCTGAAGTCAGGGAGCAAACTCCTGTGACGACTGCCCCAGCCCAAGAGGCAAGGGAAGAGCTACCTCAAACCGGGTTATTCAAGGAGCCAGCTGCTGTAGAGCAAGAAGAAAAAACAGAGTTTACCTTGGGCGAGCCAGAGATCCTGATGCGCCCGACCGTTGTGTAAGTAATCGTTTTATGAAACGGCACAATGTTGATATGTTCATGATCATGAGCATCGCATGCTAATGAGAATCCTTGTGTGCAGGGTTGAATCAAATCCAGTGACTGCAAAATCCACAGGCGCCACTCAAAAAGAACCCAGGGTGGTGTCCCAAGTGACCGAAAAGGTCGTGACCAAGGAAGCCCAGCCCGTAAATCAACCAGAGGAAGCTGGAGCAGCCGCGGTAGAACCCAATGCAGATGTACTAGCGGACATTGAGCACCTTGTGACACGGGCCGTTATTGAAGAAACCGAAGCGCAACGAGGTACGCAGAATATTGTTGAGCCCCCGAGGAACCCGGAAGCATCAACATCTGCAACGATGAAGTTTGTTGTTGATGCAGAATGCTCGAGGGTTCAACAAATTGAAGAAACAACCCGGCAGAAGTCGTCGAAAATCTAGAGTCGAAGGTGACAAGAGACGATTTAGACAGGTTTAGGCCACAATATGCGTAATACCCTACGTCCTGTTGGTGTATCTTGTATTGATTGATGTCTTTTGAGGGGGGTCCCTGTCTCCTCTTATATATGCCGAAGGACAGGGTTACATGGAAATCGTATAGGAACATGAGACTTTTACATGTTAATCTCTAATTTCCTAATACATCATATCCTAACCGACTAGGACTGATCCTTGTCTTGACCGTCAAGTCTTGTACGTGGGCCGGCCCATACAATGGCCTGCCAGGGTTGTTTTAGTCCATTAGAACTCTACACCATCAGGTCATTTTTTAAATTTGTTGATTTTTATATTTTTAGTCTAGAAATACTTAAGGGCATGTAAGGGCAACTGCCTCAGTTATTAACCGAGACGGGCACAGCTCCCGCTTCGTTAAAATATTAACCGAGGTAGTCCTTTTTCCCATCTCCATTAAGTTTTATGTAGTAGCATATATATGCTTGTAATGTTTTATATGAAGCAAGTATTCATGTCGACTTCCGACCAATATACACACTCGGTCAATCAAATCACTCAGAAGCCAGAATTATGGGAGTTTCCGAGTTTGGTATGGATGTCTGATGTGATACAGCCATTGAAAATGGACACACAGAATATTTTACCATAAGTTATGTTTTTAATAGTTGAAGTTAAAAATAAGTAAAACTTAATGTGACGAACAAAGCATAGCTTAGCTGGTGTGCTCTCATTTTCTTTGATTCGAATCCTCTAATCAACATGCCCATCATCAGCGAGGCAGCTGGAGATCCGCTGGCTTAGTCTCTTGGATATGATCATTGAGAAAGGGGTTTACATGTGAGTATTTGCATCTGCATAAAAAATAATAATATTGTGTTTTTGTGTGTAGAATTTAAAAATAGAAAAATAAAATGCTTGATATTGGCTGAAAAGCCCTTAGCATTCAATGAAATTATAATGAGAACAACAAATGAAACATCAGTACCTAAGTCACTTGAAAAGTCCTAGAGATTTTGTAATTTATTGGCGCCTAAATGAAGAGCTGCTGTCACCATTGTTTCCAAAAGATGCCACTAGGAGTGGGCCCATACCTGTCTGTGTCTCCCATGTGCATCAGCAGTAACAATCTGATCAGCAGACATCTGCCTTTACCTGTGATTTCTGTGAAACAACTGTATGGTATCATAGTAGGAGCAGGAGTTCCCGCCTCCCAATAAAGCTGTAAGGAATCGACGTATAGGAGTTGTCCCTGCTAAAAAAGGATTAGGGATATATACAGCACATCCATAAGATATTGCATTTTAATTTGTGTAATGAGATAATTTGCCACTATTTAATAGTGAGATAAATTTCCATCATCTTAAAGTTTTCAAACAAAATGGCAAACGAAAGAAAAACTACAATAAACAATAGTTCGCGAAGTAGAGGGGACACGTGCAAACATCGGATATATATACTAAACTAATGAAAGGATAGTAATATTCGAAAACAATACTTCACACACATGGAAAAGAAGAGGATCGCATAAAAAAACTAATTAAAAATGTTTGGATTATCATTTCATTACAGCAATTTATGAGTGCCACTGCCACAGGTAAAAACCACATTATTCGGGCTAGCTCGTGGCACTGTCTCATTGCGCCCACGTCCTATCCTTCCCTGTGTCCTCGATCCTCGATCGATCTTGATGTCTCATGTCACTATGACACACTGATCCCATCTCTGAGGTTGAATGTTCCAAAAAGAAAAGCAAATAATAAATAAAGAAATTCAGTCTAGGAGAAATTAACAAAATTATTTGCATTAAGAGAAAAAATGAAAATCTAATTAAGTTGAAAATGACTTGAATTAATTAACCACATCACCTTCCCCTCCGGCTAGCTAGTTCAGTTATAGGCTTGCTTTTATAAAAAAGAAAATTGGCTAGTATCATCCATCTCTGCGCATCCTTCCTCAACAAGGTTAGGTCAGGGATATATATGGGTGAACACAAAATACAGACACATGAAGTTATGCGCCATATAAACCACACAACTGCCTCTCTCGGTCTTAGGCGTGAGTTACCTGTTGACGTTCCTTGAAATCGCTAATTTTATATGGTAGCTTACATAATGGTACCTGAAAATAAAGGTTAGAGACACCCGCCATCGACACATATTTATTAAGAATATTTGCATGAAATATAGTTATGTGGATTTCCTTAATTTATTTGATTGCATATTTGATCGCCTTAATTTATTGGAGCAAACTGCAAATGTATCAGTTAAGTGTAATGCCGTATCTATGTCCTCGAGATAAAATTATGTGACGAGAATGTTACGATTTTCCACATCATCAGAGAAAACTGAAAAGGTAGGGAATCTCGCCAGGCCTCCTGGGTCCGGTGCAGGGCAAGTTGATGTGGATTTCATGTTGCATGAGTCTGTGAGCCCCAGCAAGTGATTTTAATTTGTGTACTTGCGTGTTTCCTCTAGAAATGAATTAATCCACTGAAGTGCTTTTCTTTTAAGAAAGAGCTCTGGAAAACAGTTCATGCGATAATGGAAAAGAAGCTTCATACTCGCATATAATTAGGTAACACAAATACAATAACCCACATATAATAGTCCAGAAACATAATTTTCACGCTCAGGACTCACATGAGTTGAAACGTGTCCCATAGTTATTTACACTAAGGGTAACGATCGTTATTGATGTTGCAAATAAAGTTTTACTATCATACCATTTGTTAGTTTTTAGAATGAATTATTCTACTACTGTACTTCTATGCATGATAAATCTGCTGGCGTTATTACGGAATGAGGATGCATACTTCGTTGAACTCAGAGATTGTACTGACGTCACTAGTACGTTCAGATTTAAATATTAGTTAATACATATATTTTTAATCTTCCCCTGAAAAAGAATATTTTTTTGAAAGAACCCTGAAAAAGCATAAAAGGTATAGTAGTTTCCCTCCTTTGGTTCCACAGTTTGGTCCCCCCAGTTAACTGTTTGGGTCTTCCCTCTGTTTCTGATGTTATCCACTCTAGGCAGTTTCTACTTTAAACAAGGGATAGATGCTTGTTGCCAACTTGTTGAAACAAAGGCAGAACTTTGTCAGATTCTGCTTTCTAGGGTTACCGATAAACTTTCAGATGTTTTTCTGATTTGATCATGTCTTTTGCATGGAGCAAAACTTATTAGCGATGTTTTTAGGAAAAGCTTCCTTGGTGAGTGGTAAACCTATAGATTTCAAATTGATCTTATTATATAAACATTTTAATATAACCATCCCATGTGAAGCACAGTGGTTTAAATGATTAAAGTTCTTTAGTAGAATGGATAAAAGGAGCTATACAGATGCACAATGATCAAGTTAAAATTTGTTTCTTTTCTTTTGCTTGCAAGATATTCGCCTTATCATCCATATGGCCCAAAAGAACTTTACTAGCCATTAATTATAAAAAATTCCCATTATATACATCAAAATAACATGGTTCAGTGATCTGAGATGCAAAACTTCTTTCATAGTTAATTTGACATTTCGCAGTAGTCAGTGAAATGGATTTTTTTTATAATCCAGGCTCCCTGTTTATGCAGCCACTATTGTTACATATTTTGTGGTTTGATGGCATATAATTATTTTTTTACCATATTTTGAAATTAGGTATTAATGTGAATGAATGCATCCAATATATAGTATGTAGTAAAGAAGGACGAAATTATAATAAAAGTAATAAAATATGCTAAGTTTTCCTTAACTGATTTTGTGTAGCACCATCAAAATGTTTGCATAGCGGACATATTGCACAACAACATAAACCCTCAGTTGAGGTAAGCCTGACAGGATATAAAGGATTGTGCTGCCTATGTAATCCCAAGGGTACTTTGTAAAACGGAAGAATTTGTCTCTCTATTTAGAGACATATACATCTGATAAAACTTAAAGTTTGAAACCATAAAATGGGAAAACCACATAAAGCTTAACCTTGTTAGAACTACATATAGAAGTCCCTATTTGATGAATGTATGATAACCATTTCATCCAAGCACACACTTAGATTGTACCATATATGTAAGTAAGCAATTGAAGATAGTGAGTTCTCATATCATATTTATTTCTGAAAGGAAAACGAACCACACAGATCTAACCTTCATTCAATTGCCTTAACTCTTCCTCCTGATGAGTTCCCCAAAGTTAACTCACTTGCTTCTCATCAGTAGCACAATCGCAGATCATGAATTTATAAGAAAGAAAGATCAGGTCAATACTGTATATGCTTTTCATTCAATTCTTACAATATACAGAACTTTGGCAAGCCGTAAAAATAATACAAACCAATAGGTTTCCATGCCGCATATATATGTCTGTCTACAAGCTCGGCCGTACGTGTGCCAGTAAACATGCCTATATAAAATATCAGAGAACTGGTTCACAAGGGTGGTACCCAATTCTATCCTTTAATTGGATCTTCTTTGTCTTCGCCTGTATATCTGCAAAGAATTCAAAGACCCCATGTACGGGCACGTTTCACCACTTCCGCGTGTACGGACATGCCCCATTATTCCAAATCGAGATGTTAGAGCTCACACACATATGTATATATACATAACAAAGTCCATTTCATGTACCCGCTGCGAGAGACCGCGCGCGATGTGGGGAGAGCTAATTAGCAGCGTCGCGCACCTCGAAGACGTTGCGGGTCTTGACGACGATGTCGTACATGTGCACGAGCCTGAACCTGGCAAAGTCCCGGGGAACGGAGATGAGGTGCACGGTGGAGCGCTGGTGGAAGAGCAGCAGGCACGGGTCGTTCACGTAGCGCTCCCACCCGAGCTCTCGCAGGCGCCGCTCCAGCACCTCGTACGACGTCACCACCTCGCCGCTGGGGACGTGCACCAGCACCTTGCGCCGCTGGCCGCCGCCGCCCGATGACCCAGCTTCCTCGTCCTGGCCGGGGTTCTCCACGCGGCGGACGAGCCCGTCCTTGAACACCCACACGCCGGACATGTCTCGTGACTGCGTGTGTGGAATTTGCTGTGGGATGGACAAGGCAGCTTCGCATCACATATGTACTAGTGCCGGCCACTGAAGAGGGAAGCAAGGGGGAGATCGGCGGGCTGTGCTCCGTCTGTGCTGTGCTGTGAGTAGGGCCGCCGGGAAAGGAAAAGGAAACAGTGTTCACCTTCCTGATTAGCTGAGGCTGGTGGGACCCACGGGGTAAGCTGTGTGGTGTCCAGTGGTTCTTCTGTCTGGGGAAGGGCAGGGTGTGGGGCCTGCCCCAATCAACAGGTACACGAGGAACGTGAATCTTCGGCAGTGGAGACCGAGAGTGCAGAATTCTGTGCGCGGATTATATGTTCTCCGTATCTATATGGCTATATATATCTTGGTGTAAATTTGAGTGGTGGTGATTGGCCACGAGTCGATTTCTTCTGAGAATACTTTACTACCCATGTTGCCATAACTAGATCCTCTTACTACGTCTTCAGCAGTCCATGTCAACTAGTAGTACTACTTAGTTATTAGTTTCTACTTTAGAGCAGGTATTATAAATGGCGGGGAGCCGGTGAAATCCTACGTGGATAATGACAAAGCAGGAGAGAGAACAGCTGCGGGCGCTTCGTGAGACGGTGGCTCGAGTAGGCGGATGAGCCCTGCTGCACTTTCTACTGACTGCTCTCGCTGCTAACTCTCGCTGCTAACCATTAAATAATGGCGGGGTCCATGACCATCATACATCGATTCACTAGATTCTTACAGCCGTCTCTCGGCGCAACTATAATCCTTGCTCTTATACAAAGATATGTAGCTCTCCTGTGTGTGCTCTAAAAAAATTATTAGGATATAACACTATGGGTCTGTTTGGTTGAAGGCCAACTAACCACGCCATATCTGTGGCTGCCACCAAATCTGACGATATGTTTGATTGGTTACTAACTTTAGGCATACTACAGTGAAATGAGTGCTCACAGGCAAAGAAACTCGCCTAACTTGCAGCGCCAAAAAAGTCCGCCACACTTTGCGTGGCTGGCTCGTGATGGCCTGCAACCAAACAGAGCCTATATCCAATATGCATTCATCCTTTTATCTACGGGGCCTCAAATTTTAAGTGCATGAGCTAATAATCCTTAGAAGAGTTATCCATTATTTTATCTATTGGTGGCATGGAGATAAATCTTATATCTCTCTAATAGTGACTCCATTGTTGTGAGACACGACTATTAGATTTACTCTCTTGTTGGTCGTTTTGACATTTTTATATAATGTACCTAGAATCTATATTTTTAAGTAGTACTCCCTCCATCCTCTTTTGATAGTCTTATTTCACCTTGACACAAAGACCAAGGAGAACAACCTTACTTATCATCTTATTAATGCAACACAAATTTTTTAGTTGGTCATCCAATGTTTTAATTGGGAACTCCTCATTACGGGTGTTATTTATTGCCATGTCCCATACCAATAGCAAATAGCACTATCATTTGTGAAAAGTTGAGTTTTTGAAATAGAACTATCAAAAGAGGATGGATGGAGGGAGTACTAGATAGGGGAAATCGTTGGAGCCTGAACGACAATTTCCAAACATTTAGGTGATCTAACGCTGTAACACCCAGATTTCCAAGAAATCCGAATGCTTCCATATGTGTGCCCAGGATGTCCACAGAACACATATAGATTACAAATATTGAATCACAGAGAACACAATGCTCGAAATAAAATAGTTTACGTCATAGTTTAACACAAGACATAGTCTTAAACAAATAACACAGCGGAAGTCTTAATATTATTAAACGTTTCATAACTAGTAGAGCCTCAAGTCCACAGGGACACCGACTGGTTGAACACAGCTAGAAGTACGGCAGATCCTCCGGAAACTCAGCAAGCGACTGATCATTCAATGCTCCATCTGTTACCCATCCGGGATTTTGTTGAATAGTTGCAAGTGTAAGTAAACCATCTTACTTAACAAGTATAACACGGGTTATGCAAGAACAAAAGGCTTGACACGGTTATACTGCATTAGCACTTTTAGTTGTTTCATTTTATTATCATCTAATTTACTACAAATGAGTAGAACCCAAGTATAAACCCATTAATAAGATATAAGTGATTATAGAACAAACCAATATCGACCACTAATATCATCTTCTAATAAAAAAGGATCCAGGCCGCTCGTATCCGTGAGCACTGCTATCATGATAGATCAACACTCTGCAGAGGTTTCGCCCTTTACCCGCCGGTCACATAAATCCAAAAGAACTTATGTTACGAGGACTTTCACAAAACACCCTAACAAGCACAGTAGCCGTTTTGGTTCAACATAGGCAGCATAACCCGAGGCATCGAGATTGTCGTACGCTCAGGGCGCAATGTGAGGGGGTCAATGGCGTCCAAAGCGAGAGCGCAATCATCGCAACATGTGAAGCTGCCATACATCGGGCGCTTATATCACGGGACTTTGCCTAACGAGACATAGCCAACGGATAAAACCGTCCTCGATGGATCAAACTATACTCTCACCCATGCTCCCCACATACGCCTTTCGGTAACCACTGGCTAGCTAGAGACGTACAAGCTAATTATCCAAGACCAGAGCCATTATAGTTCCAACGGTGGCGAACAGGTTCCTGGGTTGTCGCTTTAAGAACCGGACCTTATGGAGAGACATTAGAACAAAGCACGAAGCACATGCTCTAATTCCCTAGACCAAACCTTATAGAGACACTAGAACAAAGCACATAGCACATGCTCTAGTTCCCCGAACCATGTTGCTAAAAAGCATCTTTTAACCATCATTGAAGTGAACCATTAGTTCAATATTAACATAAAAAATAAATGTTGGTTGCAGCGCGTAGCATAGTCTAACCATAATGCATAAAACCCCGGGTAAACAAGGAATAAGGTAAAGACTAGGAACATCCTTAGTGGTTAACAGTATTAGACACATGCATATGATTTATGTGATTAATCTGTGTATAGGTAACAAGGATGGTCCGTGTTATACTTGTCTTCCTCAGCGAACTGCTGCTGCTCCTGCTCTTTGGGAACAGGATCGTCGGCGAACTCGAATGGCTCGTCAACTACTCACATCGATCACCACACAAGCATCCACACATACATGCAAACAAGATATTTAATTAGAATAGTACACCAAACATAAACAAAAGATGAAAAGAAGGCTTTAGAGTTACTGTACGCTTCACTATGAACACATGAGCGCGAAAATCACTCAAATGGGAGTTAAAACGGAGAAACTACGCTTAAAACGGACTCTAGGGGCTTGCTGGTAAAGGCTTTAGGCTTCCAGGAGTGTTTTAAAAAGAAACCAGGGACCTAAAACATAATTTTGTATAAAAACTCGAGGGCTAACGAGTAAAAACGACTTCTAGGACGGCGGGCACTATTTTTCGAAAGAGCAGGGGCTAAACCGAAAGAAAAAGGACTTGGTTGTAAATACTTTTGAATAGAGGTGGACCGCGGGTTGATTTCCAGAAAACAGAGAGGGGCTCTTTTGTAAAACAGGCACGGCGGCGGCTGAGAGCTGACGTTGGCATGACGTCACGGTTTTCTACACCGTGGACCGGCCATGAACCGCGGCCGGAGTCTCGCCGGAGTTGGCTCGGCTCGGAGCTACGGTGGACCAAAACTCGCCGCGATGAGTCCTAAAGAGAGAGGAGAAGATGGGGGTTCAATTTTGAGGGTCGGAAGCGAGCTTCGCACAGCGGAGACGGCTCGCGACGGCCGGCGGCGGCTCGGGAACTCCGGTGAGGTCGCGCGCGCGGGAGAGGGCGAGTGAGCGAGGGATTTTGGGCTCGACGTGTTCCTCTGCTTACCCCGAAGCTCCGCAGCTGGTTCTCGTCGTCAATGAGGCGACGAGGCGATGGATTGGTGGCGGCGGCGGCTCGGCTAGGGTTCGGCGGCGGCGCTACGAGCTTGGAGGCGGCTAGGGCTAGGGGTTCGAGGCAGAGGGGGTGGTGGCTTTATATAGGGGCTCAAGGTCTCCTTGGCGTGTGCGCCAAGCAGCAGAGTCCGGGCACGGTGGATTTGGCGGCGGCGGTGGAGGAGTCCGGCTCGCCCACGGCTAGAGGAAGGAGGAGAAACTGACGAGTGGGCCCGGGCTGTCAGCGACTCAGGCGGAGTGCGGGCGTGGCGCTGCTGGCGGTGGAAGATGGCACCGACAGGTGGGCCCGGGCTGTCAGCCACAGCGGGAGAGAGAGGGTGCGCGGGCTGCAGCTGGGCCGGAGCTGCTGCTGGGCCGCGCGAAGGAGAGAAAGAGGAGATGGGCCGCGGGGAAGAAAGAAAAGAGAGGAGGAGTGGGCCGGCTGGGCTGAAAAGGGGAAGGAAAAAGGAGAGAGAAAAGAAAAGGTTTTTCTTTTATTCAAACACTCATTTGAATTCAAATTCAAGTTCAAAATTGAATTCAACAATCAAAAATAAATGCACCAGCATGAATGCAACAATAATGTTTCTATTTCCTATATTTGCTTTTATTTTCCTCAAAATTTTATTTCCCTATATTAATTATGAGCACTTTAATATAAATAGTAATTTAATTACTAAATTTTAAATAAGGCCATTTTTAGGGTGTTACAAACGCTCGGTTCACAACATTGGCTATGTGTCCACCATGGGAAAAAAATTGCATTTACAATATACTTAGGCGGTGGTGAGTGGTGTGGTGACATTGGCTATGTGTCCTTTTCATTTGGGAAAAAATTTTCGTGAATGCTAGCTGTAGGACTTGTGAGAGCAAGGCCCCTAGTTCCTTCCACTTTATTATTTCTACAATAAATTCAAATATGTGAACACGGATTAGAAGAATTAAACTCATTCCACAACCTCTAAGTGAAATAACCAAATCTATTAAATCTAATTAGATCGAGATTAGACAATGTCGTGCTGTGATAAACAGTTTCTAATGACGGATTGGATTATTTAGGCTTGGCAGAGTCTTCTCGCGATTTTGGGTCCATCTGTGTAATTAGCTAATTAGATTATATTTAGTTCTTTTAATCTTTGGTTTATAATTGCTACAGTAAAGTTTCGCAAACTAGTTGACTGAACTAAACTGGGCCTAAGTATTGTATCAAGTCATCTATAGTTTGTTCCGTCCAACACTTATAATTTGTTTTCAATATATCTTGACCACCATGTGTGTTATTATTCATTCCACTGGAATTGTCGTACAGGTAATAAACTGTAGAGTCAGCTCAGGTACTCCTAGCTATTTTCTCAATGGTAAGAAACGTACCTCTCGATGTCAAGGTACATAAGGTGGCTTCATCAATTTCAATATACGCCTCCTCAAATATCTCGAAGGTATTCCAAAAAAAACCTATATCCAAGGTTCTCCTAATAAATAAAATATGTCGAAGGTGAAAGACAGAAGTTGGGTACTTTGGTGTGCTGCCATGCGTCTATGGGGAGAGTGTGCCTGCATACGAATGTTTATATGTTTATATATTGTTTCGAAAAGATACAATATGAAGAACTACAGCATGTTAAAGCAACGACAATATTTTAACTTGTTCACAACCAATATAATTTTCTTGATGTGTAACGGACAAACACTAATAGAAACATTAGCATTAGTGCCGGGCAGAAATGCTCGTTAGTACCGATTTTGCAACTGGTATTACGTTTTCGGTACTAAATGGGCAGCCATTTTGTACCGGCTACACTAACCGGTACTAACGGACATCATTTAGTACCGGTTGATAACACCAACCGGTACTAAATAGATTTATGCCAAAAAAAAAGAAAAAAATATTCTAAACCACCTGGGAGGCCCACGGCACGCGCACGTCGCAAGTCACGCGATTTTTTCACACGTAAATACGCGTGTGTCTGGTTCGAACCCACCTCCTGCCTCGGGCGAGCTTTCTTTACCATCCCACCTATGCACTGCATGTGACTGAGTGAGAGATGTTATCCTTTTGACTATACCCTGCGGACCCATTTACGAGCCGGTACTAAATGCCACCATTTAGTACCGGGCCATACGTGTTACAAGCCGGTACTAAATGCACGGGGGGCCTCGGAACTCCCCGGAACCATTTGGTACCAGATTTTAACACGAGCCGGTACTAAATGACACAATTTATTACCGATTGGTGTTACGAGCTAGTACTAAATGGTTCCGGGGGTTCCTTTGCTTACGAGCCAGTACTAAATTCGTACCAAGGCACTGTGCTTACGAGCCGGTACTAAATTGGCTTAAGTACCGGCTCAACAAACAACCAATACTAACATGAGATGGACGAATGCTCGTTTCTCTTCAGTAAAATATCACTACTGTAGAAATGATATGCAGGGGCTTCTCGCTTTTCTAGCGGCTAGCTAGGCCCTTAAAACTCGTGTAGCAACCATACGGTCCTATAAAATATGTATAATTCGTAGGGTCAGGTCCTTTGTGTTAGTGCAATAAACTATAACCATTTCAACAATTCCAAAAAACTATACGTTTTGGATGGTAAGCATCAAATGGCAAATACCCGGGGGTACCCCAATGGGCTCGATCTGACCAACCATTTCAACAATACCAAAAATCTATAATTTCTGGATGGTAAACGTCAAAGGCAAGTACCCGGGGTACCCCCGATAGGTCTGCTCTAATGAAGCTGAGACATCAGCCCATTGAAAGATGGCCCAGCAAGGGCAAACGACTAGGAAGCGATCCCCTGAGACCTCGCAACAAGGAGACCGAGTGACCAGCCTATGACCTCACGACCTGCCTCATTACGATGGACACATGGCACTCTCCAGACCTCTCTGCCGGGGTCGGACCAGGAGTGGATAGCCTGTAATGAATGCTACCAGGCACATTGAATGCTAAGACTCAGGTAACGAACCCGAGGCATGCAAAACGACCACACCAACGCTATTCCCAACCCATCTACTAGGATGGTGTCCATAGCATTAAATAGCCAGCCACATAAGCAATTTGGTGATGTAGCAAGGGAATTAAAGAGGGGGGAGAAGGACATGGTGTCTTGCATGAGAAACCATGTCTACACAAGAATCAAGAAATGAAACTTAATGATAGGGAGATGAAAAGAGAGAACATATGTGATTGGGTGGTAGTTTATTTTTAAGAAACTATGTATTGAGAACTTAATGGTTGGGAATAGCCTAAATGACCACACTAACGAGCCGCTTCCTATGCCTAGCTGGCACGTCGTAATCAACAGCAGGTGGCATGGACAAAACAGGAAAATGAGCTATGTTGACAGTCTGTAAGTGATGAATTTCACCGTCCATATCTCAGTAAAATTACAATGTTACTTATATATTTTGTTTAGATTACTTTGGTTCCAGTTGTATTTTATGTTTTAATAATTTCAAGAACACAAGTCCACAAAGGAGAGAAAACGAGCATTAAGTGTAAAGAATATCCCGTCATGAAAATGGTCAAAATTGGTGGAGGGACCCACTGTAAAATAAAAAGGCTCAAACTGACCTATCGTACATACATTGATGATGTGGACCCAGATTACAACCAACCCTGCCAAGACCATGTGACGCAGCCAGGTGGGGCACTTGCAGTGGGCCCTCGAGCCACCTTTTGGCGAGGTAGTTGTATGTGGTGGTTGCTAAATATGGTGGAAGTAGCTACCATAATTAGATCTCTCCGAACCAACCTATAGTCCCTATAAACGAAGAGGCACCACCCCTGTCAGACAAACACCACAGTTGAAGCCTCTCTTTAGGTCTCTCATTGTATTTTGTAGTTCTAGGGTTTATTGGAGCTAAGTCTTTAGACCTTCATCTTGAGTTCAAATCTTCTTGAGGTCATCTTTCATCCTTGGGATTGGATAGGGATTTGTATGCATCTTGTTAGAATTTTATTCATAATTCTTCAGAGATTATCTATGATATTTATGCTATTTGATAGTATATTCATCATGATATGTGCCTACATAAGTTATATCTTTTGTATGGATTAAACTAGAAATCTATGCTTTTGTAATGGTTGGGTGTGCATTGTGCTTGAGCCTAGTCCTATGCTTGTCCATCTGAAGGGTGAGAGTCATGGGGGACTAGGTCAGTTTTCTTATATGCAGGCATGATACATGGGTATAATGAATTCAACCCAATATATTGTCCCCCCACAATATTGAGGGGTTGGTGGCAGGTTACGGAAACCCTGTCCATCCAACATGCTCTACAGGTCTTGTGAACTTCCTCCTATGCAGGTCTTGCCACATAATACTTGAACCCTAAAGTATTTGGAATCATGTATTCTCTCGTTGCGTTAGGCTCTAAATCCTAGTCTGACGTGTATGTTTGTATGGCCTTAGCTATCCGAATAAATCCTAATTAAGGACATTCTTCGTAGACCATATTGGCCTTAGTTCTATTTGTTTGTTCTTTATTTATTGATATTGGCTTTGATGTATGTCTAACATTACCCTCGCTATCATATTTTATCATGACTTACCCCTGTATATGCTCTTCAATGAAGTTGAGTTATAATAAGTAACATGTTTAGATGTAATATCTTGCTCGCCATCTTTTGGGATAAAATAAATAATGATACCTTGAAATACTCTCAGGTGAAATACTACAATGATATATCAGTGTGAATACAAATACATATCTAATTTGGGTTTAAGACATACCAAGGTCAGCATCATTGCTAGGTGTCAACTTAGTAATGATGTTAAGAGAAACCAAAAAGTTGTTTGCCCCTGTTCCATTACCTTTGCAGGTGTACTATAGGGCCACAACTAAATGCAAAGGTAGGTCCACTCGAGCCAAGACACCATTCCCAAAGCCTAACGGTATGTTGACCTCCTGACCACTTGGTCGAGGATAATCCTCGTAGGATCAATGATTAATTAAGCATGGATCCTACGCCCATGCATAGAGGCCTATGCCATGCTTGTCATTCGAACGATGCCTCACGCTTCCACAGTATAGCCATGGCGCACGCCTTGACCTGCAAGACAGACATCATCACACATGAGTCACTGGATGGGCAACTAGATGCAAGGACCTACCAAGCGGATCCATCTCGATCAAGCAAGGATATCTACCCCAACCTCGAGCACACTTGCAGCTCACCGTGACTACTAGGTCAAGGGTCTTCTTCTTCTTCAAAATTATTTTAACCCAGCCTTTGGATATATAAGGGGGGTTCGGCCCTCTCTCTAGGACATGGGATGATATTCCTCCAATCTGTTTCTATATGTTTGTGGGCTTCAGGGAAACACATATGTATATACTCCACTAGTATTGTTGCACCCACTTACGAGCGCCCCTTGTAAGACGAAAGGGTAGTTTTACTGAGGAACATGAACTCAATATGTTTAGCACTAGACGTGTGGTATTAAGCCCACCGGCAGGCCGAACCAGTATAATTCATTGTGTCCTAATTGCGATTCATTCTATCTAATTGCCAACTTCACCAATCTTAAAGTAGCACGCCACATAACATGGCAAGTGATACACCAATGGGGTGGAGCCAATGAGGCCTAGGTTTTGTAAAGGGGAGTATCTGTTGGTCACCCGAGTGAAACTATCCCTCTCCTCACCTAATTTTTTGGGCCACTGGATCTAAAATGGATGGCTTAAATCCATCCACCCTCTCTCCTCCTTATCGTCTTCCTCTTCCATCTCCCTACTTCCTCCCAACAATCCAACGCCACCAGCTGTGGTCGCCGCCATCTAGCCACGCCACCTCCCTTTCGGCGTGGGTGGGCTAGGGCCTCACTAGAGCTCCGCTCCGGCCACCGCCCCATCACCAAGGCCGTCCAACGTCGACAGCTCAGCGCCGCCTCCACCGCCGACCACCACCGTGGCCCGACCCTAATCGGCATTGGCGTGCCACCCCCGCCACCGATGCCACTCGGCTTCGGCGGCTTAATGCTGCCTCCGCCGCCGCAAACCACCACGGTTCAATCCCGACGAAGGTGCCTGCCCCCATCACCGACGCTGCCAGGCCCCGACGCCTGAACACCACCTCTGCCGTCACCAACCACCGTGGCCAACCCTAAACGACTCGCTCCTTCTGTCATCATCTCCGGCCAACATGCCTCCTCGCTCCCTTGCCCTGCCCCTCCCTTCCCAATCGCTTTTCCCCACAGCCCGGATGTGCAGCACCACGGCTGGTGGCCTCACCCCTCCCCCCCCCCCCCCGACCACCAGCCACTGCCGGGCTGATCTGCCGCCCATGGGTCTCCTCTAAGACCGTACCAGTGGTGAGGATGGCCTTCGGTCTACCCCGGAACCGTAACCTCGCTCGAAGTTCGCTGGAGTTGGAGAAGATGGAAAGGAAGAAGATGAGATGGAGAGAGAAGGAGGAATCCGACTCATTCATTTTTTTAGATCCAGTGGTCTAAAATCCGGGTGAGGAGAGCCTCCAAATCACAATTTCCATAGAATTCTAGTATTCTCCCGCTTTACGCGCTGCCACATACTGCAAAATGAAGCACCTTTATTCCTGTTTGCAATATCTCTACACTATGTTTTCCAAGATAAGGGGGAATCTATGATAATACCGGTATTATCTTGTCCATTAACTTCATTACTTTATCTGAAGTTTAAATATGAATGAATCACATCATTATAAAAATGCTAGCCATCAGATCATTCATCTGTTTGGATTTGCTTTGCTACGTAGGATTTTGGTCCGTGGGTTTTGTTCACCACAGGAAAAAATGCTAGCCATCAGATCATGCAACTGTTTGAATTAGCTTGCTAGGTTCGGATGTTGGTTGGTGTGTCTTGTTCACTACAACAAAAAAAAAGAGGCATTTTCCAGTACGGATGCCTATTTACTACTATCGCGGCCCCGTGTGAGTAATTTAGTAGCTGATCATAACAACTTGGTACTAAATGCCGAGGTCGTGGGTTCAGACCTCACGGACCACGTATGCATATTTACGTATGATGAATAAATTGAGTGACTTGTGAGGTGTGGGTAGGCCTCCAGTCAATTTTTTTCCCACAAAACCATTTGTTACCGGTTGCAAGCTAATAGAGTTTTTTTTAACTGGTACTAAAGCCATTGTTTTTATTAGTGGTTCCAACTTCCAAGCTACAAAAATCATTGCCTATGTGTGTTGATTTCAGTTTCAGCTCTCTCAGCTTCTCATGGCATCATAACAATTCAGTTACTGATGCTGGTCTTTACACTTCTCCTTTCTTGAATCACGCTGCGGTAGTCTTGTCTTTCTTCAATTATGCGTCCATTTCCTCGTGCACCGTATCAATCCGGTAGGTTTTGATGGTGGGCTTTTATATTCTTCTTTCGTGTTCTAGAATAATATCATATATATTCCACCAGTTTGTGCAATGGCCTCAATCCCTGACCCCAGAAGCCCCAACGAACCCAAGCTCTGAGGCTAGGAATGGCAGCCTTCATTACTTGATATTCTCCTCCACTAATTATGAGTGCAAATTATACCGTTGAGTACAATACAGTTAAGTTTCTCTTACACCGAACTGAAAATCACAAGGCCAAAGAAAATACAGAAGCAAATGCGGGTGCTACCAGGTACGTGGCTTCTATAGGCGATTCCATTCTGGTTCTCCGTTGAACGCGACGCGAGCAGACATGCCGGCCGGTCAGCGACGGGCGCACACAACTAAGAGGCGGGTGTTGGAGCGGCCGCTGCTTCTTTGGGCTTGCCGGTGGGCATCTTGGACTCCTCAAGGCCTGCCGCCGACGGCTTGATCTTGCCCTTGCCACCCTTTCCTCCCTTGCCGCGGCGACCGGGCGCCGCGACGGGCTTGCCGAACCCAGGCGGGAGGATGGGCTCGCTGACCTCCATGATGGACACGGAGTAAGGGCGCGCGGCGACGACCTTGACGAGCTTGGCAACGCATGGTGCGCCTGGGGCTCCGAAGTACATCTGCCCATCGTCGGCCCTGGTGTAGTTGAGGACGCCGAGGGTCTTGTCGGTCTTGGAGAGGAGCGTGGGGAGCAGCGCGGTGCGGGTCTTCATCTCATCCAGCTTGATGGGGTCGAAGTAGCTGAGGAGGATGTGGTTCGCGACCGCTGCCCGCAGCTTGTCGGCGGGAAGCGATGCCAAGGACTTCATCTCCTTGTCGGGGACGACCAGCAGCGACGCCGCGCGGAGCTGGTTGGCGTCTCCCGCGACGTTGGTCTGCTCCAGGAGCTTGGAGAACCCGGCGTACTGGGGCTTCTCGACCAGCATCTGAATCACATCGAAGGCTGCCAGCGCCACGGGCGAGGCCGCGGCGAGGACGAGGACGGAGAGCACGATCTTGGAAGTCATGGCGGCTCGCAGGTTGATTCACTTGTACTTACTGAGTTAAATCGATCGATCCATGGTTGAGCTTGTTTATAAAGGCCGTGGGGTTGCTATCTTTGGCAAGGGGCCGTCTCCTCCAGACATTCTCCTGTGTAGGCGCGCCATGAGCGCCTTCGAGGCTGCACCGGATCCCCGCGGTTCGAGCGCCCATGCATTTTTGGGCTTGGGCATGCGCACTTGAGAATTTGGTGGTGGTGGAAAAGGCAAATTCTTTTTTTCTAAGAAAATGAGACGCAACAAACAACGAATCTATTTTAGAGCAGAAGCTCATGTTCTTCACTAATTTGCTCTCCAGTGACACCTGAACGCGCGCCAACTTCCTGCACAAATTTGCCCGGCTGTGGAGTGAGGCTCCAGAGGCTATTCGGTGGATATCAGAAACCACCTTCTCCATGGATTCAAAAAACCCCTACAGACTCATGTACTCTATGTATTAAAAAACATAAAGATGCACATCCATTGTGCATTCATAGATAAGTTTTTTTTAAATGATGCAATTTCCATTAGATCATAGACACTACGTGAGAAACCCTAATACGTAACGGGCACAGATCGACAACGGTCACGCAAAAGACGCCTGTTAGCGCTCTTGGGTTACTAATGACTCCTCAAAGGTAAGGGGTGCACGGCCGTTACAAATAGCAAGACCTAGTAACGGTCACCAAAGAACCACCATTACAAAAAGGTATTTCCAGTCACCCAATATGGTTGTTTCTCTGGGCCCACATGGAGAATTAGTAACAGGTGGAGACAAGAGACCGTTACAGGTACACTTTATTCATAACGGACTTTAAATGATACCGGTCACGGAAAGTTATACGTTGTAATGGCTGTTCCTTAGAGACCGTTACGTTTGCACGAATTAGTAAGCGGTGTTAGATAAGGACCGTTACAAATAGAATAGACGTTACCTATAGACCAAACGGTCACCGTCTGGGCCCGTGTTGTCAGGTGTTGTAACGTTCGTCCTCTGTACGCCCGTTACAAATGTATGTTACCATTGTTGCTCCCGGGACCCTTTTGTCAGAGTTTGTAATGTGCTAGTTTTAACGCCTTTTACCTATGCTTATATCGTGCTTGTATTCATGCCCGTTACCTATTCTTTTGCCATCCCAAATAGGTGGGCCCTTTTGTCAGCGTTTGTAACGCGCTCGTTTTAATGCGTGTTACCTATACTTGTATCGTGATAGATTCAATGCCCGTTACCTATGTGCGTGCCACCCCAAAAATATTTAGTTGCTTTTCTGGCTGCATCCTGGAACCAGCCAGGATTTGGCAGCCACTAGGTCATTGCCTGCATCCTGGAACCAGCCAGGACTTGATTTGGCAGCCACAGTCTGTAGGCCTCATCACAAACAGGTCATTCATAGTCCGGTCATTCACATCACAAACATGTTTCAGAACACATGCAACATATATATGTATATACATCAAGTTTCATCACAGAAGGCTAAATGCAACAACTTTCAAGTTTTCAAGACCAAATGTAACATGTTTGAAGATTGAATGCGATAAGGATGAACTCACGCGGGATCTGCTGGAGCACCATCGAATTTGCCTTTTGGTTGATGATCTCCTTAAGGATGAAGTTGCTCAACGTTGCCTGGACTTGCATTAGTGCTGCATTATCTATCGTTGTGGTGGGTTTGAAATCCTGCATAATACAATTGTTATGAGAATACAAGTATAAATTAGTTTATAAGACGAATTGTTCGAAATATAGGATATTAGTATCATCAAGGCAGAGCAGTATATACTTGCAGCTGATTTTTCAATGGTCTTTATGGAAGTGATTATGTCCATCATAAATCTTGCAACATAGAATCTACACATGTCGCTCCCACATGGCTGCTGAGCACACTGCATGAAGGTAGCAAAGTGAGACAAGTTAGTTAAGGCTGTACCAAATACCACAAGTTTAATTAGGCAGCGCCAAGACTGTTACCGGGACATTTGTCTTGTGCGTGAGTTTAGGTATTACTGTTGCCCTTGGTTTTTTTGCGAGAGTCCAAGTAATCCCCAAAGGCCCTGGATGACCAGCAATACCATTTAGAAACATTAAGAGATTGAATTTTTGTGAACATTACCTACAATATATTACCAGTTCACAACTTGTTGGACGTTAGAGATTTTTTTCTTGGGAGTAGATTGAGCAGAATCTAAATACCAAAGAAAATTCCATTTGATAGCCATGAACACTAGTATCCAGTGGCCACCGGTGTTGTAGGCATCCAACACGAAGTCGTGCGCCATAGCATTTGCAATAGCCTTTTTCAAATTATTGGTCTGGTATTGGACACTTTGGCTGTGAATAGCACTAGGTCCAGGAACCCGATATTTACGTGCAGATCATTTGCGAGCTCCATCATTTTCCTTCAAATAAACAAATTATTGGCAATGCATGAACTTTGTTGAAATATATATTTTAGTTTGAAGGGACTTACAATGTCCAGCACCTCAACAAGGCAACGTCCAGACCGTCCAGTTTGAAAAGGTCATACAAGTCACTGAATGTAAGTGCAAATTAGGTATCGCCATCACCTCCAAAGTAGGATTTAGGCAGCTGCGCATTAATGCCAATTTCGCATTTCACACTTTCCTCCATGTAGTAAGCATGCAGCCCTGCAGAACATGGCCCACCAGCCTTTAAATCCTCTTCTATAGCATAGGTTCACCAGGCTTGTAATTACGATTAGCATTAGTCCAAGCACTGGCAACGTTGGATGTTTTAGGCTGAGGCTACTGCTTTGGCTGCTCCTTCTGCTTAGGTCGAGGCTGGTTGTGCTGGGTCTGAGGCGGAGGCTGGTTGTGTTGCGGCTTAGGCAGAGGCTGGCTGTGTTGCAGCTTAGGCGTCGGCTCGCTGCCTTATGCTGTGCCGGGGTGACCTGCGGTTGTGCCTGTGGTTGGGTGACCTGGGGTTGTGACGGTGTGTAGGCTGGACCAGATGCGACTATGGCGTGCCCTGCCTCTTTTGCTGATGGTGAGCTGCAGTACATGCATCTAAACGTGTACCACATGGTGGGCTTATAGAGTTGGGAGCTCTCGGCAGGGGTGGTATGAGGATCTGATTCCTTGGCCATTGTATCCATTGCAAGAGGGCTTCACCAAGGGTTGTGACCTCATCCCCTGCTACTGGGATAGGCAGCTTAATGTGCCTCGTATTGGAAAAAAGTTTTAGTAGGTCTCACCACTGCATACCCATTCTCTAGCGGTACTGAATGGCAAGCATATTGTTTTGGACACTGTTGGGGAGACGCCCCTTGGAATCATATTTTCTATCTTTGCAGGCGAGACTGAAGAAGTTAGAACGAAGAAGACAAATGTGAAGTTATTTCGAAGAGGTTAAAGTTGAAGGTGAAGTTATAAAAGTCAGGACGAAGATGATGAGCACGAAGCTAATGTGAAGAGGTTAAAGCCTCGAGCAAGACTGAAGAAGTCAAGGCAAAGAAGACAATAGTACGAGGCTGGTCACGAAGCTAGGAAATGCTAGAACGAATCTATCTCCTGTAACAAGGCTGAAATGAAGATTGGCGGGAAGCAACGGTCATCTAAAAGCTAGGATAGATATTAGATTTTTGGCGGGAAGTAACGGTCTTGTAAACATACGAGGTTGACCCCTATAAATAGCAGGTCAACAGTAGCTGTAAGGGACAATTTTTGAAGGAACGAAAAAGAAGTCAACTGAGACTTTCTCACTGTTCGTAATACAAGAAAAACCGTGTTACAACAGTTGGCGCCGTCCGCGTGTTAGGATCGAAATCAAAACTCACCATGCCACCAAAGAAAAAGCAACGGTCCGATGATCCACGGACCTCCAAAGCTCACGAAAATGAAAGAGAAAACGATGAACGACAAGTTTCACTAGAGCCAGTCACTACCAATGATAACCAAAATCGAGAAGAAGCTAGCCTCGAACAACTATTACAAGAAATTGAGAGGCTTAAGCAAGAAAAAGAAGCCCTGTTGAAGGAAGCAGAGAATCAAAGAAAAGAAACCGAGAAAGAGCGAAAAATTGCAGAGGCCAAGAACGAGCTTCAGAGACTCCAAAGCGAGCTCAATGCGAGCAAAGAAACCGTTCAATAGCCCGAGAGAGAATACAACACCGAAACAACAAATCACAACACGGGTTTCAGAAGCTTCGACTCGAATTCACCGTTATCTCCAGGCCTTCAAAATGCACCATGGCCAACCTCGTACAAGCCCATCACCTTGCCCAAATACAATGGTACTTGTGATCCAAGGCAGTTTCTGATGAGCTACGAAGTTGCTGTAGCTTCCGCAGGAGGAAACGAGCTAGTTCTAGCAAAATCATTCATCATAGCCTGTGAAGGACCGGCTCTCACATGGTTCACGAGACTAAGCCCAGGATCAATTTTCAGCTGGGAACAATTAAAGGCCAAAGTACTTCAAAACTTCCAAGGATTCAATAGGCAACTGTTAACCTCGGGAGATCTATTCGCATGCAGACAGGAGGAAAGAGAGCCATTAGCTCAGTATTTCAAACGCTTCATCCAATTAAAGGCCCAAACAGATGATATCCCAGACTCAATAGCAATTGATGCATGCATTCACGGGTTGGGACCAGGGCCATGCGCGTCAGAATTCGTCAAAAACAAACCAAGGAACCTCCATGAACTCTTCCACGAGATGGAAAAATTTTGCAGATCAGACGATGATCACAGGAGAAGAATCAACGAAAGAGCCATGCTCAGAAAAGCAAACGGAAACTATAAGCAGCCCACATACGAAAAGCAGAACTACAACAGACCAACCCAAGTTTTTCACATAGAAAACGAGAGCGGCCAACATAGTAACGAATCAAATGCAGCGAAGCAAAACTTCAACTCTTCATCCACACGAGGAAGAGGCGGACGAGGCAGAGGCCGTGGAAGAGGTCGAGGCCAACAAGAAAGCCAATCTCGATCTTGGTTCTGTCAATTCCATGGCGAAAACCCAGATCACAGTACAGGGAGATGTCCCATAACCATCAGGGTAAAGCAAGAAATGAACCAAAACAACAATCAAGGTCGCGCAGTCCAAACAAATTCTTGGCAGTGCACCACCCATAACACGCCGAATCCGCAGCTTCAACTCCCGACGAATTCAGAATCCTTTTCAACATACCACCAGCCTCGTTTGGCTTGGCATCAAACCCAGTCCGAATCAAATCAACAAGCACACAGCTCAATCCAGTCCACCGCAGCAAGAAAAGACGAAACTACGATGCAAGCAGCTCCAACACCAAATTCAACACCCGCCAAGGGTCCCATTCCCTCTCGTGGAATGATTCTGCCTATAGCAGGAGGATCTTCAGTCGACTTCGAAAGCAAAAGACAAAGAAAAGACTACTTCAGAAGAGTGCACGCAATACTACCCAATGGCCCAGTAATAAAAACTCATTGGTCGCATATTCCAATAACCTTTACTGAGCAGGATCTCAAACTCCAGTGTTATCCTCACACTGATGCCATGGTCATCGAAACAAATGTGGCAGGCTGGGAGCTAACAAAGATACTGATAGACGATGGCAGTTCAGCTGATATTATCTTCGCTAGTGCTTTCGACCAAATGAACATCAGCAGAAGTTTGCTACAACCATCAGAAACTCCACTCATCGGTTTCGGAGGAAAAAGAATCCGGGTCTTAGGAAAAATCGAACTACCGGTAACCTTGGGGGACCTGAGTAATCCCAGAACGGAACGAATCACTTTTGACGTAGTCGACATGTACTACCCCTACAATGCAATCTTCGGAAGAGGTTTTCTCAACACGTTCGAAGCCATTGTGCGACAGGCGTATCTCTGCATGAAACTTCCAGCATCAAATGGAGTAATCACAGTATTCGGAAACCAGCAAGTCGCAAGGGACATCGAACAAGGAATTACCCCAGGCGAGAAAAACGTCAACCTCTTGCAGGCAGAAACGAAACAAACAAATAATGAAGTTCAAACATAATCGATCAAAAAGAAGTCACCGCAATCCAGAGTGGAAAAAGCGAAAGAAGTTATTCAAGCACAAGACACCAAGCGAGTCTCTCTCGATCCAGGAATCGAGGGTAGAGGGGTCACGATCGGAGCAAATCTTACCCCTCAAGAAGAGGAAGATTTGATAACTTTCCTAAGAAAAAATAAAGATGTCTTTGCATGGACAGCTGCAGATCTAAAAGGTGTCAGCAGAACCATAATTGAGCATAGCCTCAATATAAACCCAAAGACGAAGCCAAGAAAACAAAAATTGAGAAAAATGTCGGACGAGAAGGTAGAAGGAATAAAATCCGAAGTGGAAAGGCTACTGAAAGCAAAAGTAATCAGAGAAGTACAATACCCAGAATGGTTGGCAAATACTGTCCCAGTGAAGAAGAAAAACGGAAAATGGAGGATGTGCATCGACTTCACAACACTAAACAAGCACTGCCCAAAAGATGATTTTCCTCTACCAAGAATTGATAGCGTCGTTGATGACGCAGCCAACAGCGAGATTCTATCCTTGCTAGATTGCTTTTCAGGGTATCACCAAGTTTGGATGAAACAAGAGGATGAGGAGAAGACAAGCTTCATAACACCTTTCGGAACTTTTTGTTTCGTCAGAATGCCAGAAGGGCTGAGAAACGCAGGATCAACTTTCTCAAGAATGACCAAAAAAGTTTTCAACTCACAAATTGATAGAAACATGCTAGCTTATGTGGATGACCTCGTCGTAAAAAGCATCAAAAGAACGGATCACATCAAAGATCTCGAGGAAACCTTCAACAATCTAAGAATGTCAAACCTGAGCTTAAATCCAGAAAAATGCATCTTTGGAGTAACTAAAGGAAAAGTCTTGGGGTGCCTTGTAACATCAAAGGGAATCGAGGCTAACCCAGACAAGGTACAAGCCTTGGCATCCATGGAGGAGCCAAAGACGGTTAAGGAAGTGCAACAATTGACAGGCAGAATCGCAGCTTTAAACAGATTCGTACCAAGAGCAGCCGAGCGAAGCCTTCCTTTCTTCAAAACTCTCAGACATGCACAGAAATTCAACTGGGGCGAAGAGCAATCGAAAGCATTCAGAGAACTAAAGCAGTACCTTGCGACAATGATCAAACTATCACCACCAGCCCAAGGAAAAGACCTTCTCCTCTACCTTGCAGTATCAGAGTCAGCAGTGAGCGCTGCAATAGTACAAGAAACCGAAATCGAAGGCATTCTGAAGCAGTTGCCGGCCTACTTCGTTTCTGAAGCATTATCTGGAGCCAAGAAGTCATACTCTGAGCTCGAAAAAATTGCATACGCATTGCTTATGGCATCAAGAAAACTCAGGCACTATTTCGAAGCTCACAAAGTTACAGTCGTCACCAACAAACCTCTAGCCGAGTTATTCGCAAATAGAGAAGCTTCGAATAGGATCAGCAAATGGTCCGCAGAACTATCCGGATTCAATATCGAATTCGTAAGACGAAATGCAATCAAATCCCAAGTATTAGCTGACTTCGTAGCAGACTGGACCTCTCCAAAGCATGAGAAATCAGACGAAGACGAAAAACAGTGGACAGTCTATTGTGATGGAGCATATTGTAACAAAGGAGCAGCGATCTCTGCAATACTGGTTTCACCAGGCGGAATCAAAACAAGATTCGCAGCACGATTGGAATTCAGCAATCAAGAGATTCAAATCACAAATAATGTAGCAGAATACGAAGCACTCCTGCTTGGGTTACGAAAAATGAAATCACTAGGAAAACAAAGGTTCATTGTGAAGACAGACTCGAAAATAGCAAGGGACCACATCGAAAAGGATAGCGAAGCTAGAAAACCAGAACTAATCGATTACCTCGAAGAAGTCAGAGAAATGGAGAAACATTTCAAAGGATTCACAGTAGAGCACATCCACAGAAACGACAACAACGAAGCTGATGACTTAGCCAAAAAAGCAGCAAAGAAGGAAGAATTACCTGAGGACGTAATTTACGAGGTCATGACCATCCCCTCAATCAGAAAGCAGCATCTAGCACACATTTGCTGGGAAGATTGGAGAGCACCAATCATGGCATACTTACAAAACAATTTCACACCCTGTTCAGCAAGCGAGGCCAAAAGAATACCAGCAAGAGCAAAAGGGTATCAGATAATACAAGGAGAGCTGTACAAGAAGGGGATATCAGCTCCATGGCTAAAATGCATTGCAAAAGAACAAGGAACGGCGATACTAAAAAGCATTCACGAGGGAATATGCGGAACACATATTGGTCCAAGAGCCCTCGCAGCAAAAGCAGTCAGACAAGGAATGTTTTGGCCAACAATGATAAAAGATGCAGACGAAGTAGCAAAGAAATGCGAAGCATGTCAAAAGAACGCAAGCAATCAAAAGATTCCATGTTCACTGTTGCAGCTCATCACACCTTCTTGGCCATTGCAAAGATGGGGAATAGATTTGGTGGGACCTCTCCCAACAGCTCAAGGAAACTGCAGATTCGCAGTAGTTGCCGTGGAATATTTCACAAAGTGGATCGAAGCAAAAGCCCTAGCATCGATAACTTCGCATACAATACAAAAGTTCTTCTGGCATAACATCATTTGCAGATTCGGGGTACCAAAAGAAATAACAGTAGACAATGGAAAGCAATTTGACAGCGAATCATTCAGAGATTTTTGCACAACAATGGGAACCAAAGTGAAGTATGCATCCGTATATCATCCGTAATCAAACGGCGCAGTTGAAAGAGCCAACGGCATCATTTTTTCAACTATAAGGAAGATGCTCTTCGACCACAAAAAGGGAAAATGGATTGACGATCTGCCAATCGCAGTATGGTCACATAATACCACAGAATCCAGAGCAACCAAGTTCACTCCTTTCAGACTGCTATACGGAACTGAAGCAATGGTTCCAGAAGAAATCAAGGCCAAAACACTAAGGGTAACACTTAGTAGTGACGAAGGTGAAAAAGAAATGGTGGAAAAGGACCTAATCGAAGTCGGTCGGCTTGTTGCTTCACATAACCTCGAATCATATCAAAGGCAAACACGAAAGTGGCGCGACCCAAAGGCGAAAATAAGAGAGATCAGAGTTGGGGACCTGGTAATCAAAAGAAGGCATAACGCAGAAAACTTATCCAAATTCGAGGAAAAATGGGAAGGACCATACATTGCCACCAAAAGCTCGAGGCCAGGGTCCTATCATCTGTCCACCGAAAATGGAGAAGAATTACCTCACTCATGGAACGTAGAGCAACTTCGCAAGTACTATAACTAGAATCGGAACAAATAAAGCTGTACAGTTTTTCCAAGTTTCAGTTCTTTTTGTAAAGGTCAACTTCGTAAATGTGCGGAGCTATAAGCACAAATACGTAGCACCTCTTTTCTCTTTTTCTTTCATCACAAAAGGTCGTACTCTTTTCCTCACAAAAGGGGCTCCAGGAAACTGGAGGTGAGGTTTTTAATGAGGCGAACCTATGTAAATCTCTCCAAAAGATCGATAAAGGAGATTCCCCTAAAAGCACTTGAGCAAAAAAAAACACACCGAGGTTGAAAAATAACCTCGCAAAAAGAAGACCTCGAGCAAGATAGCTCGAGGCCGAGGTTGAAAAATAACCTCGCAAAAATAAGACCTCGAGCAAGATAGCTCAAGGCCGAGGTTGAAAAATAACCTCGCAAAAATAAGACCTCGAACAAGATAGCTCGAGGCCGAGGTTAAAAAATAACCTTGCAAAAGAAGACCTCGAGCAAGATAGCTCGAGGCCGAGGTTGAAAAATAACCTCACAAAAATAAGACCTCGAGCAAGATAGCTCGAGCCCGAGGTTGAAAAATAACCTCGCAAAAAGAAGACCTCGAGCAAGATAGCTCGAGGCCGAGGTTGAAAAATAACCTCGCAAAAATAAGACCTCGAGCAAGATAGCTCGAGGCCGAGGTTGAAAAATAACCTCGCAAAAAATAAGACCTCGAGCAAGATAGCTCGAGGCCGAGGTTGAAAAATAACCTCGCAAAAATAAGACCTCGAGCAAGATAGCTCGAGGCCGAGGTTGAAAAATAACCTCGCAAAAATAAGACCTCGAGCAAGATAGCTCGAGGCCGAGGTTGAAAAATAACCTCGCAAAAATGAGACCTCGAGCAAGATAGCTCGAGGCCGAGGTTGAAAAATAACCTCGCAAAAAGAAGACCTCGAGCAAGATAGCTCGAGGCCGAGGTTGAAAAATAACCTCACAAAAAGAAGACCTCGAGCAAGATAGCTCGAGGCCGAAGTTGGAAATACAACCTCGTAAAAAGAAGACCTCGAGCAAAATAGCTCGAGGACGAGGTTGAAATATAACTTCGCAAAAATAAAACCTCGAACAAAATAGTTCGAGGCCGAGGTTGGAAATATTAACCTCGCAAAAAGAAGCCTTGAGCAAAATAGCCCAAGGTCGAAGTCAGAAATATAACCTCGCCAAAAAGATCTCGAACAAAATTGTCTAAGAAAGATGTTACAGACAAAACCCCGCAAGAAAAACTACAGTCTAGATCAAATAAGGGGAACGAAAAAAGCAACAGAGTTGCCCTATTTCGAAAAAAGAACAAGAGAACGTAATCTTTCAGATTCGTTGCTCGAAATAAGAAGCAATGAATAAACGCAAAGGGGCTATCGAGGGAGGGGACGCCTTTTTCAAAGGCAAAAAAGAGAAGCCCCCATTTGCATTTATTCAAAAACAAGTTTTCACCAAGCAACGAACACATTAAAATGAATCACCTAACTTGTACTGTCTAAAAGGACATGAGGTTAGGTGAAATCATAATTTCCCCAAGGGTCCAAAGACCACTATAAAAGAGAAGGGGGAGACAAACCTCGGCAAGAGAAAAAGCAAAGCAAATGAAAAAGAAAAATTTTCCCTAGTAATGAGAGGCAACAGGAATTAAAGGAACGCTCGACGGCATGATCTGCCCAGGCTAAAGATCAACAACAGCACAGGGCCCATAGATGCTTCGTACAGCAACGCCCTCTCAAGTTGTGCGATCATGGAGAAGAGCGCATCCGCTCCAAGGTTTTCTTGAGTTAACAAGGGAATTAGAAGCCAATATATGAAGAAAAGCACATCCGCTTCAAGGCTTTCTCGAGTTAACAAGGGAATTAGAAGCCAAAGAATATTTAAGCGTTTTCTATAGCGAAAACGAAGCTAAAGGTCATGATCTTATAGAAGCAAGATAATGTACAAACAATTTCAAGTAAAAAGAAATTGTACGAGTCCAACGCATGCACTTCGAGACAAAAACTGAAGTAATTACGAGGTTAATATAAACAAAATCGTGAACGATTTCAGTGTTTAAATCGCTCTGAAGTTCACAAACATCGCTCATGACTTGCAACAAGTTTTTTACAATAATTAACTTCGACTCGTAATTAAATTTCTCCTTCTTCTGGGGGAGATTCAGCTTCGTCGTCATCACGAGGCGAATCCAGGGCTTCGCCTTCTTCTCCCTCGCTTTCTTCCTCTTTTCCTCCTTCAGCTTCTTCAGCTTCTGTGTTCTCAGTTTCTTCCTGGAAAAGAAACAAAGCAAAAGACTTAGGATATTTGACAATAATAAAAAGAGAAGAAGAAGCAAAGTTATACAGAAAAAAAAATTTTACCTTCGAAGAGGAGTCCTTAGCCATTTCTCGTCCATAGACGTTCCAGAAGTCTCGTAAAAAGCGATGCTTCATAGTTTCGACTTCTTTAGAGCTAGACGAGGACAAGTCTCCGAAGTCAGAAAAGCGGAATCCAGGACCGGCAACTCGAAGAAGTAGTTCCTTATTCTCTCTTTCAAGAAATCTGCCGAGGCCATCGGTGCAGGTAAGTGCGAAGTTGTCGCCAGCAATAGAAAATACATCCCCGAGACCAGCAAATTCTTCTTCAATCCAAGATAAGAAACTATCAATGTTTAAGTCCACCGGAAGAGCGTAAGGAGTGGCTCCGAACTGCTTGAGCGAGCTAGAATACGAATCAAAAATTCGATTTATCCTCTCAGCATCAAGAATCTTGGACGAGGCTAGAGAATCTTCAGCTTCCTTTAACTTAAGTTCGAGGGAACACACTTTGGTTTTAGCCTCTTTAGCAGCATCAGACTCGCGAACCACAGCTTCACGGAGGTTATCAATCACTTCCAGGTTCTTGTCGAAGTCTTTTTGCAAGGCCTTATATTTTCTATCAGTAGTGTCCCATTCGTCCTCGATCTTAGTTAAATCTTTGCGAAGTTTGTCATTGACTTCTCGAAGCCTCTCATTCTCTTTCTCCAAGAAATGAAGTCGATCAGCAGCGGTTTTGGACTTTGAAGCACAAACCGCGTTGATCAGTTTAACCTAAGGAAGCAAATCGAAAACAAAAATGTAAGACAAAGAAAGAACGAGACAAGGATAAAATAGTAAGAAGCAAGCACGAACCTTGTGTGTTGTGGCGACGCTCAAGCGAGATAGCTCTTCAAAACTAAGATTTTCCAATGATGCTTTATAACCTATAAAAACGAAGACAAAATATAAGAATCAAAAACGAAACTAAACATGAAGTGGTATTAGAATTTTTTTCTTTCTTACCTCGCATCTCATCAGTATCTTCACCAAGTTCCACAAAAGAAGAAGTAGCAAAGTCTTGAAAGGGCTTCGTAGATGTTTCTTCAGGGATCTTTGTACCCTTGACATCCACAACCTCGACCTAAAAATATCAATCAAAGTAAGCAAAAACAATAGAAGAAATTTAGTGGTCAAATATAGTACAACTAAAATTTCTGACCTCGTGTTTGGCTCGGCTACTTTATCTTCTTCAACATTCATGGCTTCGACGGCTGGTTCTGTGGAATACAAGCCGAAGTTATGCTCTAAGAGCTCAAGAAAGTTTGGATCGAATTCTTTTGGAGATTTCGAAACAACACTCGATATTGAGCCTGTGAGGCTCGTTCTAGCACCGGGGCATTTCATGAAAGGAACAAACAAACCTTCACCCGAAGCAGCAGAGGTGCCTGCCAGATCCTTCATGAACCCCGATGTGCCGAGGTCATCGCCAGTAATGCCAGCAATTCCTAGAAGTCCACAAGCTGCTTCAATAGTTTCTTTCTCCTTCTCAGCTTCAGCTTCGCCTTCAGGACTGTCCAGGAGAGACAAATCCACCTTTCGGGTCAGTCGAGGTTTCTTGTTAGGCGCAGCGGCAGATTGTTGCACACAGGCACTTTTCCTCTTCTGAGCCTCGAGCAGCTTTGTCTTCGTCTGGGGAGCATCCTGACTCGAAGATATTAGAACTTTTGATGAAGTCTTTTTATATCTTCGAATCACTCCAGCTTGCTCGGATCCAATATTTCCAACTGGCTTCATGCGTTTCTGGGGCTTGGAGGGTTTCACTCTATCTCCATATTTGATGCCCATCTCTAACCATGGCCGATTCAAGCGGCTGGGTTTTTCGAAGAGGTCAATCATTGCCTTCTTCTCCTTTTCAGTAAGAGGGCCAATCAAAGCTTTGGCGGCCCATTCAACCTTAGAGATCACATCATCTTCGGACATATCAGCAGGTTTTGTAAGTCCGAAGATAGCAAAGGTAGTAGGCAAGTCGAATCCAGGTATTTGCCTCTCCTCAACTCTAAAGGGTTTCCAGTCATTCCCCAAAGGCCAGATCTCAGCAGCCAGAAACTCCTCAACCACATCACGACCCGTCAGTCGCCGAGTGGCATGGATAAAGCAACGACTGTTTTTCTTAAAAGCTTCGGATTTCTTGTCGAAGTCAATCACAGTGGATACTTCGACATTGCCAAGAGGGCCAGCAAAAGGATAGTTGATTTCGTTGGAATCCGAAGAGGCGAAGCCAACTTTCACATAGAACCACGACTTCGGCCAATTTACATCCCAGCGGTTCCGTTGAGCGTAGGTGAAGTCAACTTTTGTGATCTTCAAGGCGGCACTTTGTCGACGCGAAGTAAAAGTCGCAACTCCAAACTGCCCAATATGTTCTTCTCCGCCTTCTTCCAAAAAGATTGACCTCTTTTGAAGATGAAGCTCATTGAAGCGGCCAAAAGTGTCGAGGTCAATTTCACCTCCGAATGTCTTAACACCCCAGAAAAACTTCGAAAGCTGAACGAAGGAGTTGGGTGTCAACTGATGAAGCTTGACGTTGAAACGGTCCAGGATCTGGGGCAGCATCGGATCGCAAGAAAGGCGGAGTCCCGCAGTAAAGAATTCGGAAAACACTACAGCTTCTCCGAATTGGGGATCAGGAGTAGTTTCGTTTCCAGGAGCACGGCCAACACCTTCAGGAAAGTATCCATTCTGCACATAAGATGAAATCATCCCTGCGGTAACAGAAGATCGACCGAAATGAAGGGTCTTAGGAGCTGATTCTCCAATGAGATCATTGACATTAGCCTCGACTCCTTCCAAATCCTCACTTCCCGGGTTTGAACCCAGGGGACTGTTCTCTCTTTCAGCATGAGAGGTTGGAATAGCAGCAGATGTGACTTGAGCCATTTCTGAAACTAATAATGAAAAACAATAAAAAACATAACGAAACAAGAAACGAGGACAGATTCTTCAAAACTAACCTCTTTCTAACAGCGAAGCACTTCAAGAGTCTTAACAGAAAGCAACAATTAGTGCAAAGCGAAGACAGTAGCACGAGGTCAGAAACGAGAGCTAAAGCAAAGCGAAGGCAATTGCACGAGGTCAAAGGCGAAAGCGAAGGTAATTTTTAGGGGGGGTAACCTCTATTATTTATAGGCGCGGTAAGTTCCGAAGTTTGCGCCGTGAAAAGACGCCAAAGTAACCGCCAAATTAATCCAAGGGGACGCCTTTTGGGTTTCGTCCCAGGAGTTCGAGGAGTGAATAGTGACAAACTCGAATCCAAGGACGAAGGGGCTACTGTTGGGGAGACGCCCCTTGGAATCATATTTTCTATCTTTGCAGGCGAGACTGAAGAAGTTAGAACGAAGAAGACAAATGTGAAGTTATTTCGAAGAGGTTAAAGTTGAAGGTGAAGTTATAAAAGTCAGGACGAAGATGATGAGCACGAAGCTAATGTGAAGAGGTTAAAGCCTCGAGCAAGACTGAAGAAGTCAAGGCAAAGAAGACAATAGTACGAGGCTGGTCACGAAGCTAGGAAATGCTAGAACGAATCTATCTCCTGTAACGAGGCTGAAATGAAGATTGGCGGGAAGCAACGGTCATCTAAAAGCTAGGATAGATATTAGATTTTTGGCGGGAAGTAACGGTCTTGTAAACATACGAGGTTGACCCCTATAAATAGCAGGTCAACAGTAGCTGTAAGGGACAATTTTTGAAGGAACGAAAAAGAAGTCAACTGAGACTTTCTCACTGTTCGTAATACAAGAAAAACCGTGTTACAACAGACACACAATGGCATGTGCAAGCTCTAGGGCATTTCCGCAGCCTATCAGCCTAGATATTATGTCTGGCTCATCTGAAAATTGTGGCGGACCACTCCGAAATTATTCCAAGTTAAGTACTCACGGACCACTAATCAAGTAGACAGGCACTTAATCCGGAATGAGCTGGAGCGCCGTCGGATTATACCCGATTAACCACGTAATTCATGATCAAAACAACACGCGCGCCCACACGAAGGTGAGTCCCAGAAATTACAACATTCCACGAATTCAACTTATATAAATGGTCTCATAAGTTATTACAAACCAAGTCTGAAATTTTTGAATGAAAGTGCGAGAGTTCAATGCAACGGAAATAAATTAACGAAGATACATAGCAACACCATAATGAAGCCGTCCATGGTGCTACTCCTCCCAATCCTCGGAGGAGGACGAAACCCACTCGACATGCCAACCAGGAGGAACCTGGGCAGGCCAAGAGACGGAATTCACCGCCTCATCCAAAGCAGTACCTGAAATAAATAGCCACAAGCAAGGCTGAGTATACTAATACTCAGCAAGGCTTACCCGTCGGGTGAAAACTACATCACTGACTTCTAGACATGAGAGGCTTTTGGCTAGTGGGTTTGTTTTGCCAGAAAGCGACTAAGAGTGGATCCTTATTTTCATGATTTTAGCCTCAAATTCTAATAGAGTTAACCATTCTAGATTAGCATCCTTTCTAAACATACAAGTGGTGCAATACAATTTAGTACATACAACAAGTTCATCATCCTCATAGTTCCACTTGTTACTCAATGCAGCACAGCGGTCAAGCAGTCTACCTGGCCAAGGGAAACCCAACACACACGGATAATGCTTGCTATAAAAGGTACAAGCACTTCCCAAACTTTCCCATCAATCCATAATTCGGCGTCGGGTCCACTCCCTTAGGATAAAGCTTTACCGCTTCACTCACGGCATCACGGATATACCCACATGTTTACGGCAAGGGAAACAAAATATTTCCAAGGAGAGATGGCTATCGGTCCTAGCTGTTTCAATCTGGTACCGGGCTTACCGATTCCCATAGGTCGGCATGTGCGTGGTACGTTCAAAAACTTGACACACAGAACCACACGTTTCGACCTTAATCCAATTATCATACACGGACGGGAGATCTACACATACCATCCCGCCCATCCATCCTTATGATTCCAACATAAGTAAAGACAAGCAACTCGTATATCTCGCGAGTGACAGGAAATCACTCGACTTGTAACGGTCCTAAAGCATTGCTCTATCGACCCTATCATACTAGTATTTAAAGACATATGTACTAGAATTATGCAACTAGGGTATTCAAACAACTCTTTGAAACGTAAATGCACAAGCATAAATAATTTATAGCTGCACAATTTAAAAGTTAGGTTATGCTCCGGGGCTTGCCTTCGTGCTCAGCTCATAGCTTGGGCTAAGGTGGGGTTAGATTGACTTGCTTCAATAGTGTTCTTCTGTCCTTGCGGTCGTCCTTTGGATCCCAGGATGAGTACGCACGTTCCGGGATCTATACGAGATGCACATGCATAAGATTTAAATTGATTTCAAGTTACTCTATTCACAAGGAAAATTTTCATGATGAACATGTTGCCATATTCACCTAGACAAAGATTTTTACTAAACTATCTCTTCATAAGGAAATGGTGGGTTTTATGCTTATTCTTCTTTTTCCTCTGATGGTGATTATGCATATATAAAACCACAAATTTATTTCCTCATTTAGTGACTTAGTTCCGTTTTTGGATCACCTTAAATATCTAGCAATATTTATATACATGTGCCTATTATAAAGAATTGTGCTTCATTTTCTTAATTAAGCAAGATTTAAAACTCCTATTTGTGGCTCAAATACTATGATTCTACTTTGTGGTGAAACCTAATTTCTAACTCAGGTCATCAATTTTATTTGTTTTCTGCAGAAAAGGAAATTATTTTATTCAGCAAATGTTATTCCTAGTATTAGTGCAATTTCAGCCACTAGGAAACATAATTAAATCCTAGAAAAATAAATATACAGAAAAATAGAGTGAACTATTTATAGGAGCAATGAAGTCATGTTTAGTTCATCTATCAAGTGGGGGTACTCATTTTAGTAGCAAACATGAGCTAAACAAATGCTACTTCTTTTTCTTACCCCAATTTATTTAAGCATGTTATCAGAGCTAAAAATGGGGTTTAGAATTTTTCTAAGATAGCTGCTAACATGGATACACCACTGTACGAATGTGGATAATTTTTGTTGAAGGAATTAATTACTAAAATTCGAACAATGTTTCAGCTGAGACAAAACTAAACAATTTATATCTGGAGCTAGAAAATATATCTCAGTGCAAGATTGATACTGTAAAGCTGATGTAACAAGAGTAACAACATATCCAAAGATCACATTCATAGCTGCTGTAGTTTAGGAGTTATGCACAAAAGCTGCTTTTCAAAGTTTAATTTTTATAGACTGAACCAAGCAACAAAAGCATACACATGCTGTGAAGGGAATAAAATAGACATCACCAGTAGTACAAATAATTTTGGTTTGCATTTTTCTGATTTTTCGATGATTTTAAATTGAATTTACAAGTTCACAGCAGTTACCCTAGATCTGAAGTTCCATATCTCGATCTAGCCCCTGGAACTTTTCAAAACCTCGCATCTAAGCCCCTGGAATCTTTCATTGGGAACCCTGAAAAAGGAAGAAGATGAAAGGAGGCCCCTGGCCGGCCATTGACGGCGAAATCCTCGCCGCCGGCGAGGTCTTGGCGAGGGGCAAGGGCACGGGGAGCATCACCGCGACGTGGGCTTTCCATTCCCCACCTTGGACAGGGGGATTGGAGGCCGGGAAGGGGGCGGCGGCGAGCTCCATGGCTGGCAGCCATGGCTGCCATGGCGGCGGCGCTGCAGGTGGAGTCCGTGGCGGCTGGGTGGCTGAGGAGGTTCCCTGCGTGGAGGAGAAGGAGTGGGGCGGCATGGTGGAGGCTGTGGGGCAGCAGGACGCGGGGGAGGCGAGCTCGGCTTGGACATCAATGGTGGTGGCGGCCTAGAGAGGAAAGAGAGGGAGGCTAGGGTTTGGAATGCCGGTTCCGGGCTTAAATAGAGGAGGAGAAGGAGGGGTAGAAGTGAGTTTTCGCCCGGGCAAGGGAGGAGCTGGTGCAATGGGCAGCCAGTGGCCTCTGGCGCCACCGCCGGCTCTGCCCAATCGGTGCAGGAAAGAGACCATGAGGAGGAAGAAGGAAGCTGACAGGTGGGGTCAGGATGTAAGTGAGAGAAAAAAGAGAAAATTCGAATTCAAACGTTTTGCTCTAAAAGAAATAGCTCCCAAGGTCCAAAAATTATGAATAAATACATTTTAGAAACCTTAGAACATCAGTATTATAATGGAGGTTTGAAAAGTTGTAAAATAGTTTTGGTTTAGACGCAGTTTAAATTCAAAAAGACATGAATTTGAATTTGGCATGAATTTTTAGCCCTAGCAATTCAACTCCAAAAATATGGGGAGATTCACACAGGGAGGAAAGGTGGAACATTTTATTAGAAGAAAGAGGTGTTGGTCAAAGAAACGCAGATACAACGCACCCAAGTTCTACAAGGTTCACAGCTTGGAGATGATAACTGATACCAGATCTCCGATACAACATCAACGTCGCTCATGTGGGAGCGGGCAATGAGTGTAGATATGGAAAGATAAGAGCATCAAGATTTGGCACACCAGGGCCAATCAGGGGAAAGAAAAGGCAAGCCATGGATGGTGTCGAAAAGTCAAATCCTTCCTTGCTCATCGACTTAAATCTTGCGGAATCCTCAGGTGGCTTCTGCTCGAACTCCTTCTTTAATGAGATTGGTGTCGTGGATATTAGGAAACGACAAGGCGGATTGCGGATAGGAGCACTTCCTCGTGGCTTCACGAAGAGGTGGGTGCGGAGCTTGCGGAGCTTGCTCATCGAGGAATGGATCACACAGTGGGAATGGGCGACTTGGGTACCATGGAGGTCGCCGGAGGGAACCGAGAGCGGCGGAGTTGTGTGGCTTGAGTGGAACGGCTTGGGATGGCGATAGCCATTTGAGAGGCTCCTTTTTATCAATGTCCAGAGTGGAGTAGCGGTAGTGGCGTGTTGACAGCAGGAGGTAGGGGCCAGCAGGGCGATGGACTGATGGTGGCGCGTGGCATGGTAGTGGCCGGCAGCGAGATTCCCTGGGTGACGGGACGACGGTATGATGGCGAGTGGGGGAGTGTTGGCCAACAGCGGTGGGGGAAAAATGATGAAGGCTATGGTGGACTGGTGAACGGGACAGAGCACACGGCGCATGGATACGGAGGGGGTCAAACTGGTCCTTGAGACACTGCGGTGATGGTGGGAGAAACAGTAGGTAAAGGTGATCTTTGAGACTGTAGATAGTCACGGGCAAGATGCTTAACCAATTGGAGGTCTTAATTAAACGATGATTTACCCACTTTTGTATCAACAGGAACAAGGAATAAACTCTTTAGCATTCTCCTAAGTGAAAAAAGGAGAGTTAATCAACAACGAGGTTATGAGAAGACAAGAGTGCCCAATAGATTTTTAAAACTAGCCCACATCATACTAAACGATCATGGAATGATGTTACACGGGGTTGCTGCCCAAATTTTAAGATGAGCTAAAAGGAACAACAAGGATGGGGCAATAAAAGATTTCCTTATGGCAATGAGGGTATACACCTATAAAATGTGGTGTGGTATGGGAATTTTGGAAAATTCTTGCTCAAATTTTTATCTTAATTGTCAATTTGCCAAACTCATGCACTTTACTATGGTATACATGGCATGTTCATGATAAGGTGCACATGATATGATACACATGCACATGAGCGTATGATGCATATGCTTATGAGAGTATGATGTACATGTTATGATGCAGGTTAGTGTACCTCACGGCGCACACTTAAAACCCATTATTGCGGAACAATTAGTGAGAATAAGGAAGTATCGATTTGGGTTGTCAATAAAGGTCTTTGTGGGTCATATTCCCACATACCAAGATACCAGTGTGCTCCAAGTGACTCAAGCATGTGGCTGCAGCACACACGAGATCCTAGGTTCCATCACGGCACCATAGGTTAGGGAATAAAATACCACAATAAAATTCAGAGGGGGCAACCCAATTGACACCAGGAGGGAGAAAGCATATCATGAGTTAGATGCACATGCGGTTAGCTATCAAAAGATTATCATGATGCAAATGACATGTTAATCGATATGTAATGCCCAAGCACATGAATTGCTTATAAAAGAATGACGTGCATATTCTATCGATAACCGATTATGCATATAAAGGTGACATTGACCCTATTTTGCATATTTATTTCATTTATTTATATTATCTTGAGCAAGAACAACTGTACGGGATCCAAGAATTAAGAAATCAAGTTAATTCGGTATAAGGTATCAATGTTAAACAAAATTCAGTGATCAAAATCGGCATGAGAGAGTTGGTGGAGGCACCTGAATCAAGGTATGAATTTAGACGGTACAGAATCAAACAACAAGGGAGGCACAAGGTTTGGATGCTAACATATCCTAGATGTGAGGGGGCACGACTCATGCTTGACATCCGAACCTTTACAATTGGTCCATGTCATTGCACACCAAACAATTTTCCTATTTCACAAAAAGGAAACAAGAGGGATAAAAGGCACTGGGCCAAGAGAGTGGAGTGAAATTGTTTACATGCCATTGATTTAATACAATTGTCGAAGGGGTAGAATGTGAGGGAAAGACATTAGAGCTGGAAATGAACGGAAGAAATTCCGGACATAAAAGAGGGTTGTAGAAGCACTTCATAGATCTTAGCTCCAACCTTCAAAATTACTCATCTTTGGTTAGGATAAAGAGAATTTAGTAAGATGACTCTATTCTGTCTATGTCAAGAAATGATCCTAAGATTTAGGTAGGTTGGGCATCTCAGTTTTGTGAGATTTTTAGCAGACTGAGCCACAGGATTCTGCCTATAGTCCAATCAATTCTTAGTAGTCGTCATTTAGCCTAGAGAGGTCATCTTTAAGGGGTAAAGATATTGTCAACACCCGTACTTGTAGGCTATGGAAGGCCAAAAGTTTTGGTTGCTAATTTAGGTTTCGCAATTCTAATTCGAGCAATCCAAAATTTCTCAAAATTTATCATTATGTTCTTGGTGAGTTTCCTTATTCTTTTGGGGCTGAAACTTGTAAATTTCCCTCCATCATTTAGCCCAGAAACATCATCACCAAGGGGTAATTAATTTGACAGACATCCTACTAGTAGTTTATGAAAAGGAATAATATGAGTCCAAAATTTCTAACTGCAACTTCAGGTTTCTTAATTTCAATATGAGTAATACAAAAATTCTCAAACCTAACCAGTATATTATTTGCATGTTTCTTATAAGGTTGGTATTATGTGGAATAACTAAAAGTGACTGCAATAGGTGTTAAACCTTAGAGTTTTGTACTAGCTATGTTTAAAATTTCCAGTTTCTCTTATCCCAAGAGGATGAAAGTTTGCCAGTTATTTAGCACACTTCAATATAAACAAGTTTGTATTCAATAATTTCACAGTATACCAGCATTAACAGGGCTCAAAGTGTAGCATGAAGTGATAGATAATTTAGAGCAACTTTCATGCAGACCAATTCATAAGTTCGAAAATGATTTCTGAAGTTTGCAATTTCAACCCAAACTTTTCTTGTTTTTTTTTGGTAAGAAATTGCTTATTTAATCTTCTACTTTTTGACCTTAAATTGCTTTTTTTAACTTAATCATGATGTAAACAGATGATTAACATCCGAGTTGTCACAGCAGAGCTAGCCAAAAGTGAGGCGGCAACAATATAGACATCAAAACCAAAGTGAGAACCGACATAGATTTAAAGAAAGTAATCAGATTCTGGTCACAGTAGGAAAAATGTCATATCTCAAAATCTATAAGCCCAAACATTACCCAACTTGAACAGAATACAGTTTAGATAATTTCCAGCAACTGTTTAGTTCAACACAAAAACAGAACAAGTGATCTAAGTGGTGCAAAACCCCAATCTTTTAATTAACTCTCTGCTGAAATTCCAGCAGACATGGAGTTGGTATTTTGAGCACAACTTTTAATTGGCTGAACAAAATTTGTGGAAATTTTGACAGCGTAAACTAGACAAAATTTATGACAACTTTCATTTTTAAGTCTCTGGCAGAAACTGCTGTTAAGAGGGTGTAAAAATTCAATTTCTAACTTGCTGTTCCCAGAAAATTCCAGTAGACAGGGGGTACCATTTTATTCATAACTCAAGTTCTACTTCATGAATTGCTCTAATATTACGGAAGTAGGAACTAGATAACATTTCAAACAACTTTTATACTGATCATTGTTGCATTTGACCACGTTTTCGGGCTCGAATTTAATGATTGCAACAGGACTGTTTTCAGCAGAGTTTCAACACAATTCCAGGATATTATTCAAACTTATGTGACAGGTAGTTCAATGATCATACAATATGATTTAATAGAGTTTCCAAGAATTACAGATGCATGAGTGACCTATTCGTTCTCACCAATACACACGTGCCAATAAACTTTGGCCTACGGATTTAGTGCCGGTGGCTAGGCAATATTCGTCTCTCCTTATATTAACTAGCAGAACTTTTCTAACCGTTCATCTTACGGAATCGTGGTTAGCGTACCTGTAGAAAATTCCATTCCATAACATTTACAATGAACCTCCTGTGCCTGCACTCACGGAAGTGTCCCCATTCATTACCACCCACTATAGTGGTGGCACCCGAACGCTCAACATTGAACGGGCAATGCTTCATATGTCACCAAGGCAACATATTGACAATTCACGCTCAAGGATAGCGTATTGACTTTGTGCCGCCATCATATTTGCATATGATGTCGTGGTACGCTACAGCAATCGCCGTGCCTTGCGCCCACCATTCTATTCTAGTTTCATACGCCATTGAATAGCGTATTGACTATGTGCCGCCACTATATTTTCATATAGTGCCGTGGTACGTTACAGTAATCGCCGTACCTTGCGCCCACCATTGTGGAAAGTAAATGACAGAATGAAATGTGTTGGGAGTCAATATAATATACAATTAGCCACCTATCATATCGTGAACCCTTAACCCACATAGGCTTCATGCTCTATAGATAATCCTTATCGATCCTATGGATAGCATTCCATCTCAAGTGCATGGCGGAAGCGAATGTTTGCAAGTTTTATTTCAAAAATGTTTGTTTAGGGTCTACCGCTCTCTCTGGTGCGCATGTTTTGGATCTGATGCCAGCTGTGGCGGACCACACCGAAATTATTCCAAGTTAAGTACCCACAAACCACTAATCAAGTAGTCAGGCACTTAATCCGGAATAAGCTGGAGCGCCGTCGGATTATACCCGATTAACCACGTAGTTTCACGATCGAAACAACACGCGCGCCCACACGAAGGTGAGTCCCAGAAATTACAACATTCCATGAATTTAACTTACATAAATGGTCTCATAAGTTATTACAAACCAAGTCTGAAACTTTTGAATGAAAGTGCGAGAGTTCAATGCAACGGAAATAAACTAACGAAGATAAATACCAACATCATAATGAAGCCGTCCATGGTGCTACTCCTCCCGATCCTCGGAGGAGGACGAAACCCACTCGACATGCCAACCAGGAGGAACCTGGGCAGGCCAAGAGACGGAATTCACCGCCTCATCCAAAGCAGTACCTAAAATAAATAGCCACAAGCAAGGCTGAGTATACTAATACTCAGCAAGGCTTACCCGTCGGGTGAAAACTACATCACTGACTTCTAGACATGAGAGGCTTTTGGCTAGTGGGTTTGTTTTGCCAAAAAGCGACTAAGAGTGGATCCTTATTTTCATGATTTTAGCCTCAAATTCTAATAGAGTTAACCATTCTAGATTAGCATCCTCTCTAAACATACAAGTGGTGCAATACAATTTAGTACATACAACAAGTTCATCATCCTCATAGTTCCACTTGTTACTCAATGCAGCACAGCGGTCAGGCAGTCTCATTAACCGCGAGAAGCGGACAGTTCGAACCGAATTTCACTACCTGGCCAGGAAAAACCCAACACACATGGATAATGCTTGCTATAAAAGGTACAAGCACTTCCCAAACTTTCCCATCAATCCACAATTCGGTGCCGGGTCCACTCCCTTAGGATAAAGGTTTTCCGGTTCACTCACGGCATCACGGATATACCCACATGTGTACGGCAAGGGAAACAAAATATTTCCAAGGAGAGATGGCTATCGGTCCTAGCTGTTTCAATCTGGTACCGGGCTTACCGATTCCCATAGGTCGGCATGTGCGTGGTACGTTCAAAACTTGACACACAGAACCACACGTTTCGACCTTAATCCAATTATCATACACGGACGGGAGATCTACACATACCATCCCGCCCGTCCATCCTTATAATTCCAACATAAGTAAAGACAAGCAACTCGTATATCTCGCGAGTGACAGGAAATCACTCGACTTGTAATGGTCCTAAAGCATTGCTCTATCGACCCTATCATAATAGTATTTCAAGACATAGGTACTAGAATTATGCAACTAGGGTATTCAAACAACTCCTTGAAACGTCAATGCACAAGCACAAACAACTCCTTGAACATGTTGCCATATTCACCTAGACAAAGATTTTTACTAAACTATCTCTTCATAAGGAAAGGGTGGGTTTTATGCTTATTCTTCTTTTTCCTCTGATGGTGATTATACATATATAAAACCACAAATTTATTTTCTCATTTAGTGACTCAGTTCCGTTTTTGGATCACCTTAAATATCTAGCAATATTTATATACATGTGCCTATTATAAAGAATTGTGCTTCATTTTCTTAATTAAGCAAGATTTAAAACTCCTATTTGTGGCTCAAATACTATGATTCTACTTTGTGGTGAAACCTAATTTCTAACTCAGGTCATCAATTTTATTTGTTTTCTGCAGAAAAGGAAATTATTTTATTCAGCAAATGTTATTCCTAGTATTAGTGCAATTTCAACCACTAGGAAACAAAATTAAATCCTAGAAAAGTAAATATACAGCAAAATAGAGTGAACTATTTATAGGAGCAAAATGAAGTCATGTTTAGTTCATCTATCAAGTGGGTACTCAGTTTAGTAGCAAACATGAGCTAAACAAATGCTACTTCTTTTTCTTACCCCAATTTATTTAAGCATGTTATCAGAGCTAAAAATGGGGTTTAGAATTTTTCTAAGATAGCTGCTAACATGGATACACCACTGTACAAATGTGGATAATTTTTGTTGAAGGAATTAATTACTAAAATTCGAACAAGGTTTCAGCTGAGACAAAAATAAACAATTTATATCTGGAGCCAGAAAATATATCTCAGTGCAAAATTGATACTGAAAAGCTGATGTAACAAGAGTAACAACATATCCAAAGATCACATTCATAGCTGCTGTAGTTTAGGAGTTATGCACAAAAGTTCATTTTCAAAGTTTAATTTTTATAAACTGAACCAAGCAACAAAAGCATACACATGCTGTGAAGGGAATAAAATAGACATCACCAGGAGTACAAATATTTTTGGTTTGCATTTTTTCTGATTGTTTGACGATTTTAAATTGAATTTACAAGTCCGCAGCTGTTACCCTAGATCTGAAGTTCCATATTTCGATCTAGCCCCTGGAACTTTTCAAAACCTCGCATCTAAGCCCCTGGAATCTTTCATTGCGAACCCTGAAAAAGGAAGAAGATGAAAGGAGGCCCCTGGCCGGCCATTGACGGCGAAATCCTCGCCGCCGGCGAGGTCTTGGCGAGGGGCAAGGGCACGGGGAGCATCACCGCGACGTGGGCTTTCCATTCCCCACCTTGGACAGGGGGATTGGAGGCCGGGAAGGGGGCGGCGGCAAGCTCCATGGCGGCGGCGCTGCAGGTGGAGTCCGTGGCGGCTGGGTGGCTGAGGAGGTTCCCTGCATGGAAGAGAAGGAGTGGGGCGGCGTGGTGGAGGCTGTGGGGCAGCAGGACGCGGGGGAGGCGAGCTCGGCTTGGACATCAATGGTGGTGGCGGCCTAGAGAGGAAAGAGAGGGAGGCTAGGGTTTGGAATGCCGGTTTCGGGCTTAAATAGAGGAGGAGAAGGAGGGGTAGAAGTGAGTTTTCGCCCGGGCAAGGGAGGACTGGTGTAATGGGCAGCCAGTGGCCTCTGGCGCCACCGCCGGCTCTGCCCAATCGGTGTAGGAAAGAGATCGTGAGGAGGAAGAAGGAAGCTGACAGGTGGGGTCAGGATGTAAGTGAGAGAAAAAGAGAAAATTCGAATTCAAACGCTTTTTTCTAAAAGAAATAGCTCCCAAGGTCCAAAAATTATGAATAAATACATTTTAGAAACCTTAGAACATCAGTATTATAATAGAGGTTTGAAAAGTTGTAAAATAGTTTTGGTTTCGATGCAGTTTAAATTCAAAAAGACATGAATTTGAATTTGGCATGAATTTTTAGCCTATCAATTCAACTCCAAAAATATGGGGAAAAATATGTAAATTCAACATTTGGGACCTAGTCTTTTATCAAAGTTTTACCCATCAAAGTTATATTAGAAAATTTGGGCTTTCTTTACAAGTCATAATTTTAATCCAATTTCAATTTTTCACAATTTGAATTTCTTACAAAGCTTTTTGGAACAAGGTGGTAAAGGGAAGATGCTTTATTTTGCATACTAATCCATCTTGGTAAGACCAAAAATCAAGTTTTAAATAACTTCCTCATTTTGTAGTGTTAGTCCAAGTTTTCTCCCTTTTTCAATAGGTTGGTAAAATCATAACTTCCTTTCCATTGGTTTAACCTCTCCTTCCTTTCTTAAACCCTTCATTAGTGTCACTAAACATCAGAGGTATGATACTCAAAGAGAGTTTTCAATTTAAAGACCTATCTCCTTTTATTTTGGGAGTAAAAATCTTATTTTAACTTAAAGTTAAAACTTGGACACATACATGGAGGTTAAAAGCTTATTTATTTTATGTGCTCAACTCTAATTATGTCATTAACAACTTGACATATATTAAAATATTAATTAATTCACATCCTTTGTATTTTAATTATTTGCAAGCTTAGATACAAATTTGATTTCTAGGGTTCTTTTGGCATTAGTTTAATCCTCCATTATTTTTGTGAGTTAAAAAAATCAGAGATGTCACCTTGATGGATTTATCCTAATAAAAAAACTACAACCTTTGTATTGTATGAAAGCTCATGTTGTGAACAAAATCTCATTTTATTTCTAAAACCAGAAGATTGCCACATGGAGGCCATGATTAGAATTGCAAGCTTTATTAGTCCAAGCGTTTAACCCTAACATTAAATCATTAACAATTATTTTACTAAAGAACATTAGGAGCACTCTAAATATTATTTTATTTATAGCCCAAGGTGAGCTCCTTTAAAAAGGGTGTGTGACCTTGTGTTTTTCAACTCATGTTTATACCTTTAAAAATTGATTGGGAGCATTTAAGTGAAATTGTTTGACATGTACAAAAGTTTTTGACATGGTGCCTTTTGTCTTGACTATTAACATGTGCCAGTAGCTGGCATCTCATATCAAGTGTATGTCAAGTACTTATGGTCTTTGAAAAGTTCTTTGGTGATGATTTCTTTTCAAGGTTCATTAAGTCTTTAATTAAGTTTAAATTCCCTCTCTTGATTGTCCTAAACATATTTAAACACCAGAGGTGTTACGAAAATGGACAAGTATTGTTATCGCCGTGCGTCAGCGCCAAGTGGTTCATCCTCGCCGCTACTCTGGTGTCCTGCTTGGGTGAGCAACAGACCATCTGGTATGTTCACGCCTGCAGCTTTAAGAGACATCACAACTCGTAGGGTTGTTTCTTGAACTATTTGTCTGCATCATCAGACCTCCTCCTCCTCTTCTTCTTGTACATTGCAGCAAACTCTTCGCCAAACCCATTGCCCTAGCTAACTGAACCAGAGACGCCTCGGACCCGACAGCGATGCTCAGGAGACTGAAGCGCTGCGCTGAGAGCATCATTCTCCCTGACCCCAGTGGAAGAACCATTGGTAGCCTGATATGCAATTCTTTTCACATTATTTGCTACCACTTCCACCGTAGGGTTACTGGATTTTATTTCCCCGTTTCCACTATCGGTCTTGTTCTTCTTCACAGAAGTTGCACGCGCCCACAGATAGTACCTCGAACGGGCAGGAAATTGGTTCCAAGGGTTTGGTTTTCCTTCTGCAGCTGCCATGGCATCCTCCTCCGCTCACTCTACCTTTTTTTCTTCATAACTTGTCCTGCACATCCTGTGCGGCTTATCATGCAAGGCTCTCTTCTCCTTCATCTCCTGGCTCACATGGTCAAAAAATAGAGAATTGGTTGTATCCTCAAACACCTGTCAGTCTTCTGCATTCAAAAAGACATGCTTCTGAAAGGGTGTAATCCCTTTCCTTACAAAATCTATTTTTCAATGGGTCAGGAATCGCCGATGCAATGTCACAATCTTTGACATAGCAGGTGTACTGTTGGCCTATCTAGTGGAGGGTGCAGTCTCACCAGAGGAGGAGGCCGTTGATGAGTTAGGTTGCATACATGATATATCAGTTTGTCAGTAGACCAACATAAGCAAGACTGAAAGCCTGAGATGCAATTCTTTTCACATTATTTGCTACCACTTCCACCGTAGGGTTACTGGATTTTATTTCCCCGTTTCCACTATCGGTCTTGTTCTTCTTCACAGAAGTTGCACGCGCCCACAGATAGTACCTCGAACGGGCAGGAAATTGGTTCCAAGGGTTTGGTTTTCCTTCTGCAGCTGCCATGGCATCCTCCTCCGCTCACTCTACCTTTTTTTTCTTCATAACTTGTCCTGCACATCCTGTGCGGCTTATCATGCAAGGCTCTCTTCTCCTTCATCTCCTGGCTCACATGGTCAAAAAATAGAGAATTGGTTGTATCCTCAAACACCTGTCAGTCTTGTGCATTCAAAAAGACATGCTTCTGAAAGGGTGTAATCCCTTTCCTTACAAAATCTATTTTTCAATGGGTCTGGAATCGCCGATGCAATGTCACAATCTTTGACATAGCAGGTGTACTGTTGGCCTATCTAGTGGAGGGTGCAGTCTCACCAGAGGAGGAGGCCGTTGATGAGTTAGGTTGCATACATGATATATCAGTTTGTCAGTAGACCAACATAAGCAAGACTGAAAATGTAAATAGAATTCATATTAGAAAATAAAACTTAGCATCCAGGGTGGGGATAGGTACTAAACATTTTGACAGGGTGAAGCAATGCTTATATATCAACACAGAAGCTAACTTCCTTCAACTGCTGCTTTCCTAAACTGCACATTACCACAGACATGTTAAGCAATATCTACCTAACAGCACCTTGGAGTTATTCCTCTAATTAGTGTGTTGCATCACCAGGAACCATAAGTACATGAATAAATTGCACAGATAAATAAGTAAACATTTAGTTATTGACAGGCAAGCTGCTAGGATACTGAGTACTTTCAGATAATTGAAGTTCTAGTATTATTCAGACAACAATTTTGCATTTGGAAAACTAGATACAGAAACAACCTAAGCTCAATTCCCTTACTTATATACATGTCAAAAACAGCTGTGGTGGCATCAAGAACCCGGCCTGCCATGGCACATCTGGAAGACAAGTGCTGGTTGCGTCAGCTGTGTGACATCAAGAAGAGGACGGCTGGCCGGCGCCGGCCCACGCAGACCTGGAGTTCAACGGTATGGAGGACGCGTACCTAGAACTTGATCTAGGTTGCCCGGTGTTGAAGACTGCGCCTCGAACGCCTGCTCGTCGAAGGGGAAGTCACTTCGTGCCGTCGACGGTGAAGACTCCACGTGTTGCCTCGTCGCCGATCCGCTAGCCACCTCGTCGACGAATCCGAGCATGCCACCTGGTGGTTGTCGGGCCGTTGTGGTCCCTGAATCTCCTCCTCCTTCACCTCCTCGTGGACGTCGGTGATGCGGCGTCGCTGGAATCTGGTGAGGGAGGAAGCGGGCTAGGGTTTGGGGAGGCGAGGGTGCGACGGAGGAAGCGGGCTAGGGTTCGGGGTGGCGAGGGAGGGGTTCGGGGATGAGAATGGTGGCGACTCGAGCCATCGAGGAACCCAATATTCCAATTAAAGCGACACCACCTACCAGTGTTTCCCATTAGCAACGGGCTTTAATTCAAACCCGTTACAAAACGTCGTGGAGCCCATTTATGTTTGGATGAAGAACACTTGAATAGTTCATATTTCTCCTTTTAATCTGCAATCCAATTTTGTATGTGGTATTTCTCTGTCATACGTAATCCAAATTTGTTCATTTTTTCTGTAATTTTCTAAAAGAACCCTATTTTCATAAATGGTATTTTTAGTATAGATTTCTATTTTGTGGATATTGTTTATATGCCTTATCTTGTTCCTTATAACTCTACCATAGAAAAAAAAAACTATGTTTTCCACAAGCATCAGTAGTGGAGCTTTGTATTTCGTAGAATTAAGGTAAATACAAGGTTATGTTCAATTTTCAAATGCATATGAGTTCAAACATGTTGTAATGTATGCAAAACTTGAATGTTCAACTAACATTGTATGAAATTATGTGAGTGATCCTTCCAGTTGCAAACAATGTCTGTCGTCACTTTATGGAAACCATTCGAAACTTCAGTGACAACTTTGGGGACCCAAATTATGTTGCCACACCAATTTTTAGAATTTTAGACCATGTTGAGATGTTATTAGTATTTTTAAATCAAAACATTAGGATCTAAATTCATTGTTTTTTCAATTTTCGTTTCATTGTGACTGGTGTTATTTTATTTAAATACAAGACGCCAAACTATGAATTTTTTTATAATTTTTCATTATTTATACATAGTGTTTTGTGGGATCTAAAATTATTGTTCAACTTTTGAAAAAAACATTTGTAACGGGCGTTATATAAAAGACCGTTACAAGATGTCTTTTTTCAAAAGTTGAATAATAATTTTAGATTCCACAAAACACTATGTAAAAATACTTAAAAAATATGAACAATTCATAATAGCGTCTAGTATTTGAATAAAATAACATCAGTCACAGTTGTGAAACAAAAATTGAAAAAACAATGAATTTATATCCTAATGTTTTGATTTAAAAATACTAATAACATGTCCATATGGTCTAAAAATCCTAAAAATTAGTGTGGCAACATAATTTGGGTCCCCAAAGTTGTCACCGAAGTTTCGAATGGTTTCGATAAAGTGACAACATACATTGTTTGAAATTGGAAGCATCCCTCACATGGTTTCGTACAATGTTAGTTGAACATTCAAGTTTTGCATACATTACAACATGTTTCAACTCATATGCTTTTGAAAATTGAGCATAACCTTGTATTTACCTAAATACTACGAAATACAAAGTTCCACTACTCATGTTTGTGGAAAACTTTTTTTTTTCTATGATGTACTTATAAGGAACAAGATAAGGCATATAATTAATATCCATGAAATAGAAATCTATAGTAGAAAATGCTATTTATGAAAATAGGGTTAGAAAAAATAAGAAAATTTGGATTATGTGTGATAGAAAATACCAGATACAAATTAGATTGCAGATTAAAAGGAGGAATACGAAATTATCAAGTGTTCTTCATCACATGTTTGGTAACGGACATTAACTAAAGCCTGTTACATGTAGTTATAAATTGACTATACTACCCTTGAGTTTCCACTTCTACCGTTCAACATTATCATGGATAGGCAAGTAACTTCCCATGATGAATAAAAAAACATTATCCTTTCTGATATCATCTAGATCCCGACTGCAAGCACAACCCCCACCTGCTCCATCCTCCGCGCCGCCCCATCCTCTGCGCCGCGCCGCTGCCCCGTCTCCCACATCATTGCCAGCCACCTCCTCCTCCCCCTCTGCGCCACCTTCTCCTCCTCCATCGACCATCGCCGCCCTCCACCTCTTCCTTCACCGACCGTCACCGCCCTCCACCCCCACCGCATCGACATTCGTCATCCCCGTTGCCGTTTGTCATCCCCGGCCACCACGCCCAGCCACACAGTCGTCGTTGCCCATCCCTGGCTGCCGTGCCCGCCCCGTCGTCGTTCCCCGTCGTCCATCGGTATGCATTTGATGTGCATTTCATATTGGATTGGCATGGAATGAGATGAATTTGGTATAGTGGATTCAAATGAATTTGAAATAGTGAATTGAGTTTAATTGATGTGTGAAGATGAGAAAATTTGTAGTCAGTCAAGATGAATTGTGAATGAGAAATGCCTAGTTTTTAGGAAATTGTGAATGAAAAATGACTACCTTTTAGGAAATGTGAATGAAAATATTTGTGATCACCAATTGCTGGGAAATGTGAATGTGAATGTGGTTGTTGGCCATCATGCTGTTGTTTTTATGTAGGTTTTGAAAACCTCACTGTATAGGGGAGGTGCTGCTGAAACTTTTTTAGATAAAAATCTTTAGTTGATACAATTCAGTTTTAGGTACTAATGAAGTTACATCAATCCTGAAGATTTTATTCTACTTACACATCAATCCTATTTTGCAGGAGAACCAACTGTTGGCGTCGTTTCACCGGGACACACTCGTGATCTTTGATGAGGATGAGGTCAACTACAAGGATTCAGACATTGTGGACAAGGTAGTTGTGCTGAAGAACCCTTCTCCAGATGCCGCCCCACACATCGATAGGACAAAGATACATGAGGCACTAAAGAGGCAGATCCTAATCAATATGCTGATTAGACTAGGGCAGATAAAACAGTACCATCAGGACTATATGTTCATAACCTTGTCAGTGGATAGAACCAAATATGTCTTGAGTAAAGAAACCCTTACAATTGGGGATCATGAACTTACGTTGCTTCTACTAACGTTTGAGTATAGTTCCATTGTAGTACCCATTGAGTCCACAATACCCAACTATGAGATCCAATGTACAACCCCACAACATACCCACAGTTTCCAAGCACTGAAGTTTACCTGTAACTGGACTGCCACCAATCTTTTGGTTACAGTCCCATCTAGTAGGTAGAATCTTCAGCAACATATGTCAGGTTACACGACTCAAGGGGTCCACATGAAAACATCTAGACCCCTAGTTTAGTGTTTTGGTAATTAATGACAACACTTTGTGGACTAACGATTTCATTGAGCATATGAATTAAGGTTAGTCACATATATGCGCTATGAGATACCATGGAGATAGTATTGTAAAAAGCAAGATTGCTTCCGCAAAGAAAAGTTGACATGAAGAGGCGAAAGACTCAAGGCAAGGCAAAGGTATAAAGATAGGATTTTCTTTTTACCGGTCAAGAGGTGATTAGAGAAGTAAATTGACCGGATTTATAGGCTAGACAAACGTACTGTCAAGAGGGATCAATTTACAGTTGCTTGACGAGTTAATAGTGTCACATTGCTCAAACTCTTGGATTTGCTTGCATATAGATGAGAGTGAGTTCTAACTGAATATATGGTGAAAATGCGCACGGCGGACGGTCCGGCCAGGGACGGTGGATGGTCCGCCTCTGTAAGAAAAGTTGTACACAGACGAGTAACTCTCTGGTGGATTTATTCGTCAACGGCGGACGGTCTGGCAAGGAGTGGCGGATCGTCCAGCGTTGAGCTAATTTTTGGACAGAGGCTCGGTGCTCCCTAGTGGTTTTTGAAGTCTTCTGCGGATGGTCCGGCCCTAGGGGGCGGACAGTCTGTAGGCAAATGTTCAGACTTGTCCGAACATCACCGGTCTGTATAACTTGGAAGTGAACGGCGGACTGTCGGCCCCCTAGGGGCGGACGGTCCGATTTTCAAAAAACGGTCGGCTCTGACATGCTGTGATGTGAAACATAGCCGTTGGTTTATAACGGCGGACCGTCCTATTCTGTATGGGCGGACGGTCCGCGAGTACACAGAAACCGTGGAATTTGAACATAACGGTTGGATTTGGGGACACCCTCTATAAATAGAGGGGTGGCCGGTGTGGGATGCTCCTCTTGGCCATTCCACTCACTTGCAACACACATTTGAGCTCTCCATTCCCTCTCTCTCACTCACATAGCTTTGGATTGCATTTTTTGTGAGATAGAGAGGCATCTAGTGCTAGTATTCAAGGTTTGAGCTTTGGGGCACTAGGAGTTCTTCAAGCAAGGTTTTTGATTTGTTACTCTTGGAGGTTGCCGCCTCCTAGACGGCTTGGAGATTGGTTTTCATTGAGCTCTTCAAGAAGATTGTGAAGAAGCCTTTGATTCATCTTTGTGAAGAGGTTTATGAGCTTGGCCTCACTGGAGTGGTGAAAAGCATCTCTAGTGGAAAGAAGTTTGGAGCGGTTCATTGATTCCAAGATTGGCTCATACACCAAGTGGATTCTTGGTAGAGGAGCAATGGGAAGCTTTGAATCCACCTCAACGTGGATTAGGGGTGACCGGCAAGTCATCAACACCACGGGAAAAATTGCTTGTGTCTTCGGTTATTTCTTTACCTCATTTATTTTCAAGCAATTTATTTTGAGAACTTCTTTACATAGAATTTGATTTGTACTTTGTCATCCTAGGTTGCAAAACTTTGACATAGGCTAGCTTCATTAATTGTAGAATTTATCTTGTGTTTCTAATAAATTTTTCTAGTGTTGTGCTTTTAGTTTAAAACCGTCTATTCACCCTCCTCTAGTCGGTAACCCTCGATCCTACACCACAGAAGATCTATCATACAACATGTTAACATATGCAAGGTCATCAGCTATACCTATGAGGGCCTATATTGGCATCCTTAGAAGTTCTACTAACTTGATGAACATGTGGCCATTTCGGATTGATGTAGAAACAGCTCCACCGAGTGATTTATAGTTAATTCTACCCAACGGTAAATGCAGTTGCAATAGAACCTTGCTCCGATAATGTCATATTTGTTTATCTAACAATTGTCACTCTTACAGTAGGAACCAAACGCCCACAGATCACCTATCCGACACAAACAACTGGTGCGGGACGTTCCGCAACAGGAAATGGATATGTAGGTCATAAGCACTCAAGTATGTTACAACCAGTCTATACATTGCTTAATATTCTCCATTAAGAGTTACCTTAAGCCTCATCAGAGCAACTGCATTGTGAACTACCTCATGCATCAGGTTACTTTCTTGAAGCACCCATCGATTCATAAAATGATACTTCGACTGAAAATGGTGAGGATGCGGGATCAACTTCCACCATAGGACCGGAGACACCAGAAGACGCCAGTTCCACTTCTTCCACAGAAGGTTACATTTAGTTGAACTTCAATCCTTGTGTATATAACTATCGAATTAGTTAAAACAATATTCCAGCTATTTTTTTGCTAACACATCTTCTTTACAGCTAAATCCAAAGACAAGGAGAGGCATGAAGGGTCAAGTACTAAAGAAAAATTTACCGGAGACGTTGCGAGCTTGGTTTAAATTGTTGATGTGTAACACCCTAAAAATGCCCTATTTAAAATTTAGTAATTAAATAACTTTTTATATTCAAGTGCTCATGAAAAATGTAGGGAAAATAAAATTTTGAATAAGTAAAAGCAAATATAGGGAATAGAAACATTATTGTTGCATTCATGCTGGTGCATTTATTTTTGATTGTTGAATTCAAATTTGAATTTGAATTTGAATTCAAATGAGTGTTTAAAAAAAAGGAAAAAGAAGAAAAACCCTTTTCTCCCTCTCCCTCCTCTCTTCCAGCCCAGCCCATCCCTCCTTCCCTTGTCTCCTCCGTGCGGCCCAGCTCCGGCCCAGCAGTCGCAGCAGCCCACTAGCGCGGCCCAGCCCACTCCAGCCCAGCCGCAGTGGCCCGCTTTCCTCCTCCTCTCTTTGCGCTGACATGCGGGGCCCACCCGTCAGCTCCTCCTCCTACCTCCAGCCGTGCGCGAGCGGGACTCTGACCCGAGCCCGATTCGTAGCCGCGCCGAGCTTCCTGCGCAAGGAAAGGGGGCCACCGCTTGCCCCTATATAAGCGCCGCCACCCTCCTCCCTCGAACCCCTCGAAACCCTAGCCTCCACCGAGCCTATGCAGCGCCGCCGTCGTCCAAACCCTAGCCGACACCGACGCCGCCAATTCGCCGCCTCATTGTTGACAAGATCACGCCCAGGAGCTTTGCAAGATAGCAGGGACCTCGCCAAGCCCGCTCTTCCCCGCTCTCTCGTTCCGTAGCGCTTGCGCAAGCTCGCCGTCGCACTCCGACCGCCGCCGCTCGTCGCCAGCCGCCACCGCCGCGTAATCCTCGAGTACAACCCCCAAAACGGGATCATTGTTGTCCCTTCTCTCTCCCAAGCCAATCGCGGCGAGCTTTGGTGCCCTGTAGCGCCGGATTTGCCAACTCCGGCGAGGATTCCGGTCGCGCGTCGTCGCGAGCCGCCGTCTCCGACGACCTAACCGCCCCAAATCACCAGAGTCGTCTGATCTAGATCCAACTGCCCAGATCAAACCCGAATCGAGTCAGCCTAGGTCAAACCAGCCGCGTTTTTGCAAAAGAGCCCCTGTAGTTTTTGGAAATCAACCCATGGTCCAGCGTAGTTCAAAAATAATTAGATTTAGGACCTTTTTCTTTCGGTTTAGCCCCTGCGCTTTTGAAAAATAGTGGCTGCCATCCTGGATGGCTCTTTTACTCCTTAGCCCTCGGGTTTTTATATGAAATTATGTTTTAGGTCCGTGGTTTCTTTTAAAAACACCCCTGGAAGTCTAAAATTCTCACCAGCAAGCCCCTAGAGCCCGTTTTAAGCGTAGTTTCTTCGTTTTAACTCCGATTTGAGTGATTTTCTCGCTCATGTGTTCGTAGTGAAGCGTACAGTAAATCTAATGCCTTTTTTCATCTTTTGTTTATGTTTGGTGTATCGTTATAATTAAATGCCTTGTTTGCATGTATGTGTGGATGCTTGTGTGGTGATCGATGTGAGTAGTTGACGAGCCGTTCGAGTTCGCCGACGATTCCGTTCCCGAAGAGCAGGTGCAGCAGCAGTTCACTGAGGAAGGCAAGTATAAAATAGACAATCCTTGTTACCTATACATCATTTTAATCATATGTTCATATGCATGTGTCTAATATTGATATACATTAAGGTTGTTCCTAGTCTTTACCTTATTCCTTGTTTACCCGGGTTATGGTTAGTATTTGCTACGCGCTGCAAACAACATTTTTTTAATTGTCAATATTGAATTAATGGTTCACTTCAATGATGATTAAAAGATGTTTTTTAGCAACATGGTTCAGGGAACTAGAGCATGTGCTTCGTGCTTTGTTCTAGTGTCTCCATAAGGTTTGGTCTAGGGAATTAGAGCATGTGCTTCGTGCTTTGTTCTAATGTCTCTCCGTAAGGTCCGGTTCTTAAAGCGGTAACCCAGGAACTTGTTCCTCGCTGTTGGAACTATAATGGCTCTGGTCTTGGATAATTAGCTTGTACGTCTCTAGCTCGCCAGTGGTTACGTTGGCTATGTCTTGTTAGGCAAAGTCCCGTGATGTAAGCACCCGATGTACGGCAGCTTCACACGTTGCGATGATTGCGCTCTCGCTCTGGACGCCATTGACCCCTCACGTTGCGCCCTGAGCGTACGTCTATCTCGATGCCTTGGGTTATGCTGCATATGTTGAACCAAAACGGCTACTATGCTTGTTAGGGTGTTTTGTGAAAGTCCTCGTAGCATAAGTTCTTTTGGATTTATGTGACCAGCGGGTAAAGGGCGAAACCTCTACAGAGTGTTGATCTATCATGATAGCCGTGCTCACGGATACGAGCGGCCTGGATCCTTTTTGATTAGAAGATGACGTTAGTGGTGGATGTTGGTTTATTCAATAATTACTTATACATTATTATTTGGGTTCATTATTGGGTTTCTACTCACTTGTAGTAATTTGGATGATACTAAAATGAAACTACTAAAAGTGCTAATGCAGTTTAACCGTATCAAACCTTTTGTTCTTGCATAACCCGTGTTATACTTGTTAAGTAAGATGGTTTACTTACACTCGCAACTATTCAACAAAATCCCGGATGGGTAACAGATGGAGCATTGAATGATCAGTCGCTTGCCGAGTTCCCGGAGGATCTACCGTACTTCTAGCTGTGTTCAACCAGTCGGTGTCCCTGTGGCTTTTGAGGCTCTACTTAGTTAAGACGTTTAATAATATTAAGACTTCCGTTGTGTTATTTGTGTAAGACTATGTCTTGTGTTAAACTCTGATGTAAACTATTTTATTCGAGCATTGTGTTCTCTGTGATTCAATATTTGTAACATATATGTGTTCTGCGGACATCCTGGACACACATATGGAAGCATTCGGGTTTCTTGTAAATCTGGGTGTTACAAAGTTGGTATCAGAGCCATGCTAACTGTAGGATCACAGCCTAGATAGAACGGTCGATTGGATTTTGCTTAATCCTTGCTCTTTTGTTATCTTCTACCTTGGAGTTGAGTTTCTATTGAAAAAATTGTGTTCTATCCTACCTTTGTCCATTGCAAAAAAGTTTCTAACTTTTGTTTACTCTTTCATCTTGATGCTATAGATGGCTCGCATGAAACAGACACCCCGCAAGAGTACATGTGGCTACCTTCCACCCGCATCGCTGAGTACCCGTTTGTGGCACACAACTTGGATGCCTACCAGGATTGGGAAGACAAGCGCGAGGAAGAAGAGCTTTTGAGGCAGCAGGCCGAAGAAGAGCAGCAGGAGGAGTCCGAAGAGGAGGATCCCGAGGAGCGAGAGCTTGAGTCCTCGGAGTCGGCACAACAGCAAGAGGAGCCAGCAGACCTGCAGATGGACGTCACAGGATGTGGCGCTGAGGAAGATGCCAACACCAATGTAGGAGATCCATCAGATGATGAGGAAGAGCCCCAGACTCCCCACCTCCGTCACCACATCAGCTAGCTCCAGGAGCGGCCTGGTGGATTGTCTACGACTTCATCCGAGATGGGGGTGACAACTTCTATCACCGCAGGCTTCTCAGAGTGCTTCGTAACCACTAGGGCTTCGGTAATGTTGGAGTCGAGTACCGCAGTGGGTGGTGGACGCATCTTTTCTACCGCAACTTCTGGAGGACCTCGGTGCATGTGAGGGTGACTGATCAGTGGGCGAGAGCAGCTCACGAGATATCAGTTCACTTTGCTATTACTGACCGGGATTCCCAAGAGGCAGGAATTGCTGATGCCGCTTGCCAAGCCTACTTCGTCTACCGCCAGAAGTTCTTCACAGAGATCGAAGACGAGCCAGAGAGGTGGTACCCACGCCGGAGGAGTGGTGCAACAACTTGCACCATCGCATCTATTGCTGACGTTCAGGACCCCCAGCTAGCTTCTACAGTGGCGCTTGTGGCTACTCTCAACACAGAACTGGATGCTATGTCAGATGAAAACCTCATGCTAAGGAGGAAGCTCTCCGTCGTGCAACAGAAGAATGAGGAGTTGCAGCACCAGTTGGGAGGACCTGTGCCCCACAACCTAGAGTATAGTGGAAAGTCACCACCGTGCAGGAGGCCACGCTACAACTCTCCCACTGCCCATACCACCGTCGACCCCTAGATGCTACCATAAGTTGTAATAGGGATCGAATAGAACGTTTTTGAGTCCAAAACTAGTCTAAGAGTGTCGTGTCTTTTGTGGACTATGTCTTTAGATGCTTGAATGAATTGTCATTATGCTTATGTGTGATTTGGATCTTTATAATGATTGTGATGAGCGTGGATGAAAGTTTGCAATCATCTAGAATTAGATTAAGGTATAAGGTATTTGATGAATAAATAGTTGGGTTTCTTATCTCTTGTGCATATCATCTACCTTTTCCTCTGGTATCTGGGTTCCTTATCTTGTCAGTTCAGTGGATCTTCCCTTGGTTCATCTGGGCTAGCTCGGAGTTTTGTGAGAAGTATGTCGGGGACAATAAGGGGGGTAGACCTTGTTGCACACCTCATAGTGCTAAGTACCAATGGATGACTCCGGAAGCACCAGTTGTATGCTAAGTTGAGAAAGTGTGAGTTCTAGCTGAAGGAGGTATCATTCTTGGATCATGTGTTGTCAAACGGAGGAGTAGCAGTTGATCCAAAGAAGATAGTGTCAGACCGAGGCAGTCAATTCACATCACACTTCTGGCGCAAGTTACATGAGTCTATGGATACGAAGCTTCATTTCAGATCAGCTTATCATCCGGAGACAGGCGGTTAGACTGAGAGGACAAATCAGATACTAGAGGATATGTTGAGGGCATGTGCATTATAGTATGGGAACAGTTGGGAGAAAAGTCTATGTTATGCAGAGTTCTCGTACAACAACAATTATCAACAGAGTCTCAAGATGTCACCGTTTGAGGCTTTGTATGGAAGGAAGTTCAGAACACCGTTGTTCTGGAATCAGACCGGAGAAGGTAAAGTATTTGGATCTAAGGTCTTGAAGTGGGCAGAAGAGCAAGTGCAGGTAATCAGGCAGAACCTGAGGGCAGCTCAGACGCGGTAGAAAAGTTATGCAGATGTAAGGCGTCGAGATCTCAGCTTCGAAATTGGCGACTTCGTTTATCTCAAGGTGTCACCAATTAGGGGTGTGAAAAGATTCATTGTCAAAGGCAAGTTATGTGGCGGACCACTCCGAAATTATTCCAAGTTAAGTACCCCGGGACCACTAACCGAGTAGTCAGGCACTTAATCCGGAATAAGCTGGAGCGCCGTCGGATTAAACCCGATTAACCACGTACTTTTCTCGATCGAAACAACAGCACGCCCACACGAAGGTGAGTTCCAGAGATTACAACATTCCACAAATTGACATACACAAATACAATCTCAGAGTTATTACAAACCAGTTTGAAAATGAAATCAGAGTATTAAAGTCTTGCAGCGGCAATAAAATTCATTGCAGCGGAAAATAATCTAACGACGATACAAATAACACCATGCTGAAGCCTGCCACGGTGCTACTCCTCCCGATCCTCGGCAGAGGACGGAACCCACTCGATATGCCAGCCAGGGGGAACCTGGGTAGGCCAAGTCAAAGCATCGACGGCCACATCCAACATGGTACCTGTAAATCAATGCCACAAGCAAGGCTGAGTATACTAATACTCAGCAAGGCTTACCCTTCGGGTGAAAACTACATCACCGACATCTAGACAATGAGAGGCTTTTGGCTGGTGGGTTTGTTTGCCAAAAAGCAACTAAGAGTAGGTCCTTGCTTTCATGTTTTAGCATCATATTCTATTAGATTTAACCATTCTAGATTTGCATCCTCTCTAAGCATACAAGTGGTGCAATACAATTTATCTCATACAACAAGTTCATCAATCTCAAAGTTCCACTTGTTACTCAATGTAGCAAGGCGGTCAAGCAGTCTCATTAACCGCGAGAAGCGGACAGTTCGAACCGAATTTTGCTACCTGGCCAGGGGAAACCCAACACACACGGATACTCTGCTTGTTATAAAAGGTACAAGCATTTTCCAACCTTTCCCATCGATCCACAATTCGGAACCGGGTCCATTTCCTTAGGATAAAGGTTTACTGCTTCACTCACAGTCTCACGCATATATCCACAAGTGTACGGCAGGGGAAAACAAAGTTTCCAAGGAGAGATGGCTATCGGCCCTAGCTGCTTCAGTCTGGTACCAGGCTTACCGACTCCCATATATCGGCATGCATGTGGTACGTTCAAAAACTTGACACACTCAACCACACATTTCGACCTTAAATCAATTATCATACACGGACGGGAGATCTACATCTATCATCGGCACCGTGCTCCGGGATTCCTTCCTCGTCAGCGGGGATGAGGTGGTAGTTGCCGTCCGGAATAACGCCTTCTACATGAGATGCATAACTTAAGGTGACTGCCTATTGATTCAAAGATTAAGGCCTTGAAGGCCATATTCACCTAGACATGCTTAAGTACTATTATTTTCTTCACAAAAACAGGGTAGAGGTGTGGAAAAGTCTTATTTGACTTCGATGGTGATTGTGTACATATATAAAAGAATTCTAGTTATTACTTCACAATTTAGGGTGCTGTTCTGGAATTTCAGATTCCCTTTATTTTATTCTAGCTAATTATCAAAAAGGTTTATTCTTTTATATAAATCAATTTCCACCTAGATTACTTCTCATTTTTGTTTCTCCTTTTCTGTTCATCATTTTTATCTATAAACTTTATGACAGCTACTGGAGTATAAGAGCTAAGCTCACTCCAAAATTTAGCTAAATCTGAGCTACACATAATTTATTAAAAATATAACAATCAGTTGTCTACAGAAATGAATTAAATACATATAAAATTGAAAATACGTCCAAATAAGGAAATTTTCCTACCAAAGCTAGTCATAAGCATGAGTAGGGCTCTGGCCAAGTGGTGGCTCAAAATAACCCTTGGACAGTCCTCAATAAATTTCTATCCAAAAACACATATTTATTTATTTGCTAGTCTAAACAGAGCAAAAATTAAGTTTTGCATTTTTCACAGGTGTGCTAACAAGGTTTTAGCCTTCTGGACAAAAATGGTGATTTTTCACTGCACAGAATATTTTTAATAATTTCTGGACTACAAAAAGACAGGAAACACATTTTAATTCATAACTGAAGCTACACTGCATATTTTTAGTTCCACTTTGGACACAAGGTTCCCAAAGTCACTACAAACAACATATCCAAAGATCAACCCTAGCGGAGCTATGGATTTCAAATGCTGCACAAGTTTCAATTTCCACAGTTTGAATTTTAATTCAAAAAGGGTTCACCAAAAGTATATACATGCTTAAAGGAGATTGGAGTTTACAATCTCATGAATCCAGGGAGTATTTTTGTGCATTTTTCTGATTTTTGTACGATTTTTAACGGATTTTACACCATTCGGGAAAATTAGATCTAGGTTTAAGAATCTTTTTACGCCGGGGACCCTAGAACTTTCAAAACCTTTCAAACTAGTCCCTGACTTTTGCACGGAGGACCCTAGAAAAACGAAGACGATGAACTTATGCCCTCGGCTCTCGCCGGAGTTGCGCCGGCCAAACGGCGGCGAGCTAGGGTCGGGGAAGTGGGGGAAAAGCATCAGGGGCTCACCACGACTCGATTGGTGACGGTTGGGAGGCCGGGGAAGCTCGGGGTTTCGCCGGCGACGAGCGGTGGCGGTGCGGCCGCCGCGACTGCTACGCCGGTGAGGTCGGAGGCGTTCGTCGGGGTTTGAAGGGTCCTAGAGCACCAGTGGAGCTCGAGGAAGCTAATGGCGTGCTCGGTTGACCTCGGGGACGGCTCGGAGTAGGGTCTCGACGTGAGGGTGCTCCGGCGGCCGAAAATCGCGATTTGGGAGAAATCTTGATTTCTCGCCGGAGAAGCGACAATAGCTCGGGAGAAGTGGGGGGATTTGGAGCTAGGGTAGAGGTCTAGCTTTGTGCGCGATGAATTTGGGAACGGTGGAGAGTGGAGGGCGAATTTTGCCTCGAAGCGCGGCTCGGTCCGTGCGTCGCAAGGAAGTAGACGACGGGGAAGAGCGCGAGGAGACGAACTGGTGAGGTGAGCGAGCAAGTGGAGTGTGAGAGTGGCTCGGTGGGAGGCTTGGGCACGCTAGAGCGGGGTCGTGCGGCCTCGGGAGCGTGCGCGCGGAGTAATGGCCGACGGGACGCGCCATTGACGCCTGCCCGAGCTCGAACAGAGCGCACGCGCGCGGTTGGGCGTCAAAGATCGTCGCATGAGGGAGTGGAGATCTTCAGCAGGGTCTTTGGCGCGACGCGGACGGATTCTACCGCCAGCAGGGCGCGCGACCGGCATGATGGCGTTCCGCGGCGCGAGGCGAGGCGACTCGACGGCGGCGACGTGATGGCTCGGGAGGGGCTGGACAAGAGGAAGGCGACAAGCGCCAGCGTCCGCCGCGGCTCGGCCAGCTCGGGCTGCCTGCGCCGCTCGCCGGCCACGTGGCGGCCGAGCTCCGGCCAGCGCAGGGGCGCGCCAGGGGCACTGTTGGCACCCGTGGAGTTCCGTTTTCCTTTTCGAATTTTCTCCAAAAATTTTAACTGAACTTGAAAAGTGTGAAAGTAAAAGTTGGAGTTTGGGAGACGGTACACAACTTTCTTTTTGGGATGAACCTGAAGTTCCAAGTTTTTCGAGCTCAAACAACCCAAATACAAAAAGGTGCCCAGAACTGTATTTTGATTTTTTGAGGGACTAAACTGCAAAATTTTCAAAAATTCCGAACAGTGACTAGGGCTTATTTGTGATGACAAACAACTTTTATTTTTGGAGATTTTCAAGTTTAGTACAAAAATCTTGAGTTTTCAGTTGGGTGTCAAACAATCCTTGTTTTTGAATTTTAAGTTTGAATTTTTGATGGATTTTTAAAATTCAACCCATAATTCCCTTTTGCATTGGTTTTAAGTGCACTTTTAATCTTTTTGACATCTGAGATGTCACAGCCTACCCCCCTTAAAAGGAATCTCGTCCCGAGATTCGATTAAACTTAGAAATAAAGAGGGGAAAGAAATACCTTGGCTTACGAAAGAATGTCGGGGTAATTCTTCTTAAGATAGTCCTCGGTTTCCCACGTGGCTTCATCTTCGGAGTGATGACTCCACTGAATTTTGTACATTTTAACCCCCTTCCTTCGTGTCTGTCTCTCTTTCTCGTCGAGGATCTTAACGGGATGCTCATCATAAGAGAGATCCGGTTCAACCGAGAGTTCCTCTTGTTCAACAACTTCGGTCGGAACACGAAGACACCTCTTGAGTTGGGAAACATGAAATACATCGTGTACGGCTGAGAGCTTCTCGGGCAGCTTCACTTGATAGGCTACCGGTCCACATTGTTGAGTAATTTCATACGGGCCGATATAACGAGGTGCAAGCTTTCCTTTTAATCCAAATCTTTGCACACCCTTGGTCGGGGAGACCTTGAGATACACGTGATCACCAACTTCAAACTGAAGTGGTTTCCGCCGTTGATCGTAGTAACTCTTTTGTCGTGACTGGGCGGTTCTCAAATTTCCACGAATGATCCTAACCTTTTCTTCTGCTTCCTTTACAAGGTCAGGGCCATAGGCATACCTCTCGCCTGCCTGGGACCAACACAACGGGGTCCGGCATCTTCTACCATACAAGGCTTCGAAAGGTGCCATTTTAAGACTTGCTTGGTAGCTGTTATGATAGGAGAATTCGGCCAGAGATAAACATTTCTCCCAATTCTTCCCGTAATGAATAACACAAGCTCGAAGCATATCCTCAAGTATTTGATTTACCCTTTCCGTCTGCCCATCGTCTGAGGGTGATATGCTGAACTACGGATCAGCTTCGTGCCTAGGGACAGTTGCAATTGTTCCCAAAAGCATGCTACGAAGGGAGCACCACGATCTGAAATTATCGTCTTGGGTACCCCATGTAGACAAACGATCTGTTCCAAATAAATCTCCGCGTACTTCTTAGCGGTATAAATGGTATTGACCGGAATAAAATGTGCGGTCTTGGTAAGGCGATCCACAATTACCCAAATGGAGTCATGCCCCTGAGGGGTTCTGGGAAGTCCAACAATGAAATCCATGCTTATATCTTCCCACTTCCATGAGGGAATAGGTAGAGGTTGAAGCGTGCCTGCTACCTTCAAGTGCCTAGCCTTAACCCGCTGGCATGTGTCACATTCCGACACATATGTGGCAATTTCTCGCTTCATTCTAGTCCACCAAAAGTTTTGTTTCAAATCTTGGTACATTTTGGTGCTACCGGGATGGATAGAAAAATTGGAGAGATGGGCCTCATCCATAATCTTCCTCCGGAGTTCCGTGTTTTTGGGCACCACGAGGCGATGTCCAAACCACATTACTCCCTGCCCATCTAGCCAGAAACACTTGTACTTCTCTTTCACCTTCTCCTTTGACAATTTCCTTTTAAGGATTTTAATGCTCGCGTCATTCAATTGGGCTACAACAATCTGATCGTGCAAGGTTGGTTCAACTGCAATATGGCTGAAGTACCCGTGTGGAACAATCTCTAAATTGAGCTTTGCCATTTCATGACACAGGGTGTCAGCGTAGGACTCCACGGAAAGACAATGACAATGAGCCTTGCGGCTTAGAGCATCCGCAACTACATTAGCCTTCCCGGGGTGATAATGCACGCTAAGGTCATAGTCCTTTGCTAACTCCAACCATCTTCGCTGTCTCATGTTCAAATGTGCCTGAGTGAAAACATATTTGAGGCTCTTGTCCACATCTTGAGAGCATGAATAACCGCTGCTAACTCAAGATCATGCGTGGGGTAGTTTTGCTCATGAGGCCTAAGTGCTCGAGAAGCATAAGCAATAACTCGGTTCTCTTGCATGAGGACACAACCAAGTCCGGTGCCTGATGCATCGCAGTAGACATCATAGGGCTTGGTGCAATCGGGCTGAGCTAAAACTGGGGCTGAAGTTAAATGTCTTCGCAAAGTGTGGAAAGCTTCATCACATTTGTCATTCCACTCAAATTTGACACCCTTCTTTAAGAGTTCGGTCATGGGCTTCGCAATCCGAGAGAAGTCCGAAATAAAACGGCGATAATAACCGGCTAAACCCAGAAAACTCCGAATCTCGTGGACAGAGGTAGGTGGTTGCCAATCTAGCACCTCTTGCACTTTGGTTGGATCCACGGATATACCATCCTTGGAAACCGTGTGCCCTAAAAATTTTACGCTCTCCAACCAGAATTCACACTTGGAGAACTTGGCGTAGAGCTGGTGATCTCTCAACCTTTGAAGAACAATGCGAAGGTGCTCGGCATGCTCTTCCTCATTCTTAGAATATATAAGAATGTGGTCAATGAAAACCACCACAAACTTGTCTAGTTCTGACATGAAGACCGAATTCATGAGGTACATGAAGTAAGCTGGGGCATTGGTGAGTCCAAAAGACATAACCAAGAATTCATAAAGCCCGTAACGTGTGGAAAAAGGCAGTCTTTGGAATGTCACAAGGCCTGATTTTTATTTGGTGATAGCCAGAGCGAAGGTCAATCTTGGAGAACACACTGGCGCCAGCTAGTTGGTCAAACAGGATGTCATTACGGGGGAGTGGGTATTTGTTCTTAATAGTTACCGCATTGAGAGGCCGGTAATCAATACACAACCTCAAGGAATGGTCCTTCTTCTTCACAAAGATAGCGGGGCATCCCCAAGGCGATACACTGGGACGAATGAAACCCTTGTCTAGCAATTCTTGGAGTTGAATTTTTAATTCAGCCAATTCGTTGGGTGGCATTCTATATGGTCTCTTTGATATAGGTGCTGTGCCAGGTTGAAGTTCAATCACAAATTCAATGTCCCTATCCGGCGGCATTCCAGGTAAGTCATCCGGAAAAACATCGGCATACTCACATACCATCGGAATGTCCTTTAGTTGGGTTTCTACCATTGTATAAGCACGCGTATTGGCGCAAGTCCGTTGTGGCAGATATAGCACACTCGGGCCATGCGTAGGCGAGTTTATTTCAACAACTCGTTCCGCAACATCTAGCACAACCTTATGTTCAGTCATCCAATTGGCTCCTAACACAATGTCAATTCCTTCCATACCAAGCAGAATTAAATCAGTAGGAAATGTTTTACTTCCCAGCCTGATTGGAACTTTTCGGGTGACTTGGTTGGATGCAATTTTACCTCCCGCAGTTGATATCACATACGATGATTTGGTATGGTACGATTTTTTGCCCTTGTTTTGCTGATTTCCCGGGCGCTGGTTCTGCTGCTTGTTCTGCGGGCAATCCTTGATAAAGTGATCTTTACTTCCACACTTGAAGCACTGATAGCCGGCTCCAGGGCGAGCTGGCTGCTGTGCATTCTGCCTTGGCGCTTGCTGCTGCTGCGGCAGTGGAGGGAAACGGGGCGCATTAGGCTGTGGCGGCCTAGCAACCCATCCACCTCCCTGAGGTGCCCTGGACTGTCCTTGCGGTGCAGCCGGGGGAACCAAACAGAATCTCGGCGGCTGTGCGCTCGAAGGTCCAGCGGGAGTCTTCCTCTTTTTCTCCGCCTTGTGCACCATGTTGGCGTCTTCCTGGGCAATGGCGAGGTTCACGAGATCGCCATACGTGGCTGCACGGGTGGTGGCCAACTGAGCCTTCAACTTGGTGTTAAGGCCACGTCGGAACCTCTCTAGCTTCTTCTCGTCAGAGTCAGCGTGATGACCCGCATATGGGCACAGACCATTGAAGGCCTTGGCGTACTGGAGCACTGTGCGGGTACCCTGGGTCAGAGCCAAAAATTCATTCAACTTCCGCTCTACCAGACCGGCCGGAATGTGATGAGCCTTGAATGCAGCCTTGAACTCATCGCATTCAACCACATGACCCTCCTGCTGCAGGGCCAGGTAGCTCTCCCACCATAGGAGAGCTGGGCCGCGGAGCTGCTGCGCCACGAACACGACCTTGCGGTTGGAGGTGCAAGGCGTCGCCAGGATGGTGAACGTGGACTCGATGGCTCGAATCCAGGTGTCGGCCTCCAAGGGCTCATCAGCTCGTGAGAATATCGACGGGTGCGTTGCCAGAAAATCCTCATATCTGGCCACCTGAGGCTGAGGGGCCCGTTGACCTCCCTGCTGAAGCATCTGCTGCTGCATCATTTGCTGCTGATGCTGCAGGTTCCGGAGAATCTCCGTCTGCGTGGCGTACAACTGCTGCCACGTCGGAGGTTGCTGCTGTGGAGGAGGTGGTGGCGGCTGTTGCTGCCCCTCTGGCCCCTACTGGTTAGCGTTGGAGCCACTAGCGTCATGACCGCTGCGGGTGATTGCCATCTGCAGTAGGTACCTGTATTAGCCACATTTCATAAGCTTGCATAATGAATGACAAGATAGAACGTGACAATATATTGAAGTGTACTACGCAGAATGACAAGTCAGCATGCAGTTTGGAAGAAATATCATATCTCCCAACAGGAAGCAAGTCAAATGCTCCAATTCGGTCAGTAGCTCGAAAATTTCATACTCTACAACTTTCATGTTGGGCTCGGATTCAAATTCGGACTGGAACTAAGCCGAAAAATTCAATCTTTAGCTCTCTGCGTTTGCTGTTTTTCAGCAGACCGAGCTGTAGTGTTTTGGTTGCCATTTTTATTTCGCTTAACCAATGGGGTTGCAATTTGGTGGTCATTTTGTTCGACAAATTCCAAACAACTTTGTAGTTCACATCACAGCCCAGAAATGAATGGAAAACCCATCAATAATTAAAACAAGGTTAGCTGCAGAATGTTTTCAACACAGCTATTACAACTTCATCAAGTTTTGATCACACATCCACATCATTAAATTACATTGCCACCAAAAGATAAAAGGGGGAGCTCAGCTCCATCTAGCCTATTATAACATGAAGCCAAAATTTAGGCCTAGCGGAGGAGTACTTGCCACTACCACATCTAGAAATCATCTAAATTGTTAGCGGTAGCCTCGCTGCCCATAGGTGATGGTGGAGCTGGAAGGGGCGGCATATCATCCTCGGTGTCCATGTCGGAATCGGGGGCCTCTCCTTCTCCATCCCCTCCTTCTTGCTCAAGAAGGTGCTGAGCATCATGGGCGGCTAGCATAGCATTTGCATGCTCCAAGGTACCGTGTACCTCCTCAAGCTCATCCCTTGTTTGTGCTAACTCATTTTGGGTGTTGTTGTGCGCAATGTGGAGGTCATTCAATTGCCTCTCCAAGTCAGGAATCATGGCATCTCTAGTGGTCACCTCAATGGACAAGGAGGTCCTCTCAACCCCTATGTCACGGGCACGGGCGGACATGTCCATAGCAAGATTGAGCATCTCGCTCTGCGACCGTCCTAGGAGTGCCTGCAAACGGTGGTAGGCTCGGATCCACCTCATCATCAATGCGGCTGCAGCGACGGGGTTCTCCGCCATCCTCAAAGGGGAGCTAAGGTAGCGTCTCATCCAATGGGGATCATTCGGCTGAGTCGGTAGAAACAAGCCCAACAACTGGTGCTCTACCAACTCCTGGTTCTGAGCAACAAAAGAGCTAATGCCATTCAAGGCGGCTAGCTCGCAGGTCGTCTCCATGTGGTGTCCATGAACTTCCACCATCCAAGTGGGGGAGCTAGGACACGGTGGGTGGAGATATACCACCAAACGCACACGGGAGCGGGTCACACCGCGGTCTCGGATAAGGGTCCTCTCGTACTGTGGCGGTGTAGGGTAGTCAAGCGCCTGCAAAACCGACCACAAGATGCTAGGGAAGCCTTCCCATCCCAAGCAATCAGAGAAGGACACGTCGTTGGGGTAGCTGGCCAGGTCAGCGAGAGCGTCCATTCTGAACCAAAAGAAAAAGGGCAAGGGTGAGAACCGGTTAGCGCCAAAGGAAACAAAAACAGATTCTGGACAGTGTAGTAAAAATTACAAAACTCGAAATCTACAAGCTCAAAAATTCTCAGCTTTGGCCAGGACATTGTTTAAGTAATTACAAACAAGTTTCATGTTGAAGGGTTGAGCAGAAACTGTCGTTAACATGGTGTAAAAATTCAATTTTTTTCTCACTGTTCCCAGAAATTTCCAGCAGACAGGGGGTTACCATTTTAAGCATAACTCCAGTTTTACTGAACCAATTTCGTTGAAATTTCTTCAGCATAAACTTTATAATATTTATGACAACCTTCATGTTGAACACTTTTTCATTTGACAACGTTTTCGGGTTGTGATTTCGATTTCGACGGCGGTTCGATTTGGTCACTTATTAAAATTCAATATTAATTCAGTGAGATGCAAAGCATGAGCGGCCTATTCGTTCTCGCCAACACACATGCCAATAACTTTTGGCATACGAAGTTAGTGCCGGTGGCTAGGCAATATCCGTCTCTCCCTATATTATCTAGCCGAACTTTTTAACCGTTTCAACATACGGATTCGCGGTTAGTGTACCTGCAGAAAATTCCATTCCAGAGCATGTATAATCAACCTTTCGTGCCAGCACCCACGAAAGCGTCTCCATTCATTACCACCCACTATAGAGGTGGCACCCGAACGTTTAACATTGAACGGGCAATGTTCATATGTCACCAAGGCAACATATTGATAGTTTCATACGCTCATGAGATAGCGTATTGACTTTGTGCCGCCATCATATTTGCATATGATGCCGTGGTACGCTACAGCAATCGCCGTACCTTGCGCCCACCATGCTATTCTAGTTTCATACGCCGTCACAGCGTATTGACTATGTGCCGCCACTATATTTTCATATAGTGCCGTGGTACGTTACAGCAATCGCCGTACCTTACGCCCACCATTGCGTAAAGTAAATGACAGAATGAAATGTGCTGGAAGTCAGTATAATATACTATTTGCCACCTATGATATCATGATCCCTTAACCCACATAGGCTTCACGCTCTAGGTAACATCCTTAACGGTCCTAATAATAACCTTCCTTCGCAAAGCGCATCGGAGGTACGAGTTGGCAAATTTTATTCAAAAATGTTTATTAAAGGTTTGTTGCTCTCTCCACTGCGCTGCTTCGGCTCTGATGCCAGCTGTGGCGGACCACTCCGAAATTATTCCAAGTTAGGTACCCCGGGACCACTAACCGAGTAGTCAGGCACTTAATCCGGAATAAGCTGGAGCGCCGTTGGATTAAACCCGATTAACCACGTACTTTTCTCGATCGAAACAACAGCACGCCCACACGAAGGTGAGTTCCAGAGATTACAACATTCCACAAATTGACATACACAAATACAATCTCAGAGTTATTACAAACCAGTTTGAAAATGAAATCAGAGTATTAAAGTCTTGCAGTGGAAATAAAATTCATTGCAGCGGAAGATAATCTAACGACGATACAAATAACACCATGCTGAAGCCTGCCACGGTGCTACTCCTCCCGATCCTCGGCAGAGGACGGAACCCACTCGATATGCCAGCCAGGGGGAACCTGGGTAGGCCAAGTCAAAGCATCGACGGCCACATCCAACATGGTACCTGTAAATCAATGCCACAAGCAAGGCTGAGTATACTAATACTCAGCAAGGCTTACCTGTCGGGTGAAAACTACATCACCGACATCTAGACAATGAGAGGCTTTTGGCTGGTGGGTTTGTTTGCCAAAAAGCAACTAAGAGTAGGTCCTTGCTTTCATGTTTTAGCATCATATTCTATTAGATTTAACCGTTCTAGATTTGCATCCTCTCTAAGCATACAAGTGGTGCAATACAATTTATCTCATACAACAAGTTCATCAATCTCAAAGTTCCACTAGTTACTCAATGTAGCAAGGCGGTCAAGCAGTCTCATTAACCGCGAGAAGCGGACAGTTCGAACCGAATTTTGCTACCTGGCCAGGGGAAACCCAACACACACGGATACTCTGCTTGTTATAAAAGGTACAAGCATTTCCCAACCTTTCCCATCGATCCACAATTCGGAACCGGGTCCATTTCCTTAGGATAAAGGTTTACTGCTTCACTCACAGTCTCACGCATATATCCACAAGTGTACGGCAGGGGAAAACAAAGTTTCCAAGGAGAGATGGCTATCGGCCCTAGCTGCTTCAATCTGGTACCGGGCTTACCGACTCCCATATATCGGCATGCATGTGGTACGTTCAAAAACTTGACACACTCAACCACACATTTCGACCTTAAATCAATTATCATACACGGACGGGAGATCTACATCTATCATCCCGCCCGTCAATCCTTATGATTCCAACATAAGTAAAGACAAGCAATTCCTATGTCTCGCGAGTGACAGGAAATCACTCGACTTGTAACGGACCTAAAGCAATGCCCTATCGATCCTTTCATACTAGTGTTGCAAGTCATAGGTACTAGGAAATGTGCAGCTAAGGTATTCAATCAACTCCTTGAAACGTAAATGCACAAGCATAGGGAATTCATAGATGCATAATTTTAAAAGTCAGGTCATGCTCCGGGGCTTGCCTTCTTGCTCAAGCTGGGGGTTAGCCTCCGGGTTGGTCGATCCTTCGTCGGCACCGTGCTCCGGGATTCCTTCCTCGTCAGCGGGGATGAGGTGGTAGTTGCCGTCCGGAATAACGCCTTCTACATGAGATGCATAACTTAAGGTGGCTGCCTATTGATTCAAAGATTAAGGCCTTGAAGGCCATATTCACCTAGACATGCTTAAGTACTATTATTTTCTTCACAAAAACAGGGTAGAGGTGTGGAAAAGTCTTATTTGACTTCGATGGTGATTGTGTACATATATAAAAGAATTCTAGTTATTACTTCACAATTTAGGGTGCTGTTCTGGAATTTCAGATTCCCTTTATTTTATTCTAGCTAATTATCAAAAAGGTTTATTCTTTTATATAAATCAATTTCCACCTAGATTACTTCTCATTTTTGTTTCTCCTTTTCTGTTCATCATTTTTATCTATAAACTTTATGACAGCTACTGGAGTATAAGAGTAGCTCACGCCAAAATTTAGCTAAATCTGAGCTACACATAATTTATTAAAAATATAACAATCAGTTGTCTGCAGAAATGAATTAAATTCATATAAAATTGAAAATACGTCCAAATAAGGAAATTTTCCTACCAAAGATAGTCATAAGCATGAGGAGGGCTCTGGCCAAGTGGTGGCTCAAAATAACCCTTGGACAGTCCTCAATAAATTTCTATCCAAAAACACATATTTATTTATTTGCTAGTCTAAACAGAGCAAAAATTAAGTTTCGCATTTTTCGCAGGTGTGCTAACAAGTTTTTAGCCTTCTGGAGAAAAATGGTTTTTACACGATTCGGGAAAATTAGATCTAGGTTTAAGAATCTTTTTACGCCGGGGACCCTAGAACTTTCAAAACCTTTCAAACTAGTCCCTGACTTTTGCACGGAGGACCCTAGAAAAACGAAGACGATGAACTTATGCCCTCAGCTCTCGCCGGAGTTGCGCCGGCCAAACGGCGGCGAGCTAGGGTCGGGGAAGTGGGGGAAAAGCATCAGGGGCTCACCACGACTCGATTGGTGACGGTTGGGAGGCCGGGGAAGCTCGGGGTTTCGCCGGCGACGAGCGGTGGTGGTGCGGCCGCCGCGACTGCTACGCCGGTGAGGTCGGAGGCGTTCGTCGGGGTTTGAAGGGTCCTAGAGCACCAGTGGAGCTCGAGGAAGCGAATGGCATGCTCGGTTGACCTCGGGGACGGCTCGGAGTAGGGTCTCGACGTGAGTGTGCTCCGGCGGCCGAAAATCGCGATTTGGGGGAAATCTTGATTTCTTGCCGGAGAAGCGACAATAGCTCGGGAGAAGTGGGGGGATTTGGAGCTAGGGTAGAGGTCTAGCTTCGTGCGCGATGAATTTGGGAACGTTGGAGAGTGGAGGGCGAATTTTGCCTCGAAGCGCGGCTCGGTCCGTGCGTCGCAAGGAAGAAGACGACGGGGAAGAGCGCGAGGAGACGAACTGGTGAGGTGAGCGAGCAAGTGGAGTGTGAGAGTGGCTCGGTGGGAGGCTTGGGCATGCTAGAGCGGGGTCGTGCGGCCTCGGGAGCGTGCGCGCAGAGTAATGGCCGACGGGACGCGCCATTGACGCCTGCCCGAGCTCGAACAGAGCGCACGCGCGCGGTTGGGCATCAAAGATCGTCGCGTGAGGGAGTGGAGATCTTCAGCAGGGTCTTTGGCGCGACGCGGACGGATTCTACCGCCTGCAGGGCGCGCGTGCGGCCACGGCGGCGCGCGACCGGCATGATGGCGTTCCGCGGCGCGAGGCGAGGCGACTCGACGGCGGTGACGTGATGGCTCGTGAGGGGCTGGACAAGAGCAAGGCGACAAGCGCCAGCGTCCGCCGCAGCTCGGCCAGCTCCGCGCTGCCTGCGCCGCTCGCCGGCCACGTGGCGGCCGAGCTCCGGCCAACGCAGGGGCGCGCCAGGGGCACTGTTGGCGCCCGTGGAGCTCCGTTTTCCTTTTCGAATTTTCTCCAAAAATTTGAACAGAACTTGAAAAAGTGTGAAAGTAAAAGTTGGAGTTTGGGAGATGGGACACAACTTTCTTTTTGGGATGAACCTGAAATTCTAAGTTTTTCGAGCTCAAACAACCCAAATACAAAAAGGTGCCCAGAACTGTATTTCGAGTTTTTGAGGGACTAAACTGCAAAATTTTCAAAACTTCCGAACAGTGACTAGGGCTTATTTGTGATGAAAAACAACTTTTATTTTTGGAGATTTTCAAGTTTAGTACAAAAATCTTGAGTTTTCAGTTGGGTGTCAAACAATCCTTGTTTTTGAATTTTAAGTTTGAATTTTTTATGGATTTTTAAAATTCAACCCATAACTCCCTTTTGCATTGGTTTTAAGTGCACTTTTAATCTTTTTGACATCAGAGATGTCACAAGTTAGCACCTCGTTACATTGGACCTTTCAAGATTTTGGAACAGAGAGGTGAAGTGGCTTATCAGTTAGAGTTACCAGAGAGATTGGCAGGAGTACATGATGTGTTCCATGTGTCCCAGCTGAAGAAGTGTTTACGGGTGCCAGAGGAACAGATTCCGCTAGAGGCGTTTAATGTGTAGGAGGACCTCACCTATGAGGAGTATCCGATCAAGATCTTTGAAGAGTCTGAGAGGGTCACCAGGAACAAAGTGATACGTATGTGCAAAGTTCAGTGGAATCGTCAAACAGAGGATGAAGCAACATGGGAAAGGCAGGATGATCTCGAGGCAGAATATCCACATCTCTTCCAATCCACTTCCGAATCTCGAGAACGAGATTCATCTTAAGGGGGGTAGGTTTGTAACACCCTAAAAATGCCCTTTTTAAAATTTAGTAATTAAATAACTTTTTATATTCAAGTGCTCATGAAAAATGTAGGGAAAAAAATTTTGAATAAGTAAAAGAAAATATAGGGAATAGAAATGTTATTGTTGCATTCATGCTGGTGCATTTATTTTTTATTGTTGAATTCAAATTTGAATTCAAATGAGTATTTAAAAAAAGGAAAAAGAAGAAAAACCCTTTTCTCCCTCTCCTCCTCTCTTCCAGCCCAGCCCATCCCTCCTTCCCCTGTCTCCTCCCATGGCCCAGTAGTCGCAGCAGCCCACTAGCGCGGCCCAGCCCACTCCAGCCCAGCCGCAGCAGCCCGCTTTCCACCTCATCTCTCTGCACTGACACGCGGGACCCACCCATCAGCTCCTCCTACCTCTAGCCGTGCCCGAGCGGGACTCCGACCCGAGCCCGATTCGCAGCCACGCCGAGCTTCCCGCGCAAGCAAAGGGGGCCACAGCTTGCCCCTATATAAGCGCCGCCACCCTCCTCCCTCGAACCCCTCGAAACCCTAGCCTCCACCGAGCCTGCGCAGCGCCGCCGTCATCCAAACCCTAGCCGACGCCGCCGCTGCCAATTCGCCGCCTTGCCACCTCATTGTTGATGAGATCACGCCCAGGAGCTTCGCAAGGTAGTAGGACCTCGCCAAGCCCGCTCTTCCCTGCTCTCTCGCTCCAAAGCGATTGCGCAAGCTCGCTGTCGCACTCTGACCGCCGTCGCTCATCGCTAGCTGCCACCGCCGCGTCATCCTCGAGCACAACCCCCAAAACGAGATCGCCGTATCCCCTCTCTCTCCCAAGCCAATCGCGGCGAGCTTTGGTGCCCTGTAGCGCCGGATTGGCCAACTCCGACGAGGATTCCGACTGCGTGCCGCCGCGAGCCGCCGTCTCCGACAACCTAACCGCCCCCAATCACCAGAGCCGTCCGATCTAGATCCAACGGCCCAGATCGAACCCGAATTGAGTCAGCCTAGGTCAAACTGGCCGTTGTGGCGTTTTTGCAAAAGAGCCCCTGCAGTTTTTGGAAATCAACCCGTGGTCCAGCATAGTTCAAGAATAATTAGATTTAAGTCCTTTTTCTTTCGCTTTAGCCCCTACGCTTTTGAAAAATAGTGGCCGCCATCCTGGATGGCTCTTTTACTCCTTAGCCCTCGGGTTTTTATACGAAATTATGTTTTAGGTCCCTGGTTTCTTTCAAAAACACCCTTGGAAGCCTAAAAATCTCACCAGCAAGCCCCTAGAGCCTGTTTTAAGCGTAGTTTCGTCGTTTTAACTCCGATTTGAGTGATTTTCACGCACATGTGTTCGTAGTGAAGCGTACAGTAAATTTAAAGCCTTCTTTTCATCTTTTGTTTATGTTTGGTATACTGTTCTAATTAAATGCCATTTTTGCATGTATGTGTGGATGCTTGTGTGGTGATCGATGTGAGTAGTTGACGAGCCGTTCGAGTTTGCCGACGATTCCGTTCCCGAAGAGCAGGTGCAGTAGCAGTTCACTGAGGAAGGCAAGTATAACATGGACAATCCTTGTTACCTATACACCATTTTAATCATATGTTCATATGCATGTGTCTAATATTGATATACATTAAGGTTGTTCGTAGTCTTTACCTTATTCCTTGTTTACCCGGGTTATATGCATTATGGTTAGTATTTGCTACGCGCTGCGAACAACATTTATTTAATTGTCAATATTGAATTAATGGTTCATTTCAATGATGATTAAAAGATGCTTTTTATCAACATGGTTCGGGGAACTAGAGCATGTGCTTCGTGCTTTGTTCTAGTGTCTCCATAAGGCTTGGTCTAGGGAAATTAGAGCATGTGCTTCGTGCTTTGTTCTAACGTCTCTCCATAAGGTCCGGTTCTTAAAGCGGCAACCCAGTAACTTGTTCGTCGCCGTTGGAACTATAATGGCTCTGGTCTTAGATAATTAGCTTGTACGTCTCTAGCTCGCCAGTGGTTACCGAAAGGCGTATGTGGGGAACATTCGTGAGAGCATAGTTTGATCCATCGAGGACGGAATTATCCTTTGGCTATGTCTCGTTAGGCAAAGTCCCCTGATGTAAGCGCCCGATGTACGACAGCTTCACACGTTGCGATGATTGTGCTCTCGCTTTGGATGCCATTGACCCCCTCACGTCGCACCCTGAGCGTACGTCAATCTCGATGCCTTGGGTTATGCTGCCTATGTTGAACCAAAACGGCTACTGTGCTTGTTAGGGTGTTTTGTGAAAGTCCTCGTAGCATAAGTTCTTTTGGATTTATGTGACCAGCGGGTAAAGGGCGAAACCTCTGCAGAGTGTTGATCTATCATGATAGCCGTGCTCACGGATACGAGCGGCCTGGATCCTTTTTTATTAGAAGATGACGTTAGTGGTTGATGTTGGTTTATTCAATAATTACTTATACATTATTATTTGGGTTCATTATTGGGTTTCTACCCACTTGTAGTAATTTGGATGATACTAAAATGAAACTACTAAAAGTGCTAATGCAGTTTAACCGTGTCAAGCCTTTTGTTCTTGCATAACCCATGTTATACTTGTTAAGTAAGATGGTTTACTTACACTTGCAACTATTCAACAAAATCCCGGATGGGTAATAGATGGAGCATTGAATGATCAGTCGCTTGCCGAGTTCCCGGAGGATCTGCTGTACTTCTAGCTGTGTTCAACCAGTCGGTGTCCCTGTGGCTTTTGAGGCTCTACTTAGTTAAGACGTTTAATAATATTAAGACTTCCGCTGTGTTATTTGTGTAAGACTATGTCTTGTGTTAAACTCTGATGTAAACTATTTTATTCGAGCATTGTGTTCTCTGTGATTCAATATTTGTAACCTATATGTGTTCTGTGGACATCCTGGGCACACATATGGAAGCATTCGGGTTTCTTGGAAATCTGGGTGTTACATGATGTGGCCTTAATGTTGTGAATGTTGTGAACTTGATATGTGAACTTCAGTTGTCAATGTGGTGAACTTGTAATGTATTTGAACTTATGTACCCTTTTATTTCTATGGATTTGCTTATGTGGACTATTGCTTGTGGAAAACTTAGTTTTTTTCTATGTTGTACTTATAAGGAACAAGATAAGGCATATAAAAAATATCCACAAACTATTCAAGTGTTCTTCATCACATGACGTTTGGTAAGAGACGTTAACTAAAGCCCATTACATGTAGTTATAAATGGACTATACTACCCTTGAGTTTCCACTTCTACCGTTCAACATTATCACCGACAGGCAAGTAATTTCCCATGATCCTGTCTGATATCATCTACATCCCGACCGCAAGCACATCCCCCACCTGCTCTCTTCCACCGCAAAGGTGCAAACCCTCACCACTGGCTCGCAAAGAGGGAGAGCGTATGCTTTTTCATTTGTCATGGTCGGCGAGTGGAAGAGCTCGGTGATGCAGATGCTGAAGCGCTCCGGTAAGGGGACAAGCATCGGTGGGGCGAGGCAGATGGGTCCCGCAGTTGTATCCCCTGCAGCGCCGACGAGGCGACAAGCGTCAGCGGGGCAAGGCGGATGGTCCCCGCAGCTGGATCCGCTGCCGCTCCGGCGTGGGCACTAGCGGCGGTGGGTCCCAGCAACATGACGAGGGAGGCCCTGTTCTCTAACCATTGATCTCACCGTTGACCATTGGTGAAGACTCTAGCGAAGAGCATAAGGCAGGCCCAATTGTCTGATGCCGGCAGCTACGACAACTCCCGCAGCAAAGACTCCCGCGGTGACGACTATGCCAGCGACAACCCCTGCGTCGAGGACCCTAAGGCAAGTGTCAAATCTTGATGTTTTTTTAGGGAAAATGTCAAATTTTTCTGTTTAAAACTATGTTTATGTGTTTCTGTGTGATGGAAAAACTAAAATGTTGTTTCAAATGGCAACTAAAATGTGGAAGGAGCTCTCGAAGCACGTGTCAACCATCAACAACATGGTTGATGCACTTGAACAGCAGCTAGTTCTATTAATGCAAGCTTAGTTGAATGAGCTTATTACCGAAGGTCTAGCCCTGCTACCTAGGTCATATGGCAACCAAGCTAGTTGATGCACAAGATTTATTTTGTTGATGTGCATGACATTACCCTATTGTAAATTAATATGGCAGTACTGATGGACAAGAGTTAACCCTAACCAAGCTTGGTCTTATGATGCTTTGTTTAATGCTATGATAATGCTTCTGTGGTGGTAGACGATATTTATTTTGTTGATAATGCTTGTGATGTGATATACATATGTCATGTATATTACTAAAGCAAGTGGACATTTGTAACGGTCGTTTATGTAACACCCGTTATAATTAAATTTCTGCAGGTTACAGATTGAAGCATCATATGTTAGAAAAAAGGATTCAAATTCCACCAATTCACATGAAATATTTGAAAAGAATTCAAATTCCACTAATTCACACGATATATTAAAAAAGGATTCAAATTCCAACAATAAACAACATATATTACAAAATTCTGCACATTGCAAGCTTTCTTTCTCCTTCCTCTCTAGAGATGGATTTTTTCCTGATGGTCAGTTCGCAAGTATGGTGTTTTACCATCTGGCAAGAGTTAGGGTATGTATGAAGTGTTAAAGGACGGGATTTCATCAAACTGGTTATATTCCTCCTCCTCAACAACATTTTCAACTCCAACGACCCTTTTTTTTCCGGCATAACCACATATCAGTTCTTCTTTGCAAGGTCAGCTTGGCTGTCCTCATCGGAATCGATACTGTAAAATCAGAATTTGAAGGGAAGCTCGAAATGATGATCGGTATCTTCATAAACATGCCAAGGCATGGAGTCTTCCTTAAGGCCGATATAAAACCCTCTGAAATACTCGGCTGTATGAGTAGAAGGGAGCCGATCACCAGGAAAACTTGAGACAGCTTCGCCAAATGACATGCATCGTCGTTCATCTGATTCTCCTTCGTTAAGTTGATCGGCTGGAAACACTTTGCTAACTACAGTATTGGTCAGCAATTTTTGCACGTGCATATTCAGCCATAGATTGATGAACCACCATGGGCCTCCGAGATTTCCGATTTGTTGCTTTGTTTTCAATCGGAGAGAAACTGCATGTAGAAGGCTATATACTTATCCCAGGAGGTGTTTTCCGATGGTGAAGTTGTTTCCTTGAGCCAGATATTCTGCTAATAATTGACAAGGGATTGCTAGGCCCACAGAATTCCCACAGAAAACGAAGTGCTCCAGTCACATGTTGAGGAAACCTGAGTGCTCTCTCATATCCATTGATCCTTCTTTCTTGGAGTATCGTTCAATGTATCCCTTCTAGCCTCCGATTTGTTTGGTGTCAATCTTGTGGGTGGCTTTAGTAGGGAGTGTGAAGAAGGTATCGGATTCCGATATATTACGCCCAGTGAGCATCAAGACATCGGCCAATATGGGGGTTATGGGGCCGTGACCAAATAAGAAAGCATTCAAAGCATCTGACCATAAATATGAAGTGGTGGCCAGCAAGGGTTCATTCCGATCCATTTCAGCCAAGGAGAGACCGATATATTGACGGATATCATAGGTTTCCCATTCATCTCTCTTGGCTCTCGTGGCCCTTTGGTACCAAGCTTTCCACCCATTGACTAGGGTTGGCCAAGATCTGAAAGCATTGCTCCAGTCATGCTCTGAGTTGAAAGATTTGAAGGGCAGCCTTTGGGTTTCTTGATTAATAAACTCTATTGGATCTAAAGAGCCAACTGGGCCTAAGATGGTGAGACCGAGTTTGTTCTCCACCGGGATGATGATGCTATCGTGCAAAACCTACGGGAGTTTTCTACTACGAATTAAAAAAATAGATCTACGAAACAGTGAGATTCTAAGATCTAGAGAATGGATGGACGTTCGTACCTCGGTAACTTCATTGAGAGACGCCATTGAAGGAGAAGCGGCACTGATTGGCGCAGATTCGGAGTCTAGAGCTTGAAGATGGGCTCAACACTTGCCGTAGTTCAAAAGTTCTTGAAGAAGGAGAAGAAGCGACGGTGGTTCTGTGAAGAAGATGATGGGGAAGAAGATGGGCCCAACAGCTATCGAATATTTGGACGAGGAAACAGCGATGCGCTCAGAGACCAAAGCTCAAGATATTCAGTAACAAAAACTCACCACCAGAACCAAGTCACTCGAATGTGAGGCATCCTTGATCAAGCTCGAAAAGCAGTCGCCACAAAAAAGAAAAGGCAAAGCGACCAAAAGATAAAAGGAGTTTGAGTAGAGCTTTGTTGTATTCACGTGTGTATCGTTACAATCCCTCAGGGCTCATATTTATATCTTGGGACTATGACTTATGGCCGATCACGGCAAACTATTACTTGAATCTAAAGAAAACTTCCTAATAGATAAGACCCAAATCGAGTCGGGCTCAACTAGATACAATCTTGCTTTTCCAAAAATTTTCTTTCCTCCTGGGTCATGATGCCAAGGAACTGACCCTCGCCCCTTGGTTAGGTGAACTCTTCAATAATAGTGTTAGCTTTCCTACAATGGCTATCAGCCCATCTGGTCAAAATTGGTTGGAAGTCAATCAGCTGAAAGCAGGAAATTGCTGGCTAACCTGTTTGATTCAACACTTCTTCATCCGATCAACCCACTTCCTTCCTCTGGACGCCATCTTTGACACAGGTCGAAAAACAATGTCAACAGGTGGCGAGGCTAGAGTTTAGGTGTGGTGCACACTTGTGAAATTCTAGTAATAGGTAGCTCAATTGAAGCCCAAGGGAAGCTAGGAAACTCAAAGAAATTGAATTGGACGGGTTTCGTCTTTAAAAGTGAAGAAATCAGTGCAAACGCAAAGGCACCGACTATAGCAGGCACCACCAAATTAGTCGATGGGCCTGGGTACCGTTCAAGAGTTGGGCGCAGCCCCATGGACAACATCAACTGTTTTGGTGGTGGCACCACCAAAATAGTCAACTGTGATGATATGTGAAGACTTCAGTAGCATGCTCTTTGTGTAGGACCAACGATTTCGGTGGTTGAACCATCGAAATGGTTGGTGGTGATTGGACTACGAGAAGTCTTGTGGCATGCCCTCTGAAAAGTGGAATTCAAAGGTTTGAATGGAAAAGTGGGTATTCGATGGTGTGACCATCGAATTAGTCGGTAGCTCTACAAAAGTTATAACGGCTAGTGGGTGTTGAGGAGGCTATTTATACCCCTTCTTCTCCTACATGGAAGTTCTCTTACTGAGGTGTGAGAGGCAAGGGGAGCACTCTTGAGTTGATTGATGTTCTTGGTTTGAGAAGATTAAGGACTTTCTTGTAGTGCTAGTGAGAGTAGCAAGTGTGCATTGTTGGTGGTCCTTAGCCTACACAAATTACTCCGCAAGCGTATAGAGACTGTTGTAGCCTTTCACTAGGGAAGTAAAACCTGGGTGTCAAATATACAGAATGGTAAACGCGACTAAGCCTAGAATTCTCTAACCGGACTCCAAAATGAAGAGAAGAGATAAAAGGGTAGAAGGTCTACAGTTCAGATAGCCTATTCTAACTCAAAAAATACTACCTATCTATTACCTTGACATGCTTCGACAGCTAAAGTGGGGGGACTCAGACTGGGGTGAGAAAGGGAGTCCCCCAGGCTCAGCAAGCTACTGTTATGAAAACACCCGAACATGGTGGACTACAAAGGACGGACAAGGCTGTCACCACCTATCGTCTACCACAACGGTACTGTGGGGAAGAACACAACCAAAGGTAACTATCAAGCACATGCACCATGCCTAAGGTATCAGCTACTAACCTACACCTAACGCGAAAGGAATATGAGGAAACCCCAAATGAGTAGTACAATGCTCACGCAGACAAGGGATCCCATAGGTCGAAGACGATAAATAGATAAATGGTAAGAGTAAGAATAAAACTATCGACTCTGAAGAAATATGAGGAAACTTACTCAAGATAAGAATTCAGCTTTTATTTCCTCTAGAGTGGATACAAAGTCGGAGAAGGACTTGAGACAAACCTCGAATCCCCTCTTCCAAGCTTGGCTTTCACTCAAGCTCTCACTCCACACTCTCCCACTCTACTAAAGAAATGGAGCTTCTAACACTAAGCTTCTTCTCTCGGAAATGGTGTGTGTTGAAATGGAGGGTGGAGGGTTGTATTTATAGCTCTCCAAGGCGGTTCTCCAGCGTAATATGTAAGCCATGCAGGCGGAGTGACTCCCATGCGAATCTGACCACATGGGATTTCAGCAGTAGGCCAGCCCGGGATTTCGTCCATCTGGCACCGCCTTTCTCGTGTGTGGTCTGGATGCCACCTTGAAGTCGGTAGGAACTGAGTTTTGCCCGAATTAGTCCTGGATGTGGGCCCTTGAATCCAATGTTGAACCTTGTGAAGCATTGGATCAAATAGACTTTAAATGCACATCTCTGGATATCTTGAAATGTGTGTTTGGACCCTCGGATCAGTGACGTGGCAGAAGGAGCAGGGGCTGGCCGGCCGGCCTGGCCGTGGCCGGCCAGCCGAGGTTTTGCTCCAAATCTCCTTACTTTTCACCTGTTTGTCCCTGCATTCGCAACTCATGGAAAACGTGTGGAATTTGTTAGAATCAACCAATTTTGTCTCATATTAGTGTTGATCCTACAAAATCCTGGGAAATGTTGGCGGTAAAAGTCTATGAAATTGACCACCAACACGCCCCCTCCCCACCTGAACTTTGCTAGTCCTCGAGCAAAGAGTGAATGTAAAACATAGGACTCAACATAATTCAGGCTCATGTAAGCAAAGTTATGTTTAAGGATTATTTTTCCACTTTTCCTCATACCTTGGATTCATAGTGTTGAATACCATCTCTTCACTTATTGATTCTTGGAAGAAATCTATGGTGAGCTAGATCTCTTCATTCCTTCAGCAACTGGAGTTTTTCTTATATTTTTGAAAGAAAGCAATATCTTGTTCATCTCATTCACTCGATCTCTCAAGAGATTTCTGCTCCTCACATAAAATTGGTTAATCCTCCTATCGCTGAAAGGCTTTTGTGGGGTTCTAGGCGGGAGTAATGTAACTATATTTTATTTATTTGGCTAGATCAATCAACTTGCCCTCACTTATCATGTCTACTCAGGTTTCGTGGTCATGTGCAAGTGTTTGAGATAGTTGTGTCCTTCTAGCTCTTTTCATCCTTTCCCTCTCTTTTTTCTGAAGATATGTGATGTTTCTCGCTTTCTTATTCTTTTTCAGGGGGGTGAGAGCTGATACACCAAACTTATTTGATGGTCATGTACGTGGCTGACCAAGTGTACTGAGAAGACATAATTTGTATAAGATATAGATGTTTGATCATGCTCAAAATACAAGTGGGATGCTATGTGGAGGTTAATCATGAATTGTTTGGCTCTGGATGGGACATTCGATGAGATGAACAAGAAATTGTACTCTTTTTATTTTCTCAACAAAATCTCTACATTTGCTTTAGTTCAAAATAACATCTTGCTTCCCATGTCATTCTATCACAAGTATCAATAAGCAAAAGATCAAGCAATCCTATATATAGTTCCACAGGTAATGTTGGTACTTGTGAGAAACATAAAACATAAACATTTCTTTGGTTAGCATGGGACTCCTTTTTTAATATCATCCACTATATTTAGAATTATCATGCAGGTTTGTGTGGACAAAATTCCAAATCACACAGAGAGCAGAGAAATCAAACTGTGATCTAAAGAAGGCTCGCTGGAGTTGCTAAAGATGCCAGGCCGGCCGGCTCGAGGTGGCTGGCCGGCCAGGCTCAAGCCGGCCGGCTGGGAGGTAGCTCCCATTGTGCGGAAATTTTTCTGGTGTTCTAAACTCTGCAAATATATGTTGGGTCTCTGTGCACTCGATGAAGTATTAGACCAGGGGTGTGATTGCTACACAAGTGTGTCCCAACCACTCATGGGTTTTGAGGAAATAAAACTTTATTTTATTCAATTTAAAATTCAAGTCAAACTTGGGGTGCTGTTGATTACAAAATTTGAATAAATTAATGGAATAAGAAAGGAAACAAAATGCAGCACCAAAAATCCTATCCTATCTAAATCTACTCCTCCTCTGGGGAACGATACAAATGCTCATTCCCCATTGCCTGTGCAAGGCGCTTGAACTTGGAGGCCAGTGCCTTGCAGAGGACATCCACCTTGTCCTCCAACTCCATCTTCTCCACCTGCATCTCTCTCACACGCTCGTCCATATTATTAACCCTGAGGTGGAGCGTGGTGAGTTACTTGGTGGAGGATGGCGACATCATCATCCTCCTTCTTGTCCTCGTCCTTGTCTGTCCACTCCATGACCCCAGCGGGGGCACGAATGGGAGGTGGCGAACGACGATGCCTAACCCTTTCCGAAGATTATTCCTCCAAATCAACGGGAATGGCCCATAGCGGTGGAATCATAACCTTCCCGATGCCTGGTCCAGTCGCATGGTAGCACGGTGGACTAGCGGGGGAGTACTCCGGCGACTTCGATCTCGCGAGAGCCTTCAGTGTTCTCGCCGAGGGCTTGACGATGACCTTTTTGGGGGACAAAAGTCCCACCATCGGCTGTGCACGAGAATTCTCCTTGGGGCCCTCTGTGGGACCTTTCATAGGAGACCCCGCGTGATCTCCGCCAGTGTGGCGCAAAGGCGAGGCCGGCCGGCCAAGCTTAGGCCAACCGGCTAGGTACTTCCGCAAGAAGCCCTCCGGCTTGCCTCGACGGCCCTCACAAAGGCAGCATGGTCGATGATCTGGAGACTACTAGTGGTGGCTTGGCTAATGGTGGTTTTGGATGACGAACTAGGGTTTCCCTTCCTAGCTGAACCCTAGCCATTGTTGGATAGTCTCGCCATTGCAGTGGATCTCAAGGGGAGGAAGAAGATGGAGTGTGTGAAAGAGAGAGGCTCCTAGTTTCTGTTCAAGGAAGGAGGAGAACCTCTCGTTAAAAAAGAGACCCTCCTCAATTGAATTCCCAAAGTTTCCCAAATTTGGATCTCTGCGGCCGGCGTCAGGGGGCGGCTGGTCGGCTCGGCTTAGGCCGGCCGGCTTGGTCATGCTAGGCCTCAGGTGGAGTCTTGGTAGGTGGCTCCCTTGGGTCTTTTAATTTAGGCTAGGATGGGAGTTAAGAAAAGAAGAGAAAAGAAGAGAAAAGAAAAGAGAGAAGAACCTAACCTATGGCCTTTTCAAGTCTTGCCAAGACTATGGACTAAGGTTCTATCTTGGAAGACTCATAGACGTCCAGTTCTCTGAGTTTCAGAAGTTCGGGCTCGAGGAATATTTTCAATCTTTGGCGATTGGCCTTGAAAATGTTCCCGTCATCGTGTTGGAGGGTTATAGCACCGTGATCGGGTGCATTAAGCACTACAAAAGGCCCTTCCCACTTGCTTCTAAGCTTACCATGACCAAACAAATGAATGCGGGAGTTAAAGAGTAGTACCTTGTCTCCTGCATTGAAGTGTTTAATCTTGATACACTTGTCGTGCCATCTTTTTGTATGTTCTTTGTATATCTTGGAGCTGTGGTAAGCCTTTTCCCTCCATTCGGCCAGTTGGATTTGTCTTTTTACTTCGGCCACTTGGAGATCCATGTTCCACCTCTTGATCTCCCAATGAGACTTGAACTCAAGTTATACCAGAAGATGACATTTTTGCCATAAACCTGTTGATATGGAGTCATCCCTATTGGGGTTTTGTAGGCCGTTCGGTAGGCCCACAAAGCCTCGGGTAGCTTACTCTTCCATCCTCTTCCCATTGTTGTCATGATCTTCTATAGAATATTCTTGATTTGTTTATTAGATGTTTCTGCTTGGACACTGGTTTGAGGATGGTAAGGTGTGGCGACCCAGTGGTCTACTCCCAAATCACTGAGGCACTTCCTAAAGGTTTTGTCGATGAAGTGGGATCCTCCATCACTGATCACGACTCGAGGCGCACCAAAATGAGGGAAGATAACCTCTTGAAACATTTTCTGTAAGCTCTTTGAGTCGGCTGCAACAAATGGAAGTCCATCCACCCATTTTGACACATAATCCACTGCCACCAAGATGTATTCGCACTGCTCTGATATGGGGAATGGGCCCATGAAGTCTATCCCCCATACATCGAAGATTTCCAACTGTAAGTTGTACTGGAGTGGCATAGCATCAGGGGCGTTGATATTCCCGTGTTTTTGATATCTTGGACATCGTCGAACAAATTCCTTTGCATCTCCATACATGGTTGGCCAAAAGAATCCACTTTGCCAGACTTTTGCATGGGTACGGAACACTCCATAATGTCCTTCGTAGGGTGACGAATGGCATCGATCGAGGATTTTCTGTGTCTCACAATGAGGGACACATCGTCGGAGTAGACCATCAGCACACACCTTGAATAAATAGGGATAATCCCACAGGTGGTATTTGCTGAGGTGTAACAACTTCTTCTTATCTTCTCCTGGTGGTATATATCCAGTTACCATGAAATTCACTAGGTTCGCATAACAAGGGCTGGATGTAGTGACCTTTAGGAGAGTATCATCTCTCAAATAATCATTTGATAGGGATGTCCGATCCATGTACTTATATTCTTGAGAGACGATCTGCCACACAATTATCTGACCCCTTCTTATCCTTGATTTCCAAGTCAAATTCTTGAAGGAGTAGGATCCAACGGATGAGTCGTGGCTTCACGTCTTTCTTGGTTAGTAGATACTTGAGTTCAGCATGGTCTGTGTATACTATTACCTTTGCACCAACCAAGTAAGATCTGAACTTGTCTATGGCGAATACTACCGTCAAAAGTTCCATATCCATTGTGGCATAATTCAGCTGGGCTCCGATCAGTGTTTTGCTCGTATAGGATGTAGCATAGTGTTGTTTGTCTTTGCACTGACCAGGCACTGCCCTAACTGCATAGTTGCTAGCGTCGCACATAATCTCGAATGGAAGATCCCAATTGGGTGGCTCTATGATTGTGGCTGAAACAAGTGCCTTCTTGAGGGTGTGAAATGCCACTAGGCAATCCTCGTCGAAGTTGAATGGTGTATCCTTGGCAAGTAGGCTTGTCAAGGGCCTGGCTACCTTGGAGAAATCCGTGATGAACCTCTGATAGAAACTAGTGTGGCCAAGAAAGCTTCAGACTCCCTTAACATTGGTTGGGGGAGGCAATCGTTCTCACTTTAATCTTGGCACGGTCAACTTCAATCCCTCTTTCGGACACCTTGTGTGCTAGCATAATGCCGTCTCTAACCATGAAGTGGCACTTCTCCCAATTAAGGACTAAGTGCGACTCCTGGCATCTCTCAAGAACCTTATCCAGATTCTTGAGGCACTCATCAAAGCTTTTCCCATAGACTGAGAAGTCATCCATGAAAACTTCCATCATACACCTCTGAAAAGAGGCAGGTGTGTTGCGTAGACCGAAGGACATTCGCCAGTAAGCAAACGTTCCATAGGGACAAGTGAAATTATTCTTGCTCTGGTCATCAGGATCAATGGGTATTTGATGATAACTAGAGTATCCATCGAGGTAACGAAAGTACGAGTGCTTGGCCAGCCGTCAAGCATTTCATCAATGAAGGGGAGAGGGAAGTGATGTTTCCTGGTTGCTGTGTTGAGCTTCTGGTAATCAATACACATCTCCACCCGGTAATTAACCGTTGAGGTATGAGCTCATTTTTCTCATTCTGGACCACCGTCATTCCTTCCTTCTTGGGTACACCCTGAACTGGGCTAACCCATTGGCTATCTTGTACAGGGTATATTATCCCTGCATGAAGAAGCTTTAGTACCTCTTTCTTGACTACTTCTCTCATCGCATCATTCAGCTATCATTGATGCTCTCTGGACAGCCTATGGTCCGATTCTATAGGGATGCGATGGGTGCATAAATTGGGACTAGTCCCTTTCAAGTCCTGAAGAGAATATCCGAAGACGGATCGATGTTTTACAAGGACTGTCACAAGACGCTGAGCTTTATCCTCTGTCAGTTTATCACTGATGATGACAGGTGTATTGCGGTTGTTATGGAGGAAGGCATATTTCAAACCAGGAGGTAGCGGCTTCAACTCTGGCAGATGGGGTTGTGGTGCCTCCTCCTTGTTGAGATCGATATAGCTACCCGGATCTGTCTCCTCGGTGAAATGTTGAGCATCTTCAACTGAAATTAGCTGAGTGAGTTCTTTCATTGTGGTGCTCATTACTTCTTCCATCGGGTCTTGCTCTGGTACTAGTTCTGCAATTGTATCTGTTGCACGAGTGAGGCTGATTTGGACCTTTTCTTTACTGACCTTGAGCTGCAGAGTATCTCGGTTTCCATTGAGGTTGACAAGTTGCTCTATTGGCTGCCCAATCAAGAAGAATTTATCACCTTCGGGGATATCAAAGATGTAGAAATCTATGAACACCTTCTTCCGCCCCACGATGAAGGACATGACTCTGAGTATTCCCTTGCTCTCTATCATCTGACCGTCCATCCATTTCAGATGCTTACGAGAGAAGGAGATGGGTTTGTCTAGTGCAACTTGTGATGCCATTGCACTGGACAAAATTTTAATCCCAACCTTCGGATCGTAGATGATCTCTTGTGGTTCAGCGTCCCCAATAGTGCAGATAAGTGTGCGGAACTCGGGTAGATCCGAATAACTTCACTACCGAGTTTGTATTCCTCTGTCCATTCCTTGCTCATGATAGCAGAAAGACCCTCAATCTGCTTGTCAATCACTGGAATGAACGCTTCCGATCTTGAACATTTACACATCTGTTCTGTTGGCATTATAGATGCATTGTCAATCTCCAACTATTCCTCTTCAGTGAAGAGATCTGGGATGAACATCGGTATATCTTCTATAGAAGGCTCAGGATCTTTTGGCTGTGCAGATTAGAAATCTCCTCTATGGTGGGCGGAGGAGGATCATATGCAGCTGACAAGCTGGGCACTGCCTGCTCTTTAGTGGGTAGATCTATCAGCTCAGGTGGATCATCAGAAATACTCATGTACTAAGTGATGGATTGGATCCTCTGAAGAATGGTCCTTACTTCAGCCATGGTTTTGTGGAACACAGACCCTAAAGAAGTGACATTCATGAAATGTGCACTCTTTGGATTTAGTGCCCCGATGAAGTGTTGCATCAACATTTCCTCTGGAATGCCATGAGGTGGTCCAGAGTTTGCCAATTGCATAAATCTTTCCCATGTCCTACCAAGGGGCTCATCACCTTGCTTGAATGTTAGCATCTGAACTACCGTGCGTGAATGTTAGCATCTGAACTGAGTGAGAGCACCTTGGTCACTGGATAGAAGAACAGACATAATTCATCCTTCAGCTTCATCCAATATCCTCCAACTTCTCTTGCTCGCCGATTGTACCAAAATTTAGCCTTATCCTTTAGAGAGAAAGGAAAACGCTTCCACCATAGGGTGTCTTGATTCATTCCAGGAATAATAAGAAGAGAGCAATTCTGCTTGAATACCTGCAAGTGAGTATAGGGATTTTTGTCCTCCAATCCACTGAAGGACTCCGCATGAACCATGGCAACGAGACTGGGATGGATCTCGAAGCCATTAGAAAATATGGGTGGCATGATGGAGGTGGTTCCAAATACCCACGAGATGGGACCACTGGATAACATAGAGTAAACTCGTATAGTAAACATGGGGTAGGAAGGAAAATCATACAGCTAAAGAAATTCTAAACTAGTGTTGCTACCGTTTCTCAGCAATAGCACTAGAAAAGCTTATTGGCGGTCCTTAGCCTACACGATTACTCCGCAGCTGCACAGAGACCGTTGTAGCCTTTTACCAGGGGAGTAAAACCTAAGTGTCAAATCCATGGAACGGTAGACGCGACTAAGCCTAGAATTCTCTAACCGGACTCCAAAATGAAGAGAAGAAATAAAAGGGTAGAGGGCCTACACTTCAAATAGCCTATTCTAACTCAAATACTACCTATCTATTATCACGATCTGCTTCGACGGCTAGATTGGGGTGAGAAAGGGAGTCCCCCGGGCTCAACAAGCTACTGTTATGAAAACACCCGAACGTGGTGGGCTACAAAGGATGGACAGGGCTGTCACCACTTGCTGCCTACCACAATGGTACCGTGGGGTGGAACACAACCCAAGGTAACTATCAAGCTCATGCACCACGCCTAAGATATCAGCTACTGACCTCCACCTGACGCGAAAGGCATATGAGGAAACCCAAAATGAGCAGTACAATGCTCATGCAGACAAGGGATCCCACAGGTCCAAGATGATAAATAGATAAATGATAAGAGTAAGAATAAAACTAGTGAGACTCTGAAGAAATACAAGGAGACTTACTAAAGATAAGAATTCAACTTTCTTTCCTCTAGAGTGGATACAAAGTCGGAGAAGGACTTGAGACAAACCTCGAATCACCTCCTTCCGAGCTTGACTTTCACTCAAACTCTCACTCCACAATCTCCCACTCTACCAGTGAAATGGAGCTTCTAACAATAAGCTTCTTACTTCCAAAATGGTGTGTCTTGAAATGGAGGGTGGAGGGTTGTATTTATAGCTCTCCAAGGTGGTTCTCCAGCATAATATGTAAGCCATGTAGGTGGAGTGACTCCCACATGAAGCTAACCACGTGGGATTTCAGCAGCACGCCGATCGGTCGGTCTGGGATTTCATCCATCTGGCACTGCCTTTCTCGTGTTTGGTCTGGATGCCGCCTTGGAGTTGGTAGGAATTAAGTTTTGCTCGGATTAGTTCTGCATGTGGGCCCTTGAATCCAATGTTTAACCTTGTAAACCATTGGATCAAACAAACTAGAAACGCATGTCTCTGAAATGTGTGTTTGGACCCTCGGATCAGTGACGTGGAGCAGGCTTCAGGGTGTGGCCGGGCGGCCTGGAGCTAGCCGGGCGGCCTGGAGCTAGCCGGTCGGCCGGGGTTTTTCTCCAAATCTCCCCACTTTTCACCTGTTCGTCCCTGCATTCTCAACTCATGGAAAACTTGTTGAATTTTTTAGAATCAATCAATTTTAGTCTCATTTTAGTGTTGATCCTATGGAATCCTGGGAAATGTTGGCGGTGAAAGTCTGTGAAATCGACCGTCAACATGCATCCATCTTTCTCTTTGTCTAGGTCAGATCAAGTGAAGATCTTCATCTTGTTACTCTTGGTGAATCAACATCACCTAGATGGCTTGGTGGTGGTGATCTTAGTGAGCTCACAAGGAGATTGTGTGAAGCCCCAAGAAGGTGTGCACAGTATTGGAATCCGCCGTCCTAGAGTGGGAAATGTATATCCATGACGAGAGAACCTGATCCGTGCGTGGATCAAGGGGGAGCTATACCCTTGCGCGGGTGCTCCAACGAGGACTAGGGGGCAGTTGACGACTCCTCGATACCTCGGAAAAAACTGGTCTTCTACTCTATCTTTACATTTCCACAAGTTTACTCATTTTTGTTTCAATTCCTAGACTTTCCATGATAGAGTAGCATTGGACATAGGTTGCATAACTCTTTTGTCGGTTAGATAGTCACACAAACCACTTTCTAGGCACATGGGGTGAATTGGCTTTTTGCATAGGGTTGTTTATTGCTTTAAAATTTTGTAGAAGCCTAATTCACCCCCCCTCCTTCTTAGGCTTCTTGATCCTTTCACTATCTAGCTACAAACTTTCGCCTTGCACTAAGGCAAGAAGAAACCACAAACTACTAGTGCAGACAAGGGATCCCGCAGATCAAACTAAGCTAATATACAAACTACTAGAAGTAAAGAGAACAACGAGCGAGACACTGAAGTAAGATGAGGAACTTACTCAAATAAGCTTCATTCCACTGAGGTGGATACATGGTTAGAGTCAAACCGACAAAACCGGCTTGCCTCCCCATTGGAGTCGAACTGACAACCCGGCTCTCCCCCCCAGCCTGGCTCGCACCCAAGTGCTCACATCACACTCTCCTTATTCTACAACTAAGGTGGAGCAACTACATCGTGGACTCTTCTTCTCTCCAATGGATGGTGTGTTGAGGGGTCATATTTATAGCTTGAAGGTGATTTGGTAGAGTAGAGATGCTCTTGAATCAAAGGAACCTTTCTCTCCAACCACTCTCTTCCTACCACCTCGCGCCAACTTCCAACACCTCTACACTCCCCATGTCCGTAGCTTGCCACCTGTGAGAAATGAGGCGATTCAGAGGAAATGTTGGGCTAGTTGGCTGTTGACATCTCTTAACATCATCTCTAAGTAAACTTACGGATGCACAAGACTTAGAAAATAACATCAAGGGACAATCATGATAAATAATATAGCTTATTGAAATATGACGATGACCAAACAACTATCTGCAAGCACATAGAGATACTATTGTAGCATTTGAACATGGAGTAAACCAGGTTATCGTTATTTATCTTCATCCCATGGGAACAACTTATAAACTACAGGACTCTCATCTATATAACTAATCATCCAACTCATAGGCCATAGTCAACTACTCATTATAATAGGGGTGAGTTGTCACAAGATAAAGATAATAAAGATAATCAATATGCAGTGATAAGATAAAATAAAATAAAAGATAAATGACAAATCCACATCATAAAAGAATAAAATAGAGTCTAAGATTGTCACTGGAGCAAGTCTAAAAGAATGTCCTTAGAACGCATCAATATTAGTACAGGTTAAGTCAATCATACGACTAAACCAGAGTTTGAAAGCCTATCATAAAGGAATAATACCACGTCCAACGCATTGGCCCAAGTATCGACAAAACTCCTACTCCAAAGTCTAGCAGGAAAGATTGCACAAAACTTAATAATAAGCAGGACAAACAAGTCTGTCGCACATATTTGCCTACCCCATGGTTCTAGCAAAGATTGAATATATCTGAAGGAATTCTTATATCCATGCACCATGTCGAAAAACTGGTGTACTAAAATCAAGCATAAAGTACTCTAGAGCATTATAACATCATAGATGGTTGATCTAAACATAGAGTAGATATAACTCATGAAAGCATAAGACATGAACAAAGATACTATAAATATAACACAAACATCATATAACATCTCTGAAGAATTGTTAAAGATCTCATAGAAAGGATACAATTTCATTACCCAAGAACGATGAAGATCTTTAAGAACAACTTGATCAACACGATCAACTAGACTTGGATCATCTAATCGGGATCTAGAGTTACAATGAGAACTAGAGACTGGCTTCTCTGATGCCAACTGAGGGGATGTGGAATAAATGAATAGAGGCTCTGCCTCTGCTTATATAGGCCTCCTAGGTCGGTTCATGGTGGTTCTAAGTATGGTAGTCAACATAACCGACATGAGGAACCTCCATTCAACCGCCTCGCCAAAGGGGGGCTTCAACCGTCTTAATGGGGGGCCGGCTGGCCCAGGGGCCGCTCGGTCAACTATCACCGCCTCTCGGCCACCGCCTTCGTGTGATGGATTTTGGTGAAGGCCCATTTGCTTCTATGTTGACAATAGCTTCGATTGGACTTGTATTGCGGGCATTTCATCAACCTCGGGCATTTCCATAATGGGATGTTCTTTATTATTTTCCTTTTGTTTTTCTCAATTATCATCCTGAGTTTCTAAAGTCATACAAAGATAGAATACAAGTGGAACCAAGTCATATTAAACGAATTATGATAGCAAAGACGTTGAAGGGAATATTTAGCACTCAAGGACCATCAACATTGGCCCAAACTCGGCTGGCGGCTGTTCGGCCACCACCTTTTCGTGGATGCTCTTGATCACTCCCTTGTGCCAGTTGCATGGGGATTGCTCAAGTTGAGTTCGGTGCAACCGGAAGGGCGGACCCTTCAATATGTGGAACAATCATTTTGGGTCATCTAATCAAACCAACATCTAACCCACGACTTAGGGGTAATGTGGTTGTGTTTCCTCGCTCCTGGATCAGTGACATGGCCATTGGTGGAAGTGGTGGACCAGCCGGGCATCCTCTTGGGTGTTTTCTCCACTTCATCCCTCTTTTGGCTTGAATCCCGGGTGTTGGGGGTCCATTGATGAGTCCACAAGGCCATGATGGTTAGGGAGAAGTGTTTTGGGAAGGTTCGTGGGAGGCCAGCCATCCAGGATTGCGCGCTGGTGATTTTACTAGAGTTATAACTTTTCCTTCTGAACTCCAAGTTTGTCATCCAAATGTCCATTTCGATCATCTCATAGAGCTCTTCAACATGGTGCTTTAAAATATGTGATTTGTATAACTTTTGCACCATATCCAAGTGCCATTTGTATGGCCTCACTATTTCTTCACCAATAAGGGTATTTGTGCACCATATTACCTGTATTCCTTGCAAAACATGTTGGTACACAAACTTGTGGAACTAGTAATTAGTACAAATAACATTATATTTGCGCAATGTATTACCTGTATTCCTTGCATCACTTATAGGTTCATCATTATTTCCAATGGTTGACAACTAGAAGTGGCATATAACAGCTGTCAACTCCCACCTGCCTCATGGGACAAGACACCACCATAGACACACCCCGTCAGCAGGCGTGAAGTAACCCATGGATCACGAAACATTGTGCCATAATCCTGCAATGTTACCCAAGAAAAATATCCTTGACCAGGATACGATTCGACGACTCATCTTTTACATCAGACCCCTTCACTTTCCATGAATTCATATGTAATGTAGGTCCTCCCCTTGAAGTATAAAAGGGCAGGCCCCTCACCATTGTTGGTGTCTCTTAGGCTCTAGAATAATATTCTGTAAGCGCATAGAATAACCCGTTGTAGCATTCACCATGGAGTATTCTAGGGTATCGTAATTTTCCTCAGGGAAGGAGTATGGATAAAGTATATTAATTGAAATGAATGATAAGTCTGTATAGCAATATCACACACTATACTTGGTTCGTGGGGGTAAGGGTTAACCAAGAGAATGATCAAGCCTCAGGGAAGCTGTAGCATTTGTTTTGCCCATCGGGAAGTGCTTGGTGAGAAATGTATTGGAGCACGTCTCCCAGTTGTTGTTTAAAGAGTCTCGGCTTGCATAAAACCATGCCTTCTCCTTCCCAAGCATTGAGAATGGGAAGAGGTGGAGATGAATGACATCCATTGTAGAACCTTTAGTGTTGATGGTGCTACTCACTTACAGAAAATTCTGCAAGTGGGTGTTGGCATCCTCTAATGCCTTTCCACAGAATGGATTCGACTGAACCATGTTGATCAGCCCAGTCTTCAACTCAAAGTCTCATTGTGGCTCCTTGCCATTCAGTTCTGGGAAGCTCTTGCTTGACGGAGTGGAGTACTAGCACAGAGTCTTAGTGGGAGCAACCATAAGTGGTAAATCCAGAGTCGACGAGCTGTCACTGAGTATTCTCTATGGTGGAACTACTCTGCATCTCACAACCCGTCCGATACACTCTGGATTAAGATCCAAGTTTGATGGTATGTTGAAACTACTCATGCACTGCCCTGCATATATCAGAAGACAAAGAGATCAATGACAAGCCCGCTAAGGTTAGCGGTGATAATACTATAAAGTCTGTCAAAACAATTCAATAATATCTTTAGCCAATTGATTACCTGGCAACGGTGCTAGAAATGCTTGTTGGTGTTTCTTAGGCTCTAGATAATATTCTACAAGTGCATAGAATAACCCGGTGTAGCATTTCACCATGTAGTATTCTAGGGTTTCGTAATTTCCTCAGGGAAGTAGTATGGATAAACAATATTAATTCAAATGAATGATAAGCCTCTATAGCAATATCACACACTATACTTAGTGGGGGTAAGGGTTAACCAAGATAATGGTCAATCCAAGCTATGACCGAGTCTAACTAGCCTATGGAGACAAGCCGATAGAAGGTCTGGAACAACCAGCGACACAAGAGATTCTACTCTTAATAAAAGGAAAGAAGATGGGACAACTAGGGAATTTGGTTCCCAAGATGTTAACAGTGAACTTTGGTTCCCAAGATGTTAACAGTCAACAACCATGTAAAGGGAGAGAGCTCTTTTTGGCACAAGACAGCTCCCCACATGACATCACCTCTAGACTCCCTGACTTAGGTAGATTTAGTAGAGAAACGACTCACCAGATTTAGAACACATGCACACTCATCACGTCGGGACTTGGGACCATCTCACAACATAACTGGATGTAGAGCATTCGGCTTGAACCAAAATAAATCATATCTCCCCCTCGCAAACCATCCAAGCTAGAAGCGCAAATATCATTATTTACTAGCCAATGATTCTGTACACCGACACCTGTCATATGGCATGGGCATCCTAAATCAATGAGTCGTATGTTCTCCAGCCTTCCTATCTGCATCAACAACGGAAAAAGGATGAGTGACAACCCTTGACACTGGGTTAATGAAATGAGTGTTATACTAGTGTCAAGTCATTTGCTCAAAAGTTGGGTTAGCAAAGTCCGAAACATCCTGTCTCCTTTGAGGTCAACGACCACCATGAGGGGGGACATAGTGTGTCAAGCCTTCTAGGTCCAAAGCCTCCTAGGAGGAAAACAATGATGATCATGCCCAAAATGGATAGAAGCCACATGTCTACAATGCTACTATAATGAATGTGTGTGAGAAGTGTGACGTGGAGATCACAAAGCACTATGGGATCATTAGCAAGATTATTTCTCATAGTGGCTTTGGCTGGAATTGGGAAAATGACAAGTTGTTAATTTACAGTGATGATGTTTGTTATAGATATATGGAGGTACATCCATGTGTGTGCGTGTTTTCTAGTTTTTGTTTGTCAATTCACTATTTACAATAAAAAATAGAGATTGCTCATACATTTATGTTTGTTTACTATGTAACTATCAGGACAACAACTTGCTACAAGACCAAAGTAGTGAAGAATTTCAGATTTTGGATGCAATCGCCACTATTTATTTAAAAGATTATGCAAATGGTGAAGGTAGTCGAATAGGTGCTAAAAGAGCTTAAGTTCCACCTGAACAAGTTGATGATGCATCCCCATATTTATCCCAAAAGAGGCAATGACGTGGTGAGGCCATAGTATCCATGTTTGGAGATATGAGGACCTCATTCAATGATGCTTTGTAGTCCACTGAACCGCTGTGATTGCCACATGTTACGCCACCTGCTGAAATCCATGCAACACTTCAAATGATAGCAGATTTGAGTACATGTGAAATGTTGAAATCTTATGGGAAGTTGATCCTAAATGAACACTTCTTTCAAGCGCTTATGGAACTCCCTATGGCCATGAGGGGAATGACTCTTGATATTGAACACCAGCATTGCGGGGAGTTTTTATGCTTGTTATGTAATGTTTGAGTACTTGTTATCCTGAGTAGGTGCTTCCCATTATGATGTACAAAAACATGTCTTTTGTGAAATGTTATTGGTACATGTGACAAAGTTGGAAGAAATTATTGATTTCATGTTATTACCTATATAATAGCACATGTCATATTATTCTATCACTAGTTTTTTCTACATTTTCCATAATATTCCTATTGTTTTATGATTTTTGAATAATTTAAGCTATTTTTAGAATAAGCATATAATATTATGCAATTCTTGTAAATATTTCACAAAAATTTTATTATAATATATGTTTGACCATATGTATAATATAGGGAAAGTACATTTGCATAATTGGACAACACGGTACAATATTCAAACTCTCGCAATTATACAATTCAAGAATTGTAGTGTCCAAACAGGAATTGAAATTGACTAATACCCTTTATTTCAAACTATCAATTGCAGATACATCCAAACAACACCATTGGCACTGAGAACCATTTCCGCTCAGCTGTGGCATTGCTAGTCCAATGCAATTCTTCAGCCTCAATTCTAACATTTAAACAAAGTCTTAAAATTATTATATTCTCCATGTTCTAAAAAAAATATGATTAGCCTCAAGAGCATTCATATCATTTTTAGCATTTAGTATAGACAATAGCTTATTCAGACAGTGGATTATCTTGGAGCAGCATATATCTCGTCAGATAAGCGACTTAAAAAAAAAAGTGTCGGCGACTAGTCTGTGTGTGAGGGAGGCAATTCAAAATTTTTCCCCCAATTGTTGTGTGCGCCGTGTGTATAGTTCCAAAATTAAAAACCAAACTGTCGCCACGGCGTCGGCGACGCCGCCGTCAGTTTCCCCCGCCGCCCGCTGCCGCTGCATTCCTAGGGTACCCAACGCCGGCGAGCCCCTCTCCTTTGTCTGGATCTTTTTGGCGCAGACATCTCCGAGGTCTGTCCCTAGTCTAAATCCTTACAAAATCTCTCGCTGTGGAGGCGACGATTGATGCGCTTCTGCTTGTGATTCTTGCAGAGCTCAGGGAAAGGCCAGCGTAGGTGGGGGGTTGGGGCAGTGGTGAAGGACCCTTTTGCCGGCTCCTCCCGTCTCGATTCTTTCCGCGCAGGAAACAAATACTAGGGTTTCCGCTACCAATCCGCCGCCGCCGATGCCCGACGCCGAAGAGCTGGAAGCCGTCCGGCGCGTGGCGACCGTTGCTTTGGCGGAACTATCGCGGCACGATATCTCCTGTCCGACGTCCCCGCCTGGCGCCGACCTTCCCGCTCTCCTCCGCCGCTGCCTCCAATTGCTGCCTCTTCTCAACGCCGGCAACCCAAGCCTAGCTACTCGATTCTGCCGCCGCCTGCACGGCTCACTTGGCGCCATCCTCTCCCGCGACCCATGCCCCGCCCTCCTCCCCTTACTCGAGGTACTCGTTAATTGCCCTCTCTGTACGTTTTTTGCGTCAATTCTTTTACGAAAGATTCAGGAGTTTGTTTGAAGTGTCCATTGCCCCTTTTCCACTTGAAGTACTGTGAGCTTATTGGCTTTGATAGGTGAATTTTCTTCTGATCTTCCAGGTGTTGGCTGAATGCCTTTGTTTTAGTGACCGGTTGAGGAGCTGCTTGGCCATGGCCGACTGTACTGCGCACCACCTCGTGCTAGAGCTTGTGTGCCGCCATTTCATTTCATCATTGCAGTATGAGAGAGGATTTGAGGTGTTTCTGGGTGCACTTTCTTGGTCAGAGAACGAGTCACCGGGGACTCCAGAAATTAGCTTTCGGGGGGCTCTTAAGCTGATTGACATGACCTGCTTGTTCTCTGTGCCGGCTGTCATCGAATCACATCTTTTACTACTCGCATCAAGATGCATCAGTGATCAAGATCTAGACTCGCATTTGCTTGCATTTGAGTGTTCCATGGATCTTTATGTGAGATATTTACCAGAATTGCATGTTTTCAACAGAACTGGTGGTGTGAAAACCCCATGGACTGTCAAGAAAAAACCTTTGAGTTATTGTATCAAAGATACCACTGATCAGAAACTCAGAAGTCAGATCAATGAGCTGCTTTCATTTTGCCAATTGCATTCTGGTGATGGCCTACCCTCAGATGAGAGTGACATTGATCGCCTAATTGCAGACAACCAGCATATCCTTCATGAAAACATGAAGCAAGAATCCACATTGGTTTTGAAGAACTTATTGTCAGATATCCTGTGCTGTGCAAAGCAAAAGGAGGTGCTTGAATCTGACACTGAATTATCAGATGGGATTTTTTGCCTTGCTGCAGTTCTTAGGGTAATGAGCTCCTCACTTCTACACATCCTGCACTGTTTCAGGCAAATATGGTCTGCCGGTGACAAAATAAATGGAAATTATGCAAAACTCTGCAATGCGTACAAGTTTATATATGAAAGTGTCCATTTGCTTGGGCAACATGAAGCAAATGAACTTCACAGATATGAGCAGCTTCATATTATGGGGATTCCTATGGGCAGGGAAATGGCCTCAATGCTTATGTTGCCTCATTTTGCTATATTATCAGTTTGTTGTCTAAGAAGAAGGCTTGGTTTTCTGTGGAATGGTTGCATGGTCATGATGATTATGTCCATGAATCTTATTGCTGAAGGGACAGCTCTATATAAATTTATGTTCTCTATTGATGATGTTCCAAAAGAATCCGCAGTTTTCTGCAATACCAACGAGATAATCTTAGAGGTACCACTTCATATATTGATAATTCCTTATTCATATTGACTTACTTTTTTTACACTATTTTATCTTGCAATTTAATTTTATTTAAATACCACATATGCAGGTTCCTGCACGAACTAGAGCAATAGCATTACAGTATGAAACCATACATAAAATTCATAAACGGAGGCACATTGATGGAGATGGGAGCAGGTAGCCTCTGAAACCATATTTTTCAGTTGTTTCTCTCCTTATGCTTAGGTCCACAATTGAAAACGTTGCCTTGGTTTTGTATGTAAAATGTGAAAGGAAGTTAAGAAAACCTTGCAAATGATTGAAGCCTTAGTTGGAACGTGCTGGGCAGAGAGGGAGGTCTTGTCTTAGAGATTTATGGTGTCTCTAAATGTTAAATCTGAGACAACAATACAGTTCTACGTGCCTAAAGTACTTGCCTAGTTGCATTATTTCGACAGAAGCAACAATACTAGATTTTATATTACACCCATGACATTATATTTTTTGCATAGTTTAGTAATGTATTATTACTAATGAATAATGTGCCATGGTACTTTCTGACATAACTTTTGTGCAGAAGGTTGTTCATTAATTTAATATCCAATTCCTTGCTATCAATTTTTTTTTTCTGTTTCCCCTTCCCTTTTCCAACATGATATTAGATGTCATCTGAACTTTATTAGGACTATGTGTTATTGACTTGGACTTACTATTACTGGGGTAATGAACCCGTCCCAATCTAGCACCCTGAAGAACACTACCCTCTACCCCCATATATCCTTGGACCTATGGACCCTGGATTCCTGGCGACTATTGTGTGTGTATTAGCAATTGCAAGCTATTTAATTAAAATGCTGGTTATAGTTCCATCGAAATAGTATTTTTTTTTTGAAGATATTGTCTATGGGAAGGACAGAAAAACAAGTAAAAGATAGTGGTGGGCACCAGATGTATTCGTCTACAATGTTTACTGGTTTGTTCCGATATTGTTTGTGTATTGTGATACGTGGTCAAGATTATAAGCCCTCTTCTACCAATTTTTTATCAGAGTTAATTCCTGTATAATGACAAATCGATGATGCTGGATTGTTTTGTTACCATTTTCAGACATTTTAAACCTGTTTCATGTGTGTTTCTGACCTTTGATTCACGCTTGTGTCTGTTAGCTTAGCAAAACACTAATAAATATTGATATTGGATCGGATTATTTTGTTGCAGTTTGGTCATCCATCAGTCCAAAAGCAGAAAGGCTAATGGTCAAGCCTTTTTGGAGTGTCATCCTCAATATTCACCAGAGTGGAATGATATAGTAGATTTTGTTGAATGTGAAGAAGGTAAGGATTACACAAATACCTTGAAGCAACAGAGCAAATTTAGGATGTTCAAGTATAAGAAATGGGACAGCAAGAGACAGTCAATCGTGGAATCAACAAAAGATGCTTTGGGGTTGAATTCTAGGAGATTGTTTGGCTAGTCTGATTTTTAACTTAACATAAGTGAACTGTTGCTTAGGTTCTGCTTAGTTCAGTGGTAGATGTCAGCAAACTGACAGCCAGTGCTTGCATAGCTTTCAAGCTGGAGCTCCGATCATTAGAATACTCTGCTGAACTTTTTGTATAGTTCCAAGAAGTATGTCTGATGTGTAATCAGCTTTTGTATGTATGTATAAATATTTGGATTTCAGCATGGTTTTTCCATCTTCGGGAAATACATGATTCGGATCGTTTGTGTGTTTACATCATTTTTTTTTCTATTTGACGGTTTAATTTGCTTCTACCATTTTTTTTAAAGAATCACCAGAGCTTCATTCATTCATCCTGAGAATATGTACCTTCTTATCACACGGAGGTTTCCAGCCACGAGAGCGACTCCCGTTTTAACCCAATGCTCTCTCAATATGTGTCATATCGTGTCTCGGCTCAGGCATAGAAAAAAAAAACAGCTGCTTGTGTCCCTCTAAGACTCTGTAGTGTGAAACCAAGACCCAGTAGTTGGTTCATTTGCTTCGGCATGTGCGTCGTCAGTGTGCAGTAAAGAAATCCAGCCATTTTTATTCTTTAGCACCACACTTTCATCTCATCCCATCTTCCTCGGTCCACGCACGGTGTCGTTTTTGTCGCCGGCACCACCACGAGGTCCGCGGCGAGAGCCACAGGTAGAGCCCAGAGGTACACGGTGGCAGCTATCCATCGAGTGTAATCGTAGTCCACGCCCTCTCTCACTGCAATCTCATTGTCTCATATGCTTCCATGAGTGCAACGACATCTCCGATGTCTAGGGAGGGCTTTGCCGGATCTAGGTTCTTGTGTCCTCCATCGCTACCTGAAGATGCCCATCGCCGTCTCCGACTCTCTGTCGTTACCAATCCGGACGAGTACACCACCGCAAGGTTAGTCTCTCTTCTTTCCTTTCTCCTCCATTGCGTTGGGCACATCCGTCGTCCTCTCCTCATGTCAAGCCGACGAAGCTCACGGGTCACCCCGCGGCTCCATTCACTTCACTCACCTCCGCCGGTGACATGAGAGGCCGTGCAGATGGGGATATGGGGCACCGCGGTAGGCGGAGATTCACCGAGTCAACTGGGAAACGGATGTGCCGCCGTTGCAAACAGGCGTGAGCGAGGAATTTGAATCGGCCACCGTGTACCCATGTTGTTATGCTGCTGGCTGTTGATCTTCTCGCCCAGATGCCCTGGTCCTGCGCCTCCGCCCCCTCTCCCTCACATTATTGGAGCCAATGTCTCCAGAACAGCTGTCGCCGTGCTGCCCGGCCTCTCCAGACCTCGCTTGTCGCCTCCATCTACATCTCCCCTGAGCCAGGTGTCCTCCGTCCTTTTCTCCCCATGTTGCTCTCTCATTTGGTTTCTACAGCGGCCCCAGCCCCCACATCCAATTTGGATTTTGAGATATCTCATTTGCTTCAGTACCCCTAAAAACACAACTTCAAACTTTCCTAATCCCCAACAGAGAATGGGTCTCCTAATCCCACCCAGTTTTGTGTACCCAGAAAACAACCCCTATTATTGATGTTTCAGATTTAATTTGACCCCTCCTCACTCAAATCTAAGGGCTATTTTTATTTGGATCTCCCATTCCCTTTCACCTCCTCACACGTCCATGGCCCACGTCCTTCCGATCCCCCACGCTCGATCCTCGCGAGAATCCTCGCCAAAATATGACGCCGCCCAAAACCGCCGACTTCGCCGCCCTTCAACGCCGTCACATATCCTCTGTCGACGGCTCGACGCCAGGCGTCGTCCCTTCCAAATCACTCCATGCCCCGTGGTCCACGTGCGGTCACCATCCACGGTTATCTCCTGCCGACGCCGACGTCCACGGTCTGCAGGTCGACGATCCCTGGAGGCTGGACCTGATCGACGATCCCTGCACGTTGGACCTGGAGTTGCAAGTACAGCTTCTCCTTTTCCATCGAAATTGAGCATGTCCACATCAGATTAAGCGCCTCATGTTGTAATTTATCTCCTTCTCTGCTTCTAATTTGAACTGCGTTACGGATTTTAGCCTCATCACTTCATCAGGTTGGTTGCAGTGATGGAGCAGCGTCGGGGGAACGGCCTACATCACATTTAAACACACTAAAGCCCGATTGCCCTTCTCGTATCAGTATGTCTTTGTGCATCTATTGCCCTAGGCTGCCTTGTGGAACTTCTTTTTTCTGATTGTTTTGGTACTGTTGCTTTCAAAATTCGTAATATGAATGATGTAGTGTGTGGGGAATTGACATTATGAATAGTGAAGTAGGTAATCGGTGCCACAGTAAGCCAATTTTTGTGTCGGTTGCAATAATATCATGGTACGTAGAACCGTATAACTATGCGTGACCTGTTCTGGAGTACATGTCAATTAGGAAGAAATAGATAATTTTCCATAAAGGGTTCGTTTATTCACTCTGTCCTTGATTTAATTGGGGTTTGTCACGGAATTTGATGATCCATGCACATGCTGAATTAGTGAACAGTTCAGATGGGGCATGAACAGGTGTGGTTAGTATATATGAAGCTCTTGCCGAAATCTCTAGCGGTATGTTACAAAAGAGTTGTTGGTACTTGTTTGCAAAATGCAACATGGAAGCATTCATAAGAATCTATCCTTATAGGTTGAACAATATTTTACATAACTGATTCTCTGTGGTAACCTGTAATACCAGCACAGTAATTGACTTGATTCAGCACTCCAGCTATCTGTTCATGCGCACTTGGCTGGACTGCATTTGTCTTTAATTATCTGTATTGTGCTCTATGAAAATACAGTGTTTTTAATTATTTTTAACGATTAGTTGTACTATTGTAATTATGTTTAATAATTGTTTGTACAATTGTAATATGTTCTTTATTAAAAAGCAGTCATACATTATCATTATTGGGTCATTTGAACCGCCCAATGAAACTGGGGATATTGAAAAAAAAAACTCTTGTAATAACTATTATTATCATTTGATTTTTGTGAGAATATGAAATTTGTCTGTGTTGATTATCAGAACATATATATAGCATGTTTTACCTATTTAATTTTGATCACCATAAATATTATCGTAGCGTTAGCATGGGCCCTATACTAGTCGGAGAAATGATTCAATTGCTGAGCATTATTTATTCGTTGGATCTTCCACATTGTTGCTAATCGTGATGGGCGCATGCTATTATCAGCCATGTACTGCCAGGTATGTTAGTAATACCACTTTTGGGTTTGACAATTTATCTTTGCAGCCACCATCAGGCAGCACAAAGGTGAATACATTGTACATGTTAGGTACACAGATAAGTGGTCACCACATATCATGATATTATCTTTGCACTAAAGTGTTCAACTTGTCCAGCACTCCCCTTTTTTTTGGTTAGTTGGTACATGTCCTTCATATATAGTGATGGGAACCCGTTAGGGTTTGCGCCCGATCTTTCGATGAGAGACGTGGAGATAACTCTATTGGATAATGGTGGCGTCACTCACGGCCCGACTACAGCCTTCCAAGGTTGCGCCTTAGCAACCGATACTCCGCCTCCAACGGCTGCCGCGATCTTGTGGAGCATACTGGTGTCTTTTAAACAAAAGGTGAATCGATCTTATATTATCACTATCTTTGCTACATTCATTGAATTGATGCTACGACATGATGTGTGTTCATTGTCATTTTCAGAAAAAAATACATGGATTAAAAAGAGTGCCAAACATATATGGCAGGCATGGAAGACCAAAGAAGTTGATTGGGGACCAAGTTCAAGTATTCCCAACATCGTCACCCGGCCACTAGGGCACCCGTTCTTGCAAGCAATCGAAGAACAAGCAAGAACAAGTAAAACAAGCAACTCAATTGCAAATATGGATTTAATACCAATCTGAATACAAAAAGTTGGGGTTCCGAATCGAGTAGAACGGATGGTCTAGTCGACACACGCGTCTACAAGGAAGTAGCAATTGCTAAACTTTCATCAAAACAAAACCCAATCTGTTTGTGGCAGCTATGGAGGTATATGAAAGGGGTAGGGGACGACGAGGACGTGGTGAGGGTCGTTCATCAACCCTAGGGTAGTCCCCTAATGGGCCCCACTTGATACACAGTCCATCGGGCCAAAATAAGATGACACAGCACCGTTGACAGAATAGGTCTTGGTAGTAAATCGGTTATTGCAGCTGACTCCGAATAGATATGCCCTTGAGGTTGGATCCGTTAGAAAGTGACTTGATAAGCTTTCCATGAAGTACTTGAACGTCCAAAACGGAGTCCGGATGAAGTCGTGGCGGTAGTCACAAGTTGGTGCTGTCCTGCGGTCCGAATCCAGCGTTTCCAAACGTGTTGGATTTGATCTTTTTCCTTCCAGTGCGAAAAGTGACGTGGTGGCCAGGTGAGGATGTTGGTAATACTTGAACTTGGTCCCCAATCAATTTCTTTGGTCTTCCATGCCTTCCATATATGTTTGGCATTCTTTTTAATCCATGTATTTTTTTCTGAAAATGACAATGAACACACATCATGGCGTATCATCAATTCAATGAATGTAGCAAAGATAGTGGTGATATAAGATCGATTCACCTTTTGTTTAAAAGACACCAGTATGGTCATATCTGAGATGGTGATGTCCTTATCATATAGAGCCTTACATAAACCTTTTTTTGTCATGTATGGCAACGTCTACGTGCGGCGCAAGAAGAAGACACCGGCGCCAGAGTCCGGATCGGACGGGGTTCAACAAGCCAACCATCGTAGCTGATTTTTAGGAATTGGTGATATGGTAGAGTTTGTTTCGGTTTGAGTTTGTTAAAGGCAGCGCTGGTGCTAGCCTATATATAGTTAGTAGATTGTATTAGGGAAGACATCATCTATCAAGTATTTGCATATCGTTTCTTCCACGTAAAGGGAGCGGTCCTGCCCTTGGGTTGCCGCGCCGCCGCCGACGGCGTCGAGGCGGCGGCCGAAGGGTCCAGGGCCACGCCCCACCATCTCTCACGAGTACCATCTCCGTGTTCTTCCTCCCTCCAACGTCCCCGTCCATAACAATCTGGTATCAGATACGCTCGGGAACGAATCGGCAGCAATGGAAGCCCTCACCACATCCATCCAGGTGCTCTCTGATCAGATGGTCGGCTTTGCCAAGGACTTCAACGCCTTGAAGCCGCTCGTTCCGGCGGTGAATGAGCTGGTCAAGCTACGCTCTACCATGAAGACTCTCGCGGGATCCATCAAAGACGCTGAGCAGCAGACCGCAGCCCTCAACCTGGCGGTGGCCAGACTTGAGAGTGCCGGTTCCAGCAAAACCTTCAAACAGGGGGAACATCAGAAGAAGCCGACCGCGGCGGCAGGCGGTGTCGACGCCAACCTGAAGCACAAGGCGGCCAACACCGGTGACATGGACCAGGCGTCCGGGGCCGCCAAGGAGGATGGAGACCCATCTGATCCATCGTCCTCCTCGGATGAGTCACGCTCGCCGTCCCCCCGCTGTGGGCGCAAGTAGAGCCGTGGCCGCAGCTCTCACCGCCGCTCCCGCGATGCCGATGATGAGGACCGCCTCCCGACACGGATCCTCAATGTCGACTTCCCGTCGTTCGATGGCTCCGACGACCCGCTGATCTGGCTTAATCGTTGCGAGATCTACTTTCGAGGTAACCAGACCCCGTCACGCCGGCGGGTTTGGCTGGCCTCGTTGCACATGACGGACTCCGCCCAGCTATGGTACTACAAGTACGAGATGAACAACGGCGAGCCGTCGTGGCACACTTTCGTTTGACTAGTCCAGAAAAGGTTTGGACCAACCATGATCGAGTCACCACTAGGCAGCCTGGCCCTGCTGCGTGACGCCGGGAGCGTCGTCGACTACTCCAACAAATTCATGAACTTGGCGTGTCGTGAGGGGGAGCTGTCTGAACTCCAGCAGGTGCACCTGTTCCTGGCCGGCCTACAGGACCCGGTCAAGACAGACGTTGCCCTACACCAGCCTCGGAAGCTTGATGACACCATCATGTATGCTCGGGCGTACGAGCAGCGCCAAGCGGCATCTCGACCACCGTGGCGCACGTCTTCTCGCCCTGCTTTGCCGGCCAGCGCCTCGGCACCAGCTCCTTCAGGGCCGGCATCGTCCTCAATTCTGGCCCTAGGGAGTCCACTTCCCTCACGCGGGCCTCTCCGGCGTTGGCTGACCCCGGCTGAGATGGACCAGCGCAAGAAAGACGGCCTATGCTACTTCTGTGATGACAAGTACGTCCCCGGCCACAAGTGCAAAAAGCTCTACCGGATGGAGCTTGTCGCTGATCATGATGACGATGGCGACGCAGTGTCGGGGGCAGACGAAGAGAAGTCCTCCCTGCATGCGCTGACCTTCAGACGCCTCTCGCCACCGACGGTCCGTGGTCTCCGTCCGTGCTTACACTGGCGTGCGCTCCCCCAAGTACCGCACGATGAAGCTGCCTATCTACCTGGGCGGCCTCAAGCTCGCCGCTCTGATCGACACCGGCTCGACCAACAACTTCATTGATGAACGTGTCGCGGCGCACCTGGGCTTCTCCACATTGCCCGGCACTGAACGCACCATCCGGGTGGGCAACGGCGACCTCATCCGAAGCCCTGGCGTCATCCCGGGCGTTCCGGTGGTGGTGGGCAGTCTGGCGGTGGACGAGCGTTTCGACATCGACTTCCACACCCTCCCGCTCGGCGAATACGGCGTGGTCCGAGGCGTCGAGTGGCTTGGCACGCTAGGGGTGGTCCAATTTGATTTCCAGCGCCAGACCATGTCCATCGCGCGGGTTGATCACCGGGTGCTGTGGACGGGTCTCGATGGGCCGGCAGTACCAGCAGCGTACGCTATGGAGGAGGCCCTGGGCGACTTGCTGCGAATGCTTCTCGACGAGTTCGCGGCTGTGTTCCAGGAGCCGCATGGTTTGCCCCCAGTGTGCCACCATAGCCACCGCATCAGGCTCGTGGCGGGCACCAATGCAATCATTGTGCGGCCATATCGCTACGCCCACGGGCAGAAAGACGAGCTGGAACGCCAATGCGCAGAGATGCTCCGCCAAGTGATCATTCGGCCCAGCACATCGCCGTTCTCCTCTCCGGCTCTTCTCGTGCGCAAACCGGATGGCTCTTGGCGCCTGTGCATCACTATCGGGCGCTGAACGTAAAGACCCTCAAGGACAAGTTCCCCATTCCAGTTGTGGAGGAACTCCTCGATGAACTCCGCGGTGCCATATTCTTCACCAAGCTTGACCTTCGCTCGGGCTATCATCAGGTCCGCATGTACGATGATGACATCGACAAGACCGCGTTCCGCACTCACCAGGGACTCTTCGAGTTTCTTGTTATGTCGTTCGGATTGTCCAACGCACCGGCCACGTTTCAAGCACTTATGAACGAGGTACTAAAGCCGTTCCTCAGGAAATTTGTGTTGGTGTTTTTCCACAACATTTTGATCTACAGCACTTCACAAGCGGAGCATGTGCGCCATGTCCGCCTCGTCCTCGACACCCTGCGCCAGCACCAGTTGTTTCTCAAGCGCAGCAAGTGTTCGTTTGCACAGACATCCATGCCGTATCTCGGGCACGTGATATCGGCGGAAGGCGTCGCCATGGATCGGGCCAAGGTGGACGCAGTATTAGCTTGGCCGCAGCCGCGGTTGGTCGGGCCGTGCGCGGTTTCCTAGGTCTCGTGGGATACTACCGGCGGTTTATCAAAGACTACGGGACCATTGCTGCCCTACTGACGAAGCTGCTGCGCAAGGAGGCGTTCTTTTGGACAGAGGAGGCTACTGCTGCTTTTCAAGCTCTCCAACGTGCGCTCACCACCGCGCATGTGCTCCAACTACCGGATTTTGCACAGCCGTTCGTGGTAGAGTGTGACGCGTCGGGGACGGGTTTCGGCGCTGTGCTACATCAAGGGGGCGGCCCTATTGCGTTCTTCAGCAGGCAGATCGCAGTGCGCCATGCCAAGCTGGCCGCCTATGAGCGGGAGCTCATTGGTCTCGTCCAGGCCGTGCGCCACTGGCGCCCCTATCTATGGGGATGGGAGTTCGTCGTGCGCACGGATCATTATAGTCTCAAGTTTCCAATAAACCAAAGACTTGCTACGATTCTACAACATCAATGGGCAAGCAAGCTACTTTGGTTTGATTTCAAGGTGGAATTCAAGTCGGGCGCTCAGAACATCGTGGCCGATGCGTTGTCTCGGCGTAACATGGATGGCAGGGGGACCTGGCTGCTTTCTCTGTCCCCTCCTTCCAGCTATTTGCTGACCTCCGAAAGGCAGTTGCGGCGGACTCGACCCTGGCGGCTCAACGTGGCAAGGCTGACCGAGCCGAGGATGGGTGGTCTTGGGTGGACGGTCTACTTCTCCACCACAACAAGATTTATGTACCGGCCTCCCTGCCCTGGACTTCGCTGATGCTCTCGTTGCTCAGGCTCATGGCACGGGCCATGAAGGTATCCAGAAGACACTGCTTCGCCTGCGCGCCGACTTCGCCGTCGCTCATGATCGTGCGCGCGTGCGGGAGTTCGTCCGTCGCTGCGAGTTGTGCCAACGCAACAAGACTGAACATCTACGCCCGGGTGGCCTTCTCCAACCTCTGCCGGTTCCGTCGACTGTGTGGGCTGATATTGCTATGGATTTCGTCGAAGGCGTGCCGAAGGTTAATGGCAAGTCCGTCATCCTCACGGTGGTGGATCGGTTCTCAAAATATGCTCACTTCATGCCGCTGGCGCATCCCTACACGGCAGCTTCGGTGGCGCGCGTGTTCTTCGACGAGGTGGTGCGTTTACGTGGTATGCCCGCTTCAATCGTGAGTGATCGCGATCCCGTGTTTACCAGCTCACTTTGGCGTGAGTTGTTCAGCCTGTCTGGTGTGCAGCTCCACTATTCCACGGCGTTCCACCCCCAGTCCGATGGCCAGTCGGAAGCAACCAACAAAATCATCATGATGTATTTGAGATGTTTGACGGTGACCGACCGCGTCAGTGGCTCCGTTGGCTTCCCTGGGCGGAGTATTGTTATAACTCCTCTTTCCAGGCCTCCCTCCGGACGTCACCGTTCAGGGTTATGTACGGCCGTGATCCTCCTACCATTTCTGCCTATGGTCCTGGTGACGCCAAGCTTCCGGCGGTGGAACAACAGATGCTGGAGCGTGATGAATTTTTGCTGGAGATTCGTGACCGTTTGGAACAGGCGCAGCAGCAGGCAAAGTTCCAGTACGACAAGTCGCACCGGCAGCTGGAGTTCCAGGTGGGCGATTGGGTGCTTTTACGCCTTTTGCATCGGCCCACAGCGTCACTGGTTGACAATCGAGGTCGCGGGAAGTTGGGTCCTCGCTACGATGGTCCTTATCAGGTGCTTGAGAAGATTGGCTCTGTTGCTTATGGCCTCCAGTTGCCTGCTGGTGCGCGCTTGCATGATGTGTTTCCATGTGGGTCTTTTGAAGCCCTTCGTTGGTGAGCCTCCGGAGCGTCTCCATCAGTTGCCTCCAGTCCGTCATGGCCGGGCATGCGTTGAGCCTGATAAGGTGCTCAGGGGACGTTTGGCTCGTGGCACGTATGAGTTGCTTGTTCAGTGGAAAAATTCGGACTCGTCGGCAGCTTCGTGGGTGCCTTTGTCGGAATTTCGTCAGCTTTATCCTACATTCCAGGAGGACGAGCTGCTTCTCCAGGGGGAAGAGATGTCATGTATGGCAATGTCTACGTGCGGCGCAAGAAGAAGACGCCGGCGCCAGAGTCCGGATAGGACGGGGTTCAATAAGCCAACCATCGTGGCTGATTTTTAGGAATTGGTGATATGGTAGAGTTTGTTTCGGTTTGAGTTTGTTAAAGGCAGCACTGGTGCTAGCCTATATATAGTTAGTAGATTGTATTAGGGAAGACATCATCTATCAAGTATTTGCATATCGTTTCTTCTATGTAAAGGGAGCAATCCTGCCCTTGGGTTGCCGCGCCGCCGCCGACGGCGTCGAGGCGGCGGCCGAAGGGTCCAGGGCCACGCCCCACCACCTCTCACGAGTACCATCTCCATGTTCTTCCTCCCTCCAACGTCCCCGTCCATAACATTTTTTTTGTTGCATCGATTTAGGCTCCATGCTTCAATTGCACTCAAATTTATAATATTGCAGCTCAATGGTGCTAGATTTCTTCAATGGATGTATTTTTTTAAAAAATAAAATCTTACATGATACTAGCTGCAGTGTTAAGATTTTTAGAACTTTCTTTTTCCGAACAGGGACTGCAAAATTGATGGGTTAAATTAAGCATAACCTTCCACTTTAGCCTTATGTTGTATCCATATGCCATCATCTCCTAAATGAATTTATGGTATGATATATTTGCTCAATTAGGAATTAGGATACAGTTAGAATATGGTGATGTTTTCTCACCTCTTGCATTGGGTAGGAGAGTTTGTTTCTGGCCTACTAGATTTCTCCTTGGGTCAACTGGTTTCCTTTTTTTTTTTAACATTAACTGGTTTCCTTTCATCTCTACATATAGGCACATCCACATTCTTTTGTTTTTATGTGTCTATTTATATTGTATTATTATTATCACTTTTGAAGCTGACTCCTCATGTGGAATTCCACAACTCTATGTACGACTTTGGTAAGTGGCAAACTTTTTATCAGATTAGTATTATTTCATCTATTTTGCAACTAATATGGCGAGCCGATAAATTTATTAGTATCCCTCAAATTTTGACCATTTGTTACCATTTGTTACTGCTGTGTAAACTTTGTTACTGCTGTGTAAACAATTGGTTGTTCTTTTATTTGCGGCAAATGCAGACTGACGCACTAAAAAATATGGTGGTACTGAGGAGTTTCCCGTGCGGTGTGAAAAGACTAAAAAATCAAGATGATGGGTTTTTTTTTCAAATCACACAGTACAAAGTAGACGCTCACATACACGCACGCACACTTGCCCCTACAAACATACGCACGCAACCCTACCCCTATAAGCATCTCCGAAAGACTGGGCCGGCAAATCCTCCAAATTGACGAAGTCACCACAGGACCACAGACGCCTCGGTATCGACGGGCACATCGCCTACCGAAAATGCGAGCACCAGTGCCGAGTCGAGGACTCGAACCCTGGTGGGCTGGTTCCACCACAAGGAACCTTGCCAGCTGAGCTAGAGCTCAGTTCGCAAGATGATGGGTGATTCTGCTCACCTATAATATGATTTTTTTTATTTCCATCTGTAATGTTGAAGCTAAAGAAAGAAAATAGTATAAAAGAAAAGACCCAACAGTACTAATCCAAAAAAAATGTGGTTTATGCAATAGACAATTATTGGCATGATCTTTGCTACGTACCTGTAGTGATACTTTACCTACCTTTCTTTGGTAGCACTTTCTGAATTACACATTCAACTCAGCGCGGCCTGCCTTGGTTTTTCCTGATACATGACACTGGTTTTCAGAGAAATAATGGTGTGGCAATTTTTGTCTCATGGCCTTTATGTTTGTAAGTAATTTTTGTGTTTCCAAGATTTAATCAAAACAGTTTTTTATACAGTAAACAGAGTATCCATCATGGACAATACAGAGCACCATTTGTTTTTTTTTCGAGGAACCATAGCACCATTTGTTACATCTGTCTGTTCTTTCAGTGAAAGTAAACATTTGCCTTCCTGTAAATTATGCATTTGTGCTTTTATTTTTCTAATGTTCACAACAATATATCATAGTGTAGTGTGTTGAAGAATCTAAAACTGCCGAAGTGTCTAACAAAGCTTAAATGTGTCAAAAGTATATCGGAAGCACTTCCCTTTTACTATTCATTACAATCGACCCCCACCGAGAAGTGTCAGGCTAATGGAGCAATACGAAAGATCAACCAATTGACATGGCCGTGTATATATCGTAGCAGATTAGTTTTACATAAGGAAACCTTCACTGTATATGACTTTTATGACGTCTCTATGCTATAATTAATGGCGCTCGTGCTTATGTTTATTGTTTTGGATATGATTACATTTGGCATTCCTCATATAATATCTACAATTTCTGGAAAATGAATGCGTAGCAGACTAGCAAAGTATTTACAGGTGCGGCGAAGCGCGCAGATCGTGCTAGTAGCTACAATCTTCAGACAACGAAGCCCGTAGTTCCAATGGCACTAACTGGCACTCGCCCACCGAAACGTTATGGGACACCCATATGGTGCACCCATGAGCTACTTAATTACAATTTCTACTACTAAAACAGAATTTTAAATCAACGAAGCTCCAACTCAGCTCCGATGCAATAATGGTTCAATCTCCGACGTCTGTGAATACGTCTTTTTCCAGAGCTGAATCAACACCAGACAATCAGTTTCCATTTGGATCTTGTCCACCCCTCTGCTTCTAGCGAACTGTTCACCATCACAGCAAGCTCTTGCCTCAACCGCCAGAGCATTCAAATAATGTTCATACCAATTTGCTTGACCTCCTTGGAAGCCTCCTATTGCATCCCAGAGTATTATTCATGTTGCACCTGAGTGATCCGGATAGGAAGGAAGCATCAAAGATAAATTGCTGCAAGCAGCGATGGCTAGTGCAACCTGACAAAAAAAACTCGAAGTCAACAGCCGTCTTTAACCGGCAACTTGAATCGAGGATTTGCCCAACCATACTCTCAAAGAACCAACCAACACAACCTGGAATCAATGGACCATGAGCACCAATTGGGAGCCGATGATGTGACCGCTTTTGTAATCCACGAGAAAATCACAAAAGCAAAGGTATAGAGATCTCTGTCTCTCAATGTTTGTTAGAACACAGATGAACAAAGGGGTATATTTTGATTATCAAAGTCTAGTCCTGTTTTCAGTAATACATAAACCCTCCCAGATGAGTTTAAGATAGGTATGAACTGAAGGAACCATGTTGATAAGTGAAGAGCCAAGTGGTTGGGCCATTTATTTAGTCTCATCAGTTCAAGAGAAACTGCTTGGCTGCTGACAGCCTCCACTAAAACAGCCATTACTCCTTGTTGGAAGCTCCAAATGAAGATCCGTTTGTTCGGTTGGAAAATAGACTTAAAGACGCTTTCAACCATGTATAATATGCACCATTATTCTGCCCAAGATGGTACATTCTTGGATGAAAACTTAACCCTAGATATTTCTCGAGATGGATTTTGACCTTCTGAAAAGAAGAACCCAGAACTTTGGCATTAGAATTCCAAAGAACCCTGATCTTTCTATTTCTATAAAGTAGACTTTATAGGCTTTCCAACAAGTACTCATTCGCCTTCATAGCTTTCTAGAATCATGAGAAAAAGAACCTCAACGTGAGTCAAAATAACCCCTGGTGCGAGTCCAAACATCCCAGACGAGTATCACGAGTGAACCTAAGAAAAACACAAGTAAGCTCGTAGGTAGTACAACATTTTTTTGTTATATTGAAGTTCGTTTCAGCTAGGAGTGAAGTCACCTATTGCTGTAATATTCTAGCTCGGCTTCGTGTAATTGGTCCAATGTTCACTTGTGCATCCATTTGTGTAACATGTTCATGGTATGCATGTGATGTTGAAGAATTGGTCGAGACGTCCGCATCAAGAACACAAAGGTTCCAAATGCGCTTCCAAATCACACTAATTGACTAGGATGTCTGATACTCTTCACTCTGGCGCCATCTTAAATCATAAATTCTTCGATATGCGGAGCGAACGGTGTAGAGTCCATGTGAAAGAGCATCTAGGCTCCTCAATCGGTATTGGTGATTAATGACGGCATAACCATTGTGACTAACGTGTGTTTTGCAGGAGCTATTCTTAAGTCAGTGTAATGATGGGCTTCCATGGTATTATTGGCCCCCATCATGGTGAAATGATTGTATTGGTGCAAAGGGTATGCTCGAAGAATAAGTATAAGCTAGTTCTAAGTTCCGTTTGGATGATGAGAGGCACTTAAAGTAGTTTAGGTCTTTGTTTTGCTTTGGTCATCCTATAAAGGGAGGCTAAGGGTTTGTAGCGTGACCTAGGCCAGCCTATAGGTAGGTATGGTGCATACTTGTGAAATTCTAGTGCTAGGTAGCTCAGATGAAGCCCAAGCAAAATTAGTAAACTCAAAGAAATTGAATTGGGTGAGTTTCGACTTCAAAAGTGTGAAAATAAAAGATTCCCAGAGGCATCGCTATTTCGGTGGAGCCTGAAGCAAAGATTCCTAAATAGTCGGCGGTTACATTTCCTTTGAAATCCAACGGCTACTGACGACCACCGACTATTTCGGTGACCACTTTTGGTCGACCATCGAAATAGTCAATGTGTTCCAGAGAGCATGTCACTTGACATGGCGTCCACAAGGGTCACCGAGTAATTCGATGGTTCACGCATGCACCCGTCCCACCTTGGAGCACCCACCAAAATAGTCGGTGACCCGGCTAAATCTCCTCTGAGTCAACAGCCACCCATTATTTTGGCGCCTTGCTTTAGGCTCCACAGAAATAGTCGGTGCCTTTGGGAATCCTTTTCTTTTTACACTTTCGAAGTTAAAACTCGCCCAATTCAATTTCTTTGACTTAACTAATTTTTCCTGGGCGTCATCTGAGCTACCTAGCACTAGAATTTCACAAGTGTGCACCACACCTACCTCTAGGCTTGCCTAGGTTAAGCTACAAACCCTTAGCCTCCCTTTATAGGATGAACAAAGCAAAACAAAGACCTAAACTACTTTAAGTACCTCTCATCATCCAAACGGTACTTAGAACTAGCTTATCCTTAATCTTAGAGCACATCCTTTGCGCCAATACAACCATTTCACCATGATGGGGGCCAAGAATACCATGATAGCCCATTATTGCACTAACTTTAGAATTGCCGCTTCAAAACAAATGTTAGTCGCAATGTTTATGTTGTCATTAATCACCAAAACCGATTGAGGAGCCTAGATGCTCTTTCACGCAACTACTGGGTTTTGAGGGGGCTATTTTACCCCTTCCTCTCCCACAAGGAAGCTCTCTTCCCACATGTTGACATTTCTTAACATAAATACTAGGAGTAGACATAAAATCTATTCCCAATATAAGTGTCAGAAATATTTTATAAATAAATGAATACCAAAACTTCTAAATAAGGATTCTGCAAGCGCACAGATGTTCACCATTATAGTATTTCAACTAGGAGTAAACCAGCTTATCGTAATTAATCCCATGGGAACTCATGTAAATAAAACTATCCTATACAATTGCAATTCTTTTATCCAACTCATAGGTCATAGTCAACTGCTCAAAGAAAGATAAGTTGTCACAAAAAAATATGGCAATAATATTACTCAAGATAGAAATCAAACAGGGATAAATATATATTTATGATAAGTATCAGATAATTATAGCCTAGCCACCTCATAAAAGAATAATCTAGAACTAAGATTGTCATGAGAGTAAGTGTAGAATGTCCTTAGAAAATTATCATGTTAGTAAAGGTTAGAAAATCACATGTTTAGATCAATGTTTAAAGCCTTATATTAAAGGTAAAAATATCCAGTCCATATTCATGGCCCAAATATTCATAGAGCTCCTATTCCAAAATCTAGCAGGGAGCAAATGTGCTAGGACAACTAAGTCTGTCACAACTTGTTGTCTTCCTCCAATTTCTAGTAGAAAATGTGAATATCTTAAGGAATTCTTATATCCAGGCACCACGCCTGAATACTTGAAGACTATTCTTATCCCACCGATGACTCTCACCATACGGATGATCAAGTGCAAGACTAGAACTATGCATAAAGCACTCCAGAGCAATATAATAGCATGGATGATTGATCTCAACACATATCAATTATAACTCATGATACCATAAGATATGAAGAATATTACCATAAATATATCATAAACTTCATATAACAATTCTGAAGAGTTGATAAAGATCTGACAAAAATGATACAAAGTCATTACCAAAGATCAATGATGATCCCAAAGAACAACTTGATCTTCAATGATGAACTAGACTAATACTCCCCTAATCCTAGAACTAGAGCTAATTAGACTAGAGGGGCTTTGCATGGCTGTGGCTTTTGGATTGAATTCTATCGAATGATTTTCTAAATGAATGAGACAGGGGGGCTGCCACTACTTATATAGGCCTCCAAGGTCGGTGCAAATGCCTCTTGATATGTTAGCAAGCGTTGCTGACATAGTGAACCGCCATACAACCACCACGCCAAAGGAGGGCGCAAACCACCTTACCGGTAGTCCGGTTGGTCTGTGGGCCCGACCGATCCCCTGGCACGGCCTGCTGTCCACCGCCTTCGCGTGGTGCGCCGTGGGTTGGATATGATGGCCTCCTTTGTTGACAATAGCCTCTGTTGGACTAGAATTATGAGCCTTTCTATTTTCTTTAGCTTTTTTGGGATAGAATATTCTTTATTCTTTTATGCTCTTTTTCACCCATTTCTACTATTAGTTCCTGAAATTACATAAAGACAAATTACAAGTGGAACCAAGTCATGCTAAACAAAATACGATAGTAATGAAGCATTTTCCTTGAGATGTTGACAGGAATATTTAGCATTCAAAGACCGTCAACACCACCTGATTTCACTGTGAAAATAGCTTAGGCTGCAAGGCAAGAGAGGTAGTTGAGTTGATTGAAGGTTCTTGATCAAGAAGATTGAGGACATTTTTAGTGCTTTGGAGAGTAGCAAGTGTGCATCTATCTTTGTCATGGTTTATCCTAGGTCAATTGAATATCTTTAGCTTGTTAATCGTGGTGATCGGCATCACCTAGACAGCTTGGTGGTGGTGATCTTGGTGAGCTCACAAGGGGATTGTGTCAAGCCCCAAGAAGGTGTATATGGTATTGGAATCCACCGTCCTAGAGTGGGGAATGGATATCTACTACAGAAACTTGGTCCTTACTCGGATCAATGGGGAGTTGTACCCTTGTGTGGGTGCTTGAACGAGGACTTGGGCACAGTTGCCGACTCTTTGATATCTCAGGAAAGATCGACCTTCTCTCCTTCTCTTTAGATTTGTGCAAGTTTACTTTCAAAGAATCTAAATTCCTATACTTGTCATGTTAGATTAGGATGGACCTAGGTTGCTTAACTCTTTAGCGCTAGAATAGACTCACAGACCCACTTCTAGGCGCATAGGGTGACTTGGCTATATTGCTTAGGATTGTTTTCTTACAGTTAAATTTTTAGAAGCCTAATTCACCCCTCCCCCTTCTTAGGCATCTTGATCCTTTCACCGTGCCTCTCCGGGTCTCAAGCCCGTGTATCCTCCCCACTACCTGTGATCGGTGTACTCAATTTGGCATGTGCATCTATGGGCACAAAATTTAGTTTTCGTAAGATCTGCATTCCATCCACCACTATCAGTGATCAGATCAGCCACTACATTCACCTGTGGCTGCTCTGGAACAACAATTGGTTGGCTGCTGATATGATTCGGAATACATTGATCTCACCAAATATTTGTTGTACTTCCATCCCCAATTCTCTGCACAAGTCTTTTCTGCAGCACTTCCGGCTTTTCAATCAGACTTACGTTGACCCAATTAGCCAAAGAAGCATGATAAATTTACTCAGTATTTCCCTTAAACATATTCATCATTTCTCTTGATCATATTCAACATTTGATGTCTGAAATATTGAACTTGAGCGGATGAAATGTTGATGATGTAATCAGAAAATATTGATATGTTGTATTCCAAATGTTGAGCCCTTCACCTTCACCTAGGCGCTTCTTCTCCACGGACGGCAACGATGTGAGGAGGCTCACCAGATATTGGTGCGCTACCTCAGCACTGGACTATAGCCACTTGGCTCGATAGTTGGGTGACCTGAACATCCCAACATGGAGGAGACCCTGAATCACCATGTTCAAGAGACCTGTGTGACAAACTCACCTCCATGAAGCAGGCTTAGCGGCCCCGCCACGACAACTTGATGGCTTACATTCAATGGATGGTGTACAACCCCAACCAACTACAATGAGTCACGAGATAGCTTGGGGTAGACCCCCTCTAAGAGGTAACTAAAAACAAGAAACCCATAAAAAATTGCAAAACTTAGAAAAGACCAAAAATATTTGCTTGCTTTCACCTATGTAAAAGTATGGATGGTATGTTTTCCTTGTTGTTATGATGAATGGTGTGTTATGTTAACTTCCTTCTTATGCCTAGTTACAACTTAGTACTCAATCTAGTTTGAATTTGTTGGTTAATTGATCATACCTTAAGCCTAAAAACTAGCGGGTAGCAAAAACCATGAATCAAGTCTAAAGGTTGTGAGTTAAGATATGGTATGATATGCTAAGATCTTCTCATGCGTGATGCTTGATATTTGGAGTATTTATTTTCGAAAACATAAAAAACCATAAGGTTCCACAATGATATGCCAAAATTTTTCCTATAGACCTGTAGGATGTTTTCAGCTTTCTACATATTCAAATTGTCGTAACACTTACTGAGATATTTGTTAGACTCCTATGATCAATATCACATACATGCACATTCCATCGTGTAGGGACCGTGACACCCTAAGAGGCTTCGATTGCACATATGATTAGGTGTTCTAAAAACTAATGCTCTGGTTGCAAAAAAAGAAAATATATTTCAATTTCTATCTAAAAGTGCTCTAGGTTCTCTCTACGTCTTGCTATCTCTAGAGATACAAAGTTTTGCACCCTAGGTTCGAACCTATACTAGCATGGGAAGTCTAGGAAAGATAAATGCGGAAACTACTGCAAGTATAAAATGTAGAAGGTAAAGGGTAGAGAATAGCAAACTTTCGGCACGGTGATTTTTACCGAGGTATCGAAAAGCTCGCAAGATTTCCACTAGTCCTTGTTGTTGGAGCCCCTTTCAAAGGGAATGTCCATGCAAGGCCATAAACTCCCTAGTCGATTAACTCTATGGGTGGCCATAAGACTTCCCCACCCCATATGCTCCTCGCCACGTTCAGTTCGTAGAGCTTCGGTCAACTAGCCAAGAGCCTCTCCTCCCTCTCACAATCACCAGCGGCCACTCCACAAACTCGGTTCTAGGGTCTTGGAAGACTACAAGCCCCGGATTATAACACTTGGTGCGTGCAAGCACCGGATAGAGCAAGAGGTATGCAAACCTCAATAAACTCTAGGCTAAACACCTAAGAGATGCGCTAATAGGCCTAAACCAACACTAATCACTTTGATAATTGCCTTGATCTTCTATTTAGTAATTTAGTGGATTGAGCACTTAAAAGTGTGTGAAACACTTAGACATATCTTCCTAAGCATAAGCACGCTTCAATGGCCGAGGCAACTCATATATATAGGCCCAACCAAAGGAACTAGCCATTGCAACCTGTCTGCGTACCACCGACTAATTCGATGGGTGCATGAGAGGTACTATCGAATGAATCAGTACCTTCTAGAGCCAAATGCTCTTTCTAGGCCAAACGAACACAATTGATTCGGCCTCCATCTTGACCCCACTAATATTTCTAGGCATAATAATTTGGTGCCCCCTTGATGATACCACCGAATGAATCGGTGGTCCTTTTCACTGGGCTTCACAGGGCTCTAGTTCCCGCCACCACCGACTGATGCAGTGGGCTTCAGCACAGAGCACCGAATGAGCCGGTGTCTCTGTGAAACTTGCAAAATTCTTTGTTTCTTCGCGGGTCTTTTATCCATCTTCTTTGCCATCTTGAATATGACTAAGTTAACTTTTACCAATGATTTGGATGCTCCAAAACATGGCTAAATCAATTTTTCTTAATGATTTGGATGGCTTTAATTTGGATGACCATCATTTGGATGTTGTTAAGCATTTGTATGGCTTCCAATGTATCATTGGTACTTAGAAACATCTACAAATTCATCTAGACAATTTGTTAGTCCGGATAGTTATGTTGTTAATCAATCTCCAAAATCACAAACAATGACCTAGGGCCATTTTCCTTACACATCCATTAAAATAAAGCTCAATGATCTATGATTATTCTTTCCAAATTTTCTAGGAAAGATGTGGGCTATGAAAAACAGAGAGAGAATAAAAGATGCAAGTCTAAAATGGATGTTCCATGAGAGAAAAGATCCATTGCCCAAAGAAGGCACGGCTTAAAACAGAAGTGAAAACGATGCATGACCCAATGAAGTCATGCCACGTGCCCACAAGGCATGGAAAAATAGAAAATATGGCCCATATATAAAAGGGATAAAAAAATGAGGTGATATAGGAAAAAGAGTTCATAAAAATATGTGAATTTTATTTTCTTTGGGTTTGGTCGTTGACGTAGCAATATGTCAGTAGCAAGTACGCCATGAATATCTTTACCTACAACTTCACATACTATTTGAGATAGGGAAAGAAGGAAAAATTCTTGATGAGGAATCATATACATTGAGTAATATGAGAGTTCATTTGAGGAACCTTATCTTTCTTAAAAACATAGAAAGCGTCTAGGTTGATGGTTGAACAAAAGGGAAGTGAATGGTGTTTAACCGTTCTAACTCTCAACCATGATGACATGGGGAAGTTATAAGCCCCACAGAAGTAAGGTAATAGGAAGATTACTACCAGCTTATGAAAATAAATGTATCTGTGTTTTGTTGTGCTTGTAGTATAACCTCAAAGTGTAACATTGTCTACAATGGCGAAGAAAATAATAAAATGAATATAAAAAATCTATTTCTCAAAAAGCTTAAAATTGGTGGAAAGACCCCACAAGACTGAAAGAAACGAAGCTATCATCAATGCAAACATGATTGGACCTAGTCCACAACCTACCTCACAAAGACGGTGACCAAACCACCATAGAGGGGGGCTAGTCGATCCCCTGGTCCGGCTAGCCCACCCTTAGGCTGTAATGGTGGTTGTAAGAGGCGACAACTACAACTACTGTATTTAGATCACTTCAAACTGACCTATAAATCCTATATAAGCATGGTTACCCACTACGGGATTTGCAAGGTTTGTCGTGTGCCAAATGCACAACGCAAAGCCCTGTTTACACACGGCAAAGGGTTTGTCGTGTGTTGCTCTCGGCATACGGCACACGACATAGGTTTCTCTGGCAAAGCTTTGCCATGTGTATTTCATCCGGCACATGGCAAATGCTTTTCCATGTGCCAAACGTGCGCTTGGAAAAATAGCGAACACGACGGAAGAATGGCGGTGAAGGCAAGTTTGCCGTTTGCCCGATGGCAGACATAGGGCAAACCTGCCGTCAGTCGATGGCACGGTCAGGCAGCTTTGTTGAGTGCGCTACTAATGGAACTCGGCAAACATAGAGCCTTTGTCGAGTGCCGATCAAGCACCTCACGACAACGCGAGGTAGGTTTGACGAGTGTCTGACCACAGGCACTCAGTGAAATGACGTGTACTTTGCTGAGTGCCAACACTCGCCACTCGACAAGTGAGCTTAAAAGGTGCCAGAACACGTCACTTTGTCGAGTGCCATGTAGACGACACTCGGCAAAAGTGGGGGCACTCGGCAAAGTGACCTTAAACCGTGTTGGGACACGCATTTTGTCGAGTGCCCTTTTGACGACACTCGGCAAAAGTGGATTTGCCGAGTGTTACACTTGGCATTGCATCCTCAAATTTTCTGCTTTATTTGTTTTTTCATGTATATGATACCACTCACCATAACCATCACATGCATCACATATACAAACATTACCATCACATGAATCACATATATCAACATAATCATCTGTTGCCAACCCAATTCGTACATTACAAGCCTCAAGATCTTTGTGACTATGAATCTGATTAAACTGAATCCATGATTCACCATCTGGTGGATGTATCATCTTGTCAGGGTGGTATCGAGTGTCATTCTTGCGCCATGTCATCTGTTTTGTGGTCTCCTCAGTCATGTATAGCTGCTGCATCCTCGGTGTGAACGGAAGGTACCGTAAGATTTTCACAGGGGTCTTGGACTGCTTCTTATTACCATCACCTAAGTCTTCCTCCACGTATCTGAAGGATCCACACTTTGGACAGTAATTAGATTTCACATGTTCTTTGCTAAATAAGATGCACCCTTTTGGACAAGCATATATCTGTTCATTGGGCATCTTGAGAGCACGAAGAAGTTTGCGTGACTCATACATGCTCTTTGGTAGAATGTGACCTTCAAGAAGTAGGCTACCAAAAACTGACAACATATTACTGAAGGCCTCTCGACTCAGGTGATACTAGGACTTGATGGCCATTAGGCGTCCAATGGCATCCAGTTAAGAAACCTTGGCATACCTGTGAAGGGGTTGTTGTGCTGCAAACATCATGTCGTAATACGCCTTGGTTGATGCCTCAGGCTCCTCCTCCGTAGGTCCATCACCGAATTGTGCCTCATGGTAGTCATTTAACATGTCTGCTAAACTAGCATCATCATCATACTCCATTATGCGTTGTCTCATGACCTCGTCTCTCGGGCGATCAGTTTTACCATGCAATGTCCACCGAGTATAGCTCTCCATAAATCCATACTTGCCAAGATGTTGTCCCATGATCTTCTTGTTTCTCATTCTCATATTTCCACACACACTGTGGAGACACCATGTGGTCTTTCCTTTAATCCTAGCAAATGCCCGCTCCAAGAAATCGTTGGTCTTTTGAATCCATTCATCGGTGCAGTCCTCAACACTTATGTGGCCCGCGTACATCCACTCACGGTCATCCATACTCTATCATATTAGTGGATAATTTAAAAATCTACATGAAATCTATATTGCTTAGCTAATAGGTGCACATAGGTCCTAATCCCACCCGAGGATGCGTAGCCGGGGTTTGTTTCCATACCCTACTCCGAGCCGAGACAGAATTTCAGCAGCACCTCCCCCTGTTCTCCAAATACACGTCCTGACAGGAAGATTGTGTATCCGAAGAACAACGGGGAGATACTCCCGAAGTTCTGTCTCGGATCCGAGTAGAGTATGAAAACTAACCACAGTTACGCATCCTCGGGCTATCGAAAAAACGTGGACAATTCGAAATAGATACGGTCGTAGATATGCAAAATTTGCATATTTCCAATCGTATCTCTTTCTAACAGGAAAAATCTATCTAGGTTACATGATCTAATAGCATGACAAAAAGGTCGTTGTTTTCTATCTCACCTTGCTATATATCATTGTTAGTTAAAAATTTTGACAGCACCTCCCCTACATTTAGAGGTTTCTAAAGTACGACAACCATAAACAACGGCACGATGGCCGATAACCATATACAACGGCACGATGGCCGACAGCCACATATGCTTCATTTATCTAAACATCATGAATTCAGTCAAGACATCAGCACAGACGAGGCTTTGCCGAAAGTCAGACAGGACAGTCGGCAAACCATGTGGTGGCCCACCAGTCATTCAGAACAACCGACCATGGGTGCCAAGTGCTTTCCGAACGAACACTCAGCAAACGCTTGACTCATTATCTTATGCACATTTTAAAACACTTTTGTTACGTTTTACAAATTTTGTCTGAATGTAACTTGTCAAATGTACTAAACAATGCATATTTTCACTAAATTTCAATTTATATCAACTAAAATACGATTTTTGAAAAAAAATTATAAATACCAAACAAATCCGAAAAATCACCAAACTTTGGCATCAAGCAAATTATAGTGTTTAATGGTCAAATAAAAACATTTGACATAAAACTCCAACTCGACTGTCACTTTCACTTAAAAACTACTGAATCCTTCTCGAGTGTATGAAACTTCTCGGGAGATTTTCGGACATGTGCATCGTACGCGACATCATAGTCTGAAACCTTCTCAGATTCTTATCACAGCCTCGTGGTACGATGTTATGACATCCAGGATTTTCGTGATTTTTTAACGTTGTTTGCATTTTATAAAATTTTAAAGCCATTCCGCCAAACGTTCAAGTTCATATTTTGTTAGCAAGAATCTCGAAAATTTGTGTTGTTTGATTTATATGGCTTTATATTATACTCAATTACATGAATATCATTTTTATTTCATTTTTGTCATTACTCGGTAAACCTGTATGTTTGCCGAGCGGGGTTTGCTGCTGTACTCCTAAATGAATGTGGACCATCCATTTAAGTAGATCAAGGTGGTTAGAATGAAGTATTACCTCCTAGGAGGTAATAGATTAGAAATTTATCTATATATTTTATAAGTTCAAAAATATAAAAATATTTTCTCATATCCAATAAAAAGACATGCTACTACATTTTATTTTTCTATCATGAATGTGTCCTGCCCCTCCCTTTGTACCGATGAATCATCATTTTTTTCCTTCTGTACATGAGCGTGTCCTGCCCCATACCTCTGTTCACATTTCATCCCTTTTTTCCTCTCTTAACGTGTCATCCCATAGCCTGTATGTTTTTTTCCTTCTTTACTGATGCTTCATTTTTTTAAAAAAAAAATCTCCCTCCACGTATGGCCATTTATTGTCAACCAAAATATGGACATAATGTTTTTCTCTACGTGAATGTGACATGGCGACATCTTTTATACATAGTACGAACGTGACTGGTTTGTCCTTTTTTCACGCACATGGCATATTTTTCTTCAGTTGAACTGTAATATTAATTATTTTTCCTGATATGTGTGAGTTGTACACATGTGAATGTTGTTGAGAAAAAATATGAAAAATACATCAACACGCATGCATGCAGTTGACTGGAGTTGGAGATATGGGATTTTGCATGCATGCGCATGGGTCGTGGGCTCGTGGCCGGTAGTTAGAGAGAAGAGAAGTGGTTAATATCTTTTTTATATTTTCTAATTAATATTTTTTCTTTTGCAATGAATGGTCTAGATTTTATAAAAGTCTTACCTCCCAGGAGGTAAGAGGAGTACCGTAGCAAGGCCTTTGCCGAGTGTACAGGTAGCAACAATCGGCAAACATCCAGAGCCAGGGCCGGCTGGCTGTGGCCATCGACCACGACCTAGCCAGGTGCCAGCTATGTCGTGTGCCTAAAGGCGGCACTCGGCAAACACGGTTTTGCCGAGTGTCGGCCATTGCACACTCGGTAACATGCTAACGGCCATCGGCCCCGCAAACGGCCACGTACACGTGGCTGGCACGTGCCACGTTTTGCCGAGTGTCTGACGGTCGATACTCAGCAAACTTGTTGCGGTCGTTCCTTGTCCCGACGGATGTGTGCATGTGCCTGTCACGTGGCGGCCGTTGCCGGGAGCTACACCTTTGTCATGTGTCCCTTCCTCCTGTTTGTGGAGTGCCTTTGTTTCGCCGAGTGTCGGCGCTCGGCAAAGGATATGCCTCCCATGTGCCCCTTGTTTGCCGAGTGCCCAACAAAATCCACTCGGCAAACAATTTGGCACACGGCATATATACTTACAGTTTTCGGTAGTGACCCCCATTTGTAATACGCACCATAACTTAAGCTTCTCTCTAACTCTCCATTGTACCTAGTAGATTAGAGTGATTAGAGGTTTGTGGATAGTCTAGTGGATCACATACTACGTACATTTTTGAATAAAGGGCAACCCCATTTCCATTTGAAGAACGGAAATACATTGTTTGGATTACAAGACACAGACAGCGGAAGAAAGAGGGAAAGGAGTTGCCGACACCTTCCAGGCTTGGTTCAAGCTGTGGGGCAGGCAAACTTCGAAACAACAATTGCAGCAAGGCAGTCTAACATTGACAGTTTTATGGCAAAAGACACACAAGGTCGCACTACAGCAGCCCAAGGTCATGGACACAAGCGGAGCTCCAGTTCATCAGATTCAGCATGAAACGGGGGGTCCGATCATTCTTCCTCTTCTTCATTGCCGTCGTTGTTTGTCAGAAGTAGTCTTGATTGGCCAGGATTAGAGTTCTGTTGGGCGGTTAGGATGCGACAGGCCGCTGCTAGAAGCATCTTCACGCCATCAACGATCTGTTCCTGGAAGTCCATCTTGTATAGCCCTGCCCAGTAAAACATAAACGAACAAGCATAGCAAACGATTTCAGCTGGATGTTTGATTAGTTTCTTCTCAAAACAGGCTTTGTTGCGTGTTTTCCATATAGCCCAGCAAATGGCGGCCATACCAAATGTGAAAACCTTATTCCCATTTGGGAGATGCTGCCTAATCCAAGGCCAAAATTGTTTGATATTGATGGGAATATTATGAGCTCCCAAGCATTGCGCAATTATGCTCCACACCACCCGAGTAGTGGGGCATTGGAAGAAAAGATGCTTAGAAGTTTCAAAACAATTGCAGAAACGGGCAGGAAGGGTCACCAACCCATCTTCTTTTCACCATATTGTCTTTAGTCAGAACGGCTCCATTTTCAAGTAGCCAGAAGAAAATTTTTATTTTGTCTGGGATTTTTTATTTCCAGATTCTAGTATGAGAATCCCCAGAGTCACCCCTAGTCAGGAAGTCATAGGTAGACTTTACAGAGAAGTAGCCATTTTTGGACCATCTCCAAGTTATCTCGTCAGGACCTTCGGCAAGGTGGAGGTTCAGAACCTTATGTTTCACGCTCTCCCATTGAACAAATAAATCCTCGGGTAGCCATCTTCGAAAGGACAGATTACCATTTAACCTCACAAAATCATTAATGGTAATCGTTTTATGGTTACACAGCACATACAGTGAGGTATGAGAGGAACTTAGGGGAGTTTCCTCCAGGCAGCTATCAGACCAAAAGAGTGTTCTCTTTCCATCCTGGGGTTTTACTTTTCTCCCTCTTAAGTAGATATGTCTGACCTTCAGAAGGTCGGCCCATACCGGGGAATCATCTAATCTATGTTTAACGGTGCTAATTATATCATTTTTCAAGTATTTTGCTTTGATCAGGTCTTGCCATAAACCAGATTCTGTGTCAAGTTTCCACCAATATTTACACAAGAGGCTAATGTTCATTTTTTGGATATCTTTGATTCCAAGGCCTCCCTGTTTTTTACTTTTGCAAACTGTCACCCATTTGACCAAGTGATACTTCCTTTTTTGCCCACCACCTTGCCAAAAAAAAGGATCTTCTTTGTTTATCCAGGTTCTCCACAATTGTTTTAGGGAGGAGATTAATAGACATGTGGTAAATGAAGGAGCTCGAGAGAGAATAGTTTATGAGGGTAGTTTTACCAGCAATGGACATAGATCCACCCATCCAGATGTCGAGTTTTTTAGCATTCTTTTCCTGGAGGGGAATCCAGTCAGCTATGTGTAATCTGCTGGGGCTGACAGGAACACCCAGGTATTTAATTGGGAAATGCCCTGACTGACAGTTAAAGACATCAGCAAATTGCTGAGCTAAAGCGTCATCTCCATTAATCAAAACTACTTCGCTTTTCAAGAAATTAATCTTGAGGCCAGACATTAACTCATAGATATAGAGGAGTAGCTTTGCATTTCTAGCTATTTCCATATTATTTTCCAGACACAATATAGTGTCATCTGCATATTGGAGAATGGCTACCCCTTGAGGTATTAAATTGCTGGCCAGCCCAGGGATGAGATTGTTTGTTTGTGCTCTATGGACCATTTTGGTCAAGCAGTCAGCTACAAAGTTGAAGAGAATAGGTGACAGAGGATCCCCTTGCCTTACACCTTTATGGCTTGTAAAATAAGGGCCAATTTGGTTGTTCAGTTTGACACTTAATGTACCCCCCCCCCTCTAACAACTTCTTTAATCCAGTCACACCACTTTGTGGAGAACCCTCTGTACTTAAGACAGTCAAACAGAAATTTCCAGTCGACTTTGTCATAAGACTTTTCAAAGACCAGTTTAAGAACTAGTCCAATTTCCTTTTTCCTTTCGGTTTCATGTAGAATTTCGTGCAAGGCCATAACACCAGACATAATGTTCCTGTTTTTCATGAAAGCAGTTTGCTCCCTGCTGATTAGCTTCTCAGCATAGGGGCTTAGCCTAATAGTCAGCACTTTAGTGATCCACTTGTAAATGCAGTTAAGCAAACAAATTGGTCTAAACTGCTGCATTTTATTGGCTTCAGACACCTTACGTATGAGGGTAATAATTCCATAGTTTAACCGGGTAACGTCAAGCTTCCCTTGATGGAACTCTTCAAATAAGTCCAGGATGTCATCCTTAATAATATCCTAACAGGTTTGGTAAAATTCAATTGGGATCTTGTTAGGGCCAGCTGCTTTGTTGTGTTCCATATGAAAAATTGCTGCTTTGATTTCAGCCTCTGAAAAAGGCCTGTAGAGGTCTGCATTGTCCTCATCAGAATTTTTTTCTGTATTATCAAATAAGCTGCCATTCAGGGGCATTCTTTCCTTCTCGGCAGGGCCAAACAACTTTTTATAGTATTCAGTAGTATGTTTCAGCAGGGCTTTGTCCCCTTCAATGACTTGTTCGCCATCCAATAAAGAGAAGATTGTGCTCTTTCTCTTTCTTCCATTGGCTACTTTATGGAAGTAGTCTGTGTTATTGTCCCCTTTGAGTAACCAGGTTTCACTAGATCTTTTATGCCAATAGAGTTTCTCCTCTTCTAGGATTTTGAACAATTCACTTTTCAGTTGTGATCTGATCCACAACTCTTGATAGTCGAGTTGACCATCTTCCTCTTTAATTTCCAGGTTCCTAAGTTCACATACTTTTTATTTAAATGCTTGATGGCTCTATAATAGGCTGACACAGCATGATCAATTGAATACTATCTGCATACAGGATCACATACTACGTACAACATCAGTAGGCTCAACAGATTAATAAATAACACAGATAGGAAAGGGTAGGGAGATGTGGGCCATGTCGCTGGTTACGCACGTCGAGCAGGGAGGAGCGCGAGCGCGCTCCCTTCTAATTTTCCAGCATTAGTCAGAGCCAAATGATCGTCATCAGAAGCGCCACCATTCCAAGCCCCGCACCCTCCACTACCCTGCTGGCGGCCGAAGGCGCGTCAGCCGCGTCGTCGCTGCCCTTCTTATGCGGCGACGGCGCGTCGGCCGACGGACCGTCCGCTGCCGGGCCATCCGCCGTGGGACCATCTGCCTCCGGTCCGTCCGCCGCTGAGCCAGGCGCGTCGGCAAGCGGGTCGCCGGTTTCGCCAGACGGAGACGTAGCGGGGGCCTCCTCATCATCCTTGGGCGGAGGAGCTCCCGTCTTTCCCTTCGCCTTAGGCGCGGGCGCGGGCGCCGTGGCCTTATTATGCGGGGGCGGCGCGCCACTGTCCGGGGAGCCACCGACGCCGGGAGGCACGATGGGGGCGCTGACCTGCAGCACGGAGATGTTGTATGGCCGGGAGGCGACGGACTTGACCATCTGGGAGTTCTTGGGCGCGCCGGGCTGGGCGGAGCCGAACACCATGACGCCATCGGAACGCTTGGTGAAGTTGAGGAAGCCCATGCGGTCTGTGGCCTTGCCGGAGGACTGGAACATGGTGGTCAGCAGGGTGGTATGGTTCTTGATGGCCTCAAGCTTGGCCGTGTCGTAGTAGTCGAGGACGACGTGCATGGAGAGCACCTTGCGCTGCACGTCGGGGTCGAGGGAGGAGATGCCGCTCGCGGCGCCGTTGTCGACGGCGAGCACGGTGATGGTCTGCCGCCGGTTGATCTCATCGGCGAGCTTCGTCTGCGACAGCAGGTTGTTGAAGGTGGAGAAATCGGAGTACTCGCCCAGAAGCCTGGTGATGTTGAAGGCCGCCGACGGCGAGGCGAGGCCGGCAAGGACGAGGAGGAGCGCAATGGTGCGCGAATGTGAAGCCATAGCTGCTGCTTGATCCACCGGAGTTTGTGGAGAGAGAGATAGCAATATAGATGTGTATGCAAATTAAATGTCCTAAACTTGGGCGTGCATGATGGCCGGAGAGGGGCGACGCTAAACCAGGGCTGCCGCATCTGCATGGCTGGGTGACAAGCTTCAAGGCTGCTCGACGGCAGGGATGCTTGAGTGGTCAGAAATTTTCGCAGAGTTATCAGTCACTCAGCAGTTGGACTTGACTAATTGGGGCGTCTCACTGCTACCCTCTAGGAAGCGAACAAACCCATCAACATTTCACGCTTCAATACCGACTTTGTCCATAACAATTTTAACTTTTGGCGGTATGTACGTAGTTGCCCTTACATTTCACATTTCTCGTAGTCAACGCTTGGGCTTAGCATCTCTAGCTTTGGGTCACATGTAAGTATCGTCCTCCACTAAAAGGTGATGTTTTAGCTACAAATGCAAGAGCCTCCACAAATGGAGTCCTGGGCACAGCAAAGTGGCAACCATTTTCCTTGGATAGCGTGGTGGGCTTGACGTAACTCAAGGAGGCATGGGAATGCCAACTTTTTAAAAAAAACTAGAAAAGTCCGCGGCGTTGCCGCGCATAGTAAATGTATGTGCCGTGGGTGTAAAAATATTTCTTAAATAAATTATCAAAGCATATTAAATTCAAATATTTTCTTGGTTGAAATATTTCAGATTTTGAAAAGCAGAGGTTTTTTTTTGCTTCTGAAGTGTGTCCTTTGTTAAAAAAAAAGGGGGGGGCTATTGGGTTTTTACCCCAACTTTGATATGCAATTGTGATTTGCCCTCATTGTTTTAAACTTTGTGAATTTGCCCTTATTCCTTAAAATCATTGTGATTTTGCCCCTAGTAAACGGTAGACAACGGTCAAAATAGGGGCAAATTCACAATGACCAGGGGCAAATTCACAACAACTTGTGAATAATAGGGGCAAATTCACAAAGTTTAAAAAAGTAAGGACAAAATCACAATTGCACTTAAAATTAAGGGTAAAAACACAATAATCCCTTGTTAAAATGTGAACATTTGTACAAGGGACATAGCAAGGACCTTTGAATTTTAAAATTTGCTATCTGTAAAAGGTTTTGGGATTTGAAACAACATTTATGTTGAAAATTTTTAAATTTGAAAGTGTGTTGATGTTCGAAGGTTCGGTTTATCGGGAAAATTGGAAATTGCTTTGGTTTTAAAGTGTGATCTATAGCAAATTGTAGGTTTTGAAGTTTTGAGCTACTTTAGAATTGAATATTTTTAATTTCAAGGTGTCTCAGTGTCTGGATGTTAGGTTTAACGGGTAATTGGAAAGAGTTTGGATTTAAAGTGTGATCTGTAACAAATTTATAGATTTTGAAGTTTTGAGGTACTTTAAAATTCAATATTTTCAATTTAAAGATGTTTTAGTGTCCGAATTGTAAGGGCAGCAGATCATATATAAACATTATGCGAACGAATTATGAAACGCTTAGAACATTTCAAATTTGAGCTATTACATTGAACACTTTTACATTTGAAGATATTTCAGTATCAAATCATATATATGACGGATCACATATAAACATTGGTGCAAATGGATTATATTTAGCAAAATTCAAAATTCAAAACTCCTTTTTAATTTCCTTGCATAAATTTTCATACCTCAACAGAAGATATATTTCAGAATGAAAGGTACATCGCATTCTAGAATCTAAACCTTTCCATAGAGAAAAATCTGAAATTCGATGTGCTTTGATAATTCATTTAACAAAATATTTGCATGACCACGTCTATAAAGTTATATATTATATATTTTGATATTTTTACTAAATTTGATATTAGATATCTTTTAATAATGTTGTATATTTTGAAATGTTGCAATTACATTGTTGACACCATCACCCAAAATATCTTGTATATGTTATAAAAATAAAAAATAAAATTATAAATAATTGTGTTAGATCATTCAAAATTACTTTCTTTTAAATAAACAAATTCAGAAATAGATAATTTTTTTATGATGTTATACGGAATAAACAAAATAAGAACTACTATAACATAATAATTTTAAAAAAATATTTAAGCAATGTTTGTATTTTTTTAAAACAACTACGGTGGGTCCCACATATAATGTGTTTAGTGGGTCCCACATATGGTGGGGCTACTTGTGGGACCCACATCAACGGGCCCCATGTGTGCGATCACGTGCCCTAGGATTGCTTAGGCCGATCTCAACCGTCGGCGTGGCCGATCCGACGGCCGAGAGAATGCAAGTGATGTGGCGCTATGAGGTTGCCCGGTTGGGGGCCAGGTTTCATATTATAGAGATAGAGATTTGCTACTTCTTTCTGCGTCCAATATAATGCAGCTATATAATCATCTATAGACCGGGATAAGTATAAAACTATTTTACGGTGCCTATACTACTATTCGGTAGTATATAATATAGAGCAAATCAAACTATCCATTGTTAAGGGTGATTTAGTAATAATTACATATGTATTAATTGACTCGATTACAAGGGGTGGATTTTTAGTGTAAAAAATATATTATCGCGATGTCGTTTTTGTTCTTTTCCCATAATATCCCCATACTACCTATATTACTCAGATATACTACCCATACCAATACTCAAGCTTTCAGTAGTATACAATTAATGTTGACCATCGAATGTTTCTATACTAATCCTTTTCGAGCATTAGTATACATTAGTATAAGGCACAGTAAAAGAGCTCTATGTATATGGCCTCTTCCAATTGTGCCAAATCAGCTAGCTTTTTTTTTTTTGCGAATCACACAGTACAAATGTAGACGCTCATATATATGCACGCACATTTGCCCCTACAAACATACGCGTATAACCCTACCACTGAAATACTAGGCCGGCAAATCCTCGAAATTGACAAAGTTGGCTTTTTCTCGAACAAATTGACGAAGTTGTCACAGGTGTTTTGGATGGACACGTCGCCTACCACTGAAAGAATAGCACTGATTAAATCCTAGAATAAATCTAGAAAAATACGAGCACCATTGCAAAGTCAAGAACTCAAATCCTAGTGGGCTGGTCCCATCACAAGGACCCTTGTCAGCTGAGCTACGCTCAGTTCTCAAATCATCTAGCTTTTAGCTAGCCTAGAAATACCTAAGGGTTAGGCAAAGCTTCACCAATTAGAGCAAATATAATAGAGCGTTATAAGAAGGTTGAATGATGAGGTGGATGATAGAAGAGAGGAAAGACACAAGAAGCGGGATGCAAGCTTATAACTGTTTTAGGCACAAGAACGAAGAAAATATGTGAGAGAAACAGGTGGACCATAAATTTCATATATTTATCTCAAAATGCTAACCACTATACAAATGGATTGAGATGTAGGCTGTAAAATCTATATAGCTAGCCGTTAGTTGTATTATTAACCTTGCTCTTAGTGCGTATGAGATACTAACCAGCTCTAACCATTGGAGGCCTAATAGACTATAAACACCTAAGTGTTAGGAAAAGCCTCACCAATTTATCTAGGTCTATCGTTTTTTGAAACATGTTTTTCTTCAATTAAATTATCTACCGATTTTTCATGACCTTTGGAGTGGTAAAGTATTGAAGCCTATTTGCACACTTTGTTTCATAGTTACTTAGCTTCTAGAAAGGTCGTGATGAAGAGAAAGTTCAAGAAAAGAACTGACTTTGATATGAAAGAAAGATTATCTCAATTCAGAAATATACTTATTCCATTCTAAATTATTGATATTTTGGCATAAATGGATATGTAGTTATTAGTATATGTCTAGACATGTGTCAACTCTCGATGAGAGCAAACTGAATAAGTCAAGAACAAAAAGGAAAAACTAAAAATAGGTTGGATTTTCCCTATTTAGGACCCAACCTATTATATTACTCCTTGCGAATTTCCGCCGAACTCTTAGAGCATCTTCAAGAGCATAGGTATAATCCTAGCTAAATTTAGAGCTTTATAAGGACCATAAAAGAATAAAAAGCTTCCTAACAGTGGAGTAAACTAACAAACTCTCAAAATCGTAAAGGCGGCAGGAGACAGAGTAGGACGCGATAGCCAAAAATAGCTAGTAAAGGAGATACAAAGCGAGATACAAAATAGAGCAAAAAGGAGGGTATGTTAGATCACATTTTTCACCTCCACACGGTTTAGCTATGATCTTGGAGATGCTCTTAGGTGGGCATATGTAATTTTGCTATAACGTTATCATGTCCTAAACTAGCTCTAGGACTTTTTTCTCAGATATGTTGAACTGCATGCAGAGGTTGGAATATGAACTACCAGTATTCATTATCTAAAAAGACTACTTTTTTTATAAAACAGCAAACCACATACAATTGAGAAGCCCAAGAAAAATTCCCTTTGTCGAAACCTCTCGAGCTCTTGTTGCTGCAAACCTCCAATCCTGTCTATCGTACGCAAACTGTAGGACTCGATGCACTGCATATCCCCAGCCTGCGATCAATCAACTGTGGACAGTCTGCACCTCATGTACCCGATGCCTCCCCTCATGAGCTACCGGATTACGGGTTACCTGCTGCATTTTCAAACCCTTAACAACACGGTTCGCCCGCCAGACAATTTGGTCCAAGTAATCTAGTACAGTAATCTTCCTCGAATCAAATAATGCTTCTTTCTAATCTAAAGGAAGCAAGCAAGCAATTAACAATCCAGTGCCAGCTCCTGTGGCCGCCACTCATCCCATGCTTCACACAACAGTAACTGCCACGAAACGACCGGCCGGGCACGCCTACTGAGTTTCCTCGCCGTGACCTTGAAACCAAAGCACCGGGAAGATAAAGCCGGCCGGGGCTCCCTTTGACATAGATCACGTCCACACATCAGCATCCCCAAGCGTTTGACCTGCAAAAGGCAGCCGTGGCTAGCACATCACAAAACGAGTCTATATAAACACACCACCTAGTGGATTGCAGCGCCTGTCGCAGACACAACTGAACCTAATTGCCTTGTCCTACCCCAAAACAGCGATTTCCAGAGACAACTAACTGATCCTGATGGAGCATCAGAAGTCGAAATCCATGGAGATAGATAGCGCCATGTGGCAGTCGGCACGCCTGCAGCCCACCGTCAGCGACGAGCTGGGGCAGTCCTGCAGGGTGTACTGCCCGGCGACGGGGAAGGTGCCGTTCGAGTGGGAGGACGAGCCAGGGAAGCCCAAGGGCTCGGCCAGGATGGACATCGTCCCGCCGCTGTGCCCCTCGCCTGCCATGCAGAGCGCGCGGCTCAACGACCGGCGCGACCGGAGGCGAAAGAAGAGCAAGCAGAGTGCAGGGACGGAGGCTGGATTCGAAGGCTGCATCCCGCTGCGGTTCCACTTCGGCCGGGCGATGAAGAGGTGGGTTTAAGCTAATCAAGAGGAGCGCCTTCCGGTTCTATTAGATGCGTACATGTGTAACAGTACAACGATATACTGTAATATATTATGCTGACAACTTGCATGTAATGAAACTTCAAGGCTTATTATGTACATACATGTCAATCGAGTTGTGAGATAACATCCAGATTTTAGATGCATGACGGTATACTTGTATTGCACGGTTGACTCTTTCAACCTTTTCAGATTTGTAAGCAAAGGAACGCAAGATAAAACAGTGACGTCTGCTATACACATAGAACATATTCAAGCACGGTAAACAGTGACGTCTGCTATACGCATAGAACGACCCAGCAGCTAGGTGAGAATAGTGAGAAAACAAGGAGATCAGATATTTTACCTTTCGCTGGTCCATTGTGACCCCATAATAAATACTAAACGGTTCAACCATTCGAAAGGCAAATGTTTGCCCTGTGCACGTGGCGTGACGCAGACTAACTGCACACAACATTCTTTTGACTAAGACTTGGCGACACCATTAACCTCTAATACGCGGAAATCTTCTGTATTGTTACAGTTTAGAAATTGTTGTAATCCAACAATCTCATCCACATAGCATGCAGATTATAACATTCTTCCCCACAGGTTCTCAATATCTGCTACTTTTCTTTTACCACAAAGTGGAGTACCCAACCTTTGTGCTGGAAAAATTACAATTAAGGAGGGCAACATATTGATGGAAACCAACCTCCCCATGAAAACTATGGAAACTTCAATCTGAACCACACAATGTTGATCCAAAAGAATGAACCACACAATGCTGATCCAAAAGAATGAACCACACAATGCTGATCCAAAAGAATGAACCACACAATGTTGATCCAAAAGGATGTTCAAGGGAGATGAGAGGGGTGATTTGCAAGGTAGGAGTGGTGAGGCGCTTTTGCAAATCACCAGTCACCTACTCTTTGCGCCCTCTTGGATCAACATCGTGCGACCCAGATTGAAATTTCTACGGAGAGTATGGCAAAGGACTTATCTTCCATATTTGGATCTGGTTACTGTGGACTTCTAAACACCACTAGACAGCATCCACTCTGTGAAGTGCCAGATTGACGCATCAGCATACAGTCATTTCCCAAATACAAACAATAAAACAAAACACTGTAGGAGTACTTGAACTTCACAGTTCACACTTACACGAGAAATAACCATGGCGACAGAATAAAAAATCTAACACCAAATGATTGGAACCATAAACTGGTAAATCTGCCAAGCTTGGTGTATCTAATGCAAAAAAGTATGCACTTAAGTTGCTACCACATGAAACTTAGATTTCAGCTAGATCTCAGCCACATCTTCAAAACTTAATAGTGACACATACAGCAGTCATGGCCAGTACCAATAATTTCATTGCAAAGCACAAAACTAAAAGCAAGAGTTGTTTTACTTGGCAATCCATGTGGTGCATGCCTGATTACCTGAAACAAGTTCTAGGAAACAAACACAAATGTAAGCATAGGTAATAAATAAACAAAGGACTGCACAAGCTACTTGGGGCTCACCAAATTGCATGCAGAAAGCCAGAAACATCACGTTAAGTTGTAAAACCCATAGTTTCAAAATGAGCCACCAAATTCTTTTTTCCTGGAATGCCGACAGAATAAATGATGACAAAAGAAAGGATAATGGAGAACAGGATATCAGTCTACAGAGTTTTGCAAAGTAAATAGCCAACAAGGTTATACATGCTCATCAGTAGCTCATCCCCTACATGGTCCAGTAACAGAGTAACTGCAACCAGATGCCAGACATCTTTGCATTTGCGCATAATCCTGTAAAACATAAAAAAAGATAAACAAAATCAGTTAAACTCAGGAAATTTCTGGCAAATTAAATAGACAAACTTAAACCATAATTGTTTTAAAATAAAACATCAAAACATATAACACCTAGCTGTTAGTTATCTGCTTAATATTTAGTTCATTATACATAAACCAATTTTTTTTCTTATTACAATCAAAAGATGACGATGTGGGAATATTCCCCCATGGTTTCATGACAAAATGTATTAAGGTCATTGGGAATATAACTACAAAACATGATAAAGAAAAAGCTTGCTACCATGAAAAAATGGCATCAAACAAGTCATGTAAAAAAGGATGTCCGATAAACGCAACATAGATAATTTATTATGTATCATAGGATTGAAAATAGTCTGAATTCGTGAAAGAAATTTCAACGGAGAGAGGCTATGAAACCTGAAAGAGTAGGTGACCAATATATGATTTCTAAGGCCCAATGGATGTAGCACACATAATTTTAATGCAACTGGAGGCACGATGTTAAATGATCCAAGATCCATGAATAAATGTAAGAACATCCACAGAGTAGGCATATAGATATCCCGCCACAAACTAACTTTCTTGAGTTAAAAATAAAAGTATGCACACACTATTCCTAAAGCAGCAGCCCATGATAAACTCATATGTGCATTCTCTAAATCCATGTCCCCAAAGAGTTTGAATAAAATCTTAGATGTGAAAATGTATATGGATACAGTGATCTTAGGCTTAGCTACAGTGGGTGAACATTCTTGAAGACAATAGGAAAAATGAAGAAAAGCAAATAACAATGTTAATCACTGAATCCATGCAAAGATTTTAAAATCTGAACATTGACCAAACAGCCTACAGAACTCCTATGAAACTTCCATCAGCTATACAATGAATCTATTTCAATGGTTTGCTTTGCTCTTTGCTGAATATTAGAATATTAATATCAAAACAATCTAGATTGAGTAAAATCAACAGTCAATGATCATCTGGCCCATACTCTCAATCCAAGCATATGGGATGAATCAAACTTATTGACGGTTTGGATGAAAAACAGTTGATGTTGATTAGCTTAGCCACTCCCTTTATTCCTTTGTAACTAGCCTCAAACATTATAGAGATTTGATACATAAAACCATATTTCACAAACAGTTAATAGGAGCAAAAATAGTATTTCAGGAAATCAACAAGAAAAAAGATGTAGTGTAGAAACTAAGAGATCCCACAGGATTGGTTTCAAATTTGAAAACCAGATCAATGCGGAACAAAAGGTGTCTAAAGGGATCAAATACAGAACCTATAGGATATGAGGAATTAGAATAAAATTAAACCCCAAAATTTCTGGAATAAACCTCATCATACAAACAGGAGTCCGTGTTTTTTTTTTCTTGAAATTATTGAAAAAGAGAAACACGCAATAGAAAAGTTTGGGAACACCACCAAAACGATAATTAATTCCTAAGGTAAAGCCATAATTTACTTATAGCCAGTGACCCAAGGACTATATACTTGAATTATTGGTTCCTCCAGTCTATCTCTAGGACCTAATGACCTATACTGCTATACAAGTGTACTCACAGAACCAATCAGTACATGATAAATACAGATTCATAAACAATTCAAACTTTCTGATAATCAACCCACTAACACTGTCATAATCCTTTGACCGCTGCCCTCCCCCGTTTCATAAGATGCCATCAAAGCACCCTCTAGCATTTTTAAATCTTCGGTACCTCCCATCTCTCTAAGGATGCTAATCTTTGTTATGTACATGATCATCTACTAATCTTAACCCTTACTAAGCACTTTAGATGGGCAAACCAAATAAATCAAAGAAAGGATGGTAGCTTTGGCTATTCATAAAGTGGCTTGCTCGGTAGTGATTTCTGCACACGGCTTTTGCTGCAGCTGCATGCAGCAAGCAGGCGCTGCAGCCACACAACAGTGCACTCAGTTCTTGTAGCCATTAAAAAAAATCAAAGACCAGAAGGATTCAGTACAAAAAACCAATTAAAATTTATGAATGCTTCAACAGCCATTCGGCTGGACAGCAACTCAGTTGTTTGGATTTACAGCTGCTGCAGAAAAGCACAACCGAGCACACTGAAGAATTGTGTGCCCAACACTGTAAAGTGGGTATTGGCCACCCATTGTTAACCATATCACAGGAACAAGACTCCAATCCATACCTGACCATTAAGGCACAAACATACATCATGGATACTAACCCAGCAGCCAGATTCCCAGTTTTATCATCTAGAATGCAGTATTCCTAACAAGTATGCCGCATAAAACATACACTTATTCAGAGATCCATAGGCCAATTTAACATAAAAGTCTCCAAAGAATATAATCATAACCCATGTTTTCAGTAGGATGAAAGTCAAGTTGCAATAGAAGGCCAATTAAAAGCCAATCTAAAATAATTTTTATATAACCACAACAAAGGAACAGGGAAAGATTCTGACCTTTAACCTCCTCAACGGTTGCGCTCTGGGGGCAGGGGCCGATTGAACCCGCCGCGGCGGTTCATGTACTGGCGCGGCTGGCGCTTGGTGACGACGCGCACGCCGCTGACATCGGCGTCGGGCACGTGCTTCCCCTTAGTGGAATCGAAACCGACGGGGATACCCATCATCTTCATCATCTCGAGCTCCTCCGCATCCACATCTCCGTCGCCCACCGCAGCAGCTGATACCGCCGGGTCCCCTCCGCCCTTGGGTGGAGCGGGAGGATCGGCGGACTTCTTGTCCTCCCTGTGGTGGTGGTCGGCGGCGGAAGGGGATGCGTCGCGGCGGCGCTTGTGGCGGCCGGCGTCGGGGGAAGGAGACGAGCGACCTCTATGGGAGTGGGAATGGCGGCGGTAGGAGCGGTCCCGGTCTGCTGACGGGGAACGGGACCGGGAGCGCTTCCTGTCGCGGTCGCGGCGGCGGTCGCGGTCCCGATCGCGATCGCGATCCCGGTAACTCTCCCTGTCCCTGTCGCGGTCTCGGTCGCGATGGCGGTCGAGCTCGCGATCTTTTTCACGGTCGCGGTCGCGGGGCTTCTCCTTCTCGCGGCGGCGGTCGGACATCTCGCCGGCGAGGAGGGGGAAGAGGAGAAGAGGTAGGGTTTGCTGGTTTCTCGGGACTGGGTCTCTTCTTCGAGGCACTCCTTCGATGGAGAAGCTTTTGGTTTTGGAAAAAGTCCAGATAAACCCTGATCTATTGTTAGGCTATTCGCAACCAAGGACACTAGTTACCAAGGACACTAGTTATAGTGTCTGATCTATTGTTAGGCTATTCCCAACCAAGGACACTAGTTATAGTGTCTATAAGATCCACATCAGTAAGAAACTAGCACTAGACATTACCCTTCCAATGCAAACACCACTAAGCAATATTTGAATTTAATGCTGCTCACCTCTCATTATGTCTTGGATAGTGTGTAGAAACCATGTCTCATGCAAGACCTAGTTTCCTCCTCTTTCTTCATTTATTTCTTTGCCACATCATCTTTTATCCTATGTGGCAACTCATTTAATTCTATGGACACCATCCTAGTCATTGGGTTGGGAATGACCTTATTGGTTTAGGAAAAAGTCTACATCATCTCCTCACCTATGAGGAGTAGGCTACATAACCCCAACCTATGAAAAGGTCTATATCATCCCCTTAACTTCTCAAAACCGATCAAATTACCCCCTAAAACAAATTTGAAAATCATAGTAAATCATAAAAAAATCATAAAATAAAAATTTCAATTGTGTTAGACTCCAAATGAGTAGATATACACACTGAACATATAATATGATATATTTTAATATATTTTTTACTACTATAGAGAAAAGCGTAGATCTAAAGCTTTAGTGAAAAAATATAAAAAAACATACCATATTTTATGTTCAACTTGATTTTCCATTTTATGATTTTTCAAAACTGTTCTAGGGGTTAATTTGATTGGTTTTAAGAAGTCCAGGGGGTGATGTAGACCGTTTCATAGGTTGGGGGGTTATGTAGTCTAACCTCTATAGGTTGGGGGTTATATAGACTTTTTCCTATTGGTTTACTTCACCCCCGAACTTACAAACCACTACCCCTGGCCTGATCAAAACCTGATTTTATAAATCAGGTATTCTACCCCTGACCTAATCAAAACCTGAGGTTTTGATTAGCTCAGGGGTATTCTACCTAATCAAAACCTGAGGTTTTGATTAGCTCAGGGGTAGAATACCTGGTTTATAAGTTCAGGGGGTGAAATAGACTAGTAACAATAAGTGACTGGGTGATTTAGACTTTTTTCAGTTTCCAAAAGAGGTGTGATTTTTTTTACCAACACACAAGCTTCCTACCTAGGAATATATACAAATATTTATATGAAAGGGTCTCCAACTCAAAAAATAATGTGTTATATATAAAATTATAGATTATTCAGGAAACAATTTATTTTGTCTTTAACAGTTGGTTTCATCATCAAGGTGGCCAGCTTCATTTCCTTTTTCAAAACAAGATCTCCAAAAATTGGAAGACCTAGCAGTGCCATTGTCGAAAATAATGTTTGTTCCTGTGGTACCAAATTGCTCAACGGGCTAGGGTTGCAACCTCTCTCAAGATGGATATGCCAGCTTGAATGATCATCTGCAAGTTATTAAGTGTGAAAGAGGCTTGACTGAAGGGGCAACCAAAGAAAGATGGTTCATAGTCTCTTATGTGCTTTCCACACATTCCACACAGATATATGAATCGAGGAACATATTTTTCTATGCAAAATAATCCTAGTGTTGTGCAGCTTTGAGCTTTGGATTGCCATATCCATGTGAGTATTGGAGAAGTATGAAAAGTTCCCCTGAGCTGAGAGCATTAGGCCTTCTTTGATGAAAATTCAGAGGAACCCTAAATATAAGTCCATTGGTGGTACTGATCGAGGAAAGTCCAATAACCTAAATGAGTTGTTGTACCATGCATATATAGAGCAAAGGGTAGAACAGATGCACAGATCACATATCAGGCCTTCTCCAATGGTTGGCTCTTAGCTACTTCTTCATCCAAGTAACATTGGTCATGGCTCTCTACAATGCCACTGTAGGTAATCTCCCTCTCATATGCACTCACTCTCGAAGCAAACATTATAGCACCGACCCCAAGGACCTAAGGATTGGACCACGCTCCATTCTCGAAGGGATTGGGATTGTTCAAGATGTGCCAATATGGCACAACGATGTGGAAATCCCCCTTGATTTTAACATTTTCGAAGTCCCTGACTTCGATATTCTAATATAATATCCCATGGAAAGACTTTTCCTAGATCAAACCACGCTAGGAACACTACACATGAAATTGGGAGGCAAAACTTACTCAATACCATTAGCCCCTGCGCTAAACACTAGGTTGATATGGCCAACACGACGATACTTTGACAATTAATATGTTTGAAGGAATGAGGACCTAATAAATTCAACTTGTATTATTAGTTTTTAAATATTCATGATCAAATTAAATCATGGACCTAGATGACATGTGTGACATCTCAGATGTCAAAAAGATTAAAAGTGCACTTAAAACCAATGCAAAAGGGAATTATGGGTTGAAACTCAAAAATCCATCAAAAATTCAAATTTAAATTCAAAAACAAGGGTTGTTTGACACCCAACTGAAAACTCGAGATTTTTGTACTAAACTTGAAAATCTCCAAAATTAAAAGTTGTTTGTCATCACAAATAAACCCTAGTCACTGTTTGGAACTTTTGAAAATTTTGCAGTTTAGTCCCTCGAAAACTCAAAATTCAGTTCTGGGCACCTTTTTGAAATTGGGTTGTTTGAGCTCGAAAAATTTGAAATTTCAGGTTCACCCCAATAATAAAGATGTGTCCCATCTCCCAAACTCCAACTTTCATTTTCACACTTTTTCATGTTTAGTTCAAGTTTTTGGAGAAAATTTGAATTGGAAAACGGAGCTCCACGGGCGCCAACAGTGCCCCTGGCGCGCCCCTGCGCTGGCCAGAGCTCGGCCGCCACGTGGCCGGCGAGCGGCGCAGGCGGCGCCGAGCTGGCCGAGCCGCGGCGGACGCTGGCGCTTGTCGCCTAGCACTTGCCCAGCCCCTCCCGTGCCGTCGCATCGCCGTCGTCAAGCCGTCTTGCCTCGCGCCGCGGAGCGTCATCATGGCGGTCGGCCGTCGCCGTGGCCGCGCGCTCGCGCGCGCGTCATGCAGCGCCTCTCCGCGGAAGATGTCGTCCCGCTACGCTCCAAGAGCCCTGTAGACGATCTCCCACTGCCCCACGCGACGATCTCCCTCGCCCAATCGAGCCGTCCGCGCTCTGCTCGAGCTTCCGCGCCATCAATGGCGACATGACGTCCCGTGCACGCGCACACACACCTCCGAGCCCGCTCAGTGCCCCTAGCGCACTCCAAATCCTTCACCGAGCGCTCACACACCTTTCCCCTCAGTCCACACTTAGCCATTTGCTTTTCCCCGCGCTCGCTCCGTCGTCTTCCACCTCGGGACACCGTGAGCCGAGCTCGACCTTTCCCGCCGCAACCTCGAATCAACCACGAATCCCTCCACCCCTTTCCAATCCCTCGCGCGTGCAGCTAGCTCACTCACCCCGCCAGCTGCTCGAGCAATCCCCAGCTCGAATCGAGCCCCTCTCGCCGCGAATCGAGACTATTCCCCACCGCTCGGCCATTAACACCGAGAAACCCACCTCAACGTCGAGCCCTATACCCCGGCCATCCCCGCAGCAAGAGAACCCCACGACGAGCTCCACCATCATCCCGTGAAGCTCACGAGCCTCTCCGCGCACCGCCTCGGCCACCGTAGACCGCCAGCGACCTCGCCGGAGCAGACCGCACCGCCGCTCAACGTCGACGAGCCGCGCCGCACCATCTCCGACCGCGAGCCCTACCTCAACCGACTCGTGGTGAGCTCCTCTTCATTTCCCCAACATCCCCCGACCCAGTTCGCCGTCGTTTCGCCGGCGTAACAACGCCGACGAGCCCAAGGACTCATTCGCGTTCCCCTTTTAGTTCTAGGGTCCTCTGCGCAAAAACCAGGGACTTGTTCGTAAGGTTTTGAAAGTTCTAGGGTTCCCTGCGTAAAAAGATTCTTAACCCTAGATCTAATTTTTCCCGAATCTTGTAAAATCCATTAAAAATCGTACAAAAATCAGAAAAATGCACAAAAATACTCCCTGGATTTGCGAGATTGTAAACTCCAATCTCCTTTAAGCATGTATATACTTTTGGTGAACCATTTTTGAATTAAAATTTAAACTGTGGAAATTGAAACTTGTGAACCATTTCAAATCCAGAGCTCCGTTAGGGTTATCTTTGGATATGTTGTTTGTAGTGACTTTGGACAGCTTGTGTCCAAAGGGGACCTAAAAATATGCAGTGTAGCTCCAGTTATGAATTAAAATGTGTTTCCTGTCTTTTTGCAGTACAGAAATCATTAAAAATAATCTGTGCAGTGAAAAATCACCATTTTGCTCCAGAAGACTAAAAACTTGTTAGCACACCTGTTAAAAATGAAAAACTTAATTTTTGCTCTGTTTAGACTAGCAAATAAATAAATATGTGTTTTTGGATAGAAATTTATTGAGGACTGTCCAAGGGTTATTTTGAGCCACCACTTGGCCAGAGCCCTCCTCATGCTTATGACTAGCTTTGGTAGGAAAATTGCCTGTTTTGAATGAATTTTCAATTTTATATGAATTTATTTCTGCAGACAGCTGATTGATATATTTTTAATAAATTATGTGTAGCTCAGATTTAGCTAAATTTTGGAGTGAGCTTAGCTCTTATACTCCAGTAGCTGTCATAAAGTTTATAGATAAAAATGATGAACAGAAAAGGAGAAACAAAAATGAGAAGTAATCTAGGTGGAAATTGATATATATAAAAGAATAAACCTTTTTGTTAATTAGTTAGAACAAAATAAAGGGAATCTGAAATTCCAGAACAGCACCCTAAATTGTGAAGTAACAAATAGAATTCTTTTATATATGTACACAATCACCATGGAAGTCAAATAAAAGTTTTCCCACACCACTATTTTATTTGTGAAGAAAATAGTAGTACTTAAGCATGTCTAGGTGAATATGGCCTTCAAGGCCTTAATCTTAGAATCAATAGGCGGCCACCCTAAGCTATGCATCTCATGTAGAAGGCGTTATCCCAGACGGCAACTACCACCTCATCCCCGCTGACGAGGAAGGAGTCCCGGAGGAA